>CM077473.1:653461-1100263 GCA_039654755.1 Calcarius lapponicus | reverse complement strand
ATTTAGAGGCATCGAATCCATTCTAGCCCTCGCTCCTGGCCCGCCGCCAAGGAACTAAATATTTTTTATTGCACAGGCAAAGGCTGGGGAAAATATGAATGACTAACGCTGATTATCGCACACATTAAACCTCCACGGGGAATACCCCGGCTCGCAGTTTATGGATTTGGGAAGCTGCCCGGCTCCGGCGGCCCCCTGCCCCGTCCCCCCAGGAGCGGGTTAATGATGCCCAATTCCCCTCTGCCTCCCCCCCCTCGCAGAGATACTTTCCCTTCCCTGCTCTCCAAAGGGCCGTTTGTGGGCTCGGGGCTGGCAGGAAATCGCTGCCAAGCCGCAGCTCAGCCGCCCTTGTGTCCTGGCAGCTTTTCACACGGAATGCTGCGCTGGGGAACGAGCTCCGGCATCACCCAGCCCCACCTGGAGGCTGGGCCCCAGCTCGTTCAGCAGCACAGAGAGCTCGGGGGACACGTCCAGGCCCTGCTTGGACACCTTGCAGAGCTCCCTGTGCTGCCCCTTCCGATGTTTCACAGCACCTTTCCATGGAATAATTCCTCCTGATGCCCCATTTTCCCTGACAGCGGCTCAGCCCCCACATCCTCTCCATCCCTGCTCCCAGGGAATCCATCCCAAGGGCAGCCTCCCTTTTGGAGGCAGCTTCCAAAATCCAGGGATTTCCCTGGCTGGGAGCTGCGTTGAGCTTCCAAGTCCTGCATGATTTGGAGAAACATCCAACCCCATCCCAGACGAGGTGACCCCTGAAGGAGAACAGGGGAATGGTGTCAGGAATGAAGCAGCTTCCCTGACCACCCAGGGGATCTGGGTCTTGACCACGCTCACTCAGCCCAAATGATGGAATTTCCTGACGTTCTGCCACAAGCAAAGGATTTAAATCACAATTTCCCAAACCGCTTCCACGGGGAACGGTGACTCCTCTCATCCCAGCACAGCTCTTCCAGGCAGGATGAGGATTTTATTGCTCCTGGTTTATTATTTAAATAAGACCTGTGCCAAAGGCAGCCCTGCAGCTCCCAGCCACCACGGTGGGTTTTTAAGGGATAAATAAAACTCAGCCGTGCAGCCCACCAGAAAGTGGGAGCAAAAGGAAGGAATGGCACTTACTGCACTTGAGTCTCGCTCTTCAGGAGATCAGGGCAGAGGGGAGAGCACAGCCAAAACAGAGGACAGGAAAATAAAGCAAGTTAGGATAAGTCTTAAACCGGAAAAATAAACCCAGAACCTCCTTGTGCTCTTAAACCTTTAAACTCAAGCCCTGTCTGGGCTTTCTCCAGCTTTAGAATCTCCCTCCATCCATCTCTCCCATCCAGTTCCTGCCCCTTTTTGTCCCATGTGATTTATCTGGCCGACACAGCTGGAAAGTGCCCTGGATCCAAAGGGAATGGCAGCCCCAGGCCTGTCCCATGGAGTCAGCCCAGATCCCTGTGGGCACAGCTTGAACAGCCAGGAGGTGGTTCAGCCCTTCCTTTGCACCCAAACTGAACATTTCCCTGGCATCTCTGGCAAGCTGAATCCACGCAGGACAAGGAATGGAGCAGAGGCATTGCCACAACAGTGTTTTGTCTCACTGCTTTTATACCACCCCAAATCCCCCAGCAGCAGCCCAACAGCTCAGAGGGGCTGTGGGGGACCTGCCCTGCCAATGGGAGGGTGGAAATATCCCAAATCCCCCTGTGCTGGTGGGCAGGGGGACCTGCCAGGACAACCCTGAGCGAGCACCGCCGGTTTGCATCCTTCCATCTGCTAACAAATGCTCAGGTCCCAAATAATGGGAAAAAGCACCCAGTTCCTGCTGCACAGAGCTGGATCCCTGACCATGATGGTGCTGGAGAGGAGCAGAGGAGCTGAAGGCTGCTGCTTTCCCATTAAGGCCCAGCACAGGAATTGCAGCCAGGCTCCACCAAGGCAGAGCACCATTTCAGGGAATTCTGCATCCCTAAGAGGGCAATCCCATGGTCTGAATGCAGCGTGACCCCAGGGATGGGGTGGTGGGAAATGAGTGATGACAGGACCAGGGAGTTCCCCCAACATCTGAGGGACCTGGAGCAACTCCAGGGGCTGGGAGAGCTGGGAATGTTCACCTGGAGAAGGGAAGGCTCCATGGAGAGCTCAGAGCCCCTTGCAGGGCCTAAAGGGGCTCCAGGAGAGCTGGAGAGGGACTGGGGACAATGGACAGGTGTCACAGACATTTTTTTATGGAAAATCCTTTCCTTAGGATTTTTCCTCTTGAGAAGCTGAGAGGCCTCAGGAAACAAAATGCAACGCAATGGTTATCTGCAGCTGTGGGATGCAACAGGGATCTGTGATTGAGTCTCAGAGTTTGTTTCTAGTTAAGGCCAATCCACAGTCACTCTGTCTGAGCCACAAACCTTTGTTATCATTCTTTGCTATTCTATTCTTAGCCAGCCTTCTGATGAAACCTTCTCTTCTATTCTTTTAGTATAGTTTTAATGTAATATATACCATAAAATAAAAAATCAAGCCTTCTGGAACACGGAGTCAGGATCCTCATCTCTTCCCTCATCCTCAGACGCCTGTGAACACTGTCACAGACAGGAGACCAGGAATGGCTTCATGGTGTAGAAAGTGGAGATTTGGTGGGATACTGAGAGCGAACTGTTCCTGTAAGGATGCTGAGGGTGCCCAGAGCAGCTGGATCCCTGGCAGCGTCCATAATCCAGCTCAGGAGCCCGCCGGGTGTCATTATATAACCCTCCTCCTGTCCCTTCCAACCAACTACACCCAGCCTGCAGGACCGGCAGCTCCCCTCACCGCTGTGGTCCAGGTCGTGGTGGTTCTTCTCGTCCTTGACGGCCAGGTGAGCCTGGCTGCCCAGGGCGCAGAGTGGCCAGCAGCCCCGAGCTGGTGCCGGTGACGGGCGGGAGCGCCGGGGCGGCTTGCAGCCCGAGGGGTGCGGCGGCAGCTGCACCGGGGGGCCGTGGCGCGCGTGCGACAGGTGCTGCGCCTGGAGCTGCTGCTGCTGCAACGAGAGCGCCGGCGGTGAGCGGGGGGAGCGGGGGGACGGCAGAGGGAGGGAGGGAGGAGTGGGAGGGACGCTCCGGGACAGGAGAGCCCCGCTGTGTGCCTGCAAGAGAAGCCCCGTTAGCAGGGGGAGTGGGGTGCCCAGGGGGGGTGAGCAGGGGGACAGAGGGCACCAGGGGTGTCCCCAGGGGTGAGCAGGGAGGGCAGAGTGTGCCCAGGGCTGAGCAGGAGGGCAGAGGTGCCCAGGGATGTACCCAGGGCTGAGCAGGGAGGGCAGAGGGTGCCCAGGGATGTACCCAGGGCTGAGCAGGAGGGCAGAGGTGCCCAGGGATGTACCCAGGGCTGAGCAGGAGGGCAGAGGTGCCCAGGGGTGGTCCCCAGGGGTGAGCAGGGGGACACAGGTGCCCAGGGATGTACCCAGGGGTTAGAAGGAGGAAGAGGTGCCCAGGGATGTACCCAGGGCTTAAGGAGGGCAGAGAAGTGTCCCAGGGATGTCCCCAGGGTGTGAGTAAGAGGGCAGAGGTGCCCAGGGTCTGAGCAGGAGGGCAGAGGTGCCCAGGGAGTGTACCCAGGAGTGAGCAGGGGGGACAGAGGCACCCAGGGGTTGTCCCAGGGCTGAGCAGGAGGGGGGCAGAGGTGCCCAGGGGCGAGCAGGGGGACAGAGGTACCCAGGGATCATACCCAGGGGCAAGCAGGGGGACAGAGGTGCCCAGGGATGTACCACAGGGCCAAAGTAGGAGGGCAGAGGTGCCCAGGGATGTCCCATGGGGTGAGCAGGAGGGCAGAGGTGCCCAGGGATGTACCCAGCGGGTTAGAAGGAGGGCTGAGGTGCCACGGGGGATGTACCCAAGGGGCGAGCAGGGGGACAGAGGTGCCAGATGCGTCCCAGGGATGTACCCAGGGGTGAGCAGGAGGGCTGAGGTGCCCCGGGGTGAGCAGGGGGACAGAGGTTGCCCAGGGATGTTACCCAGGGGTTAGTAGGAGGGCAGAGGTGCCCAGGGATGTACCCAGGGGTTAGAAGGAGGGCAGAGGTGCCCAGGGATGCCCCCAGGACACAGCACAGCCCGTGGCAGAGCACACACAGCCTGCGGCCCCAGGACAATCCTGCAATTCCCGGAATGCTCACCGCCCAAGGACATGGTTAGTTTGGCTTTTCCAGCAGTAAAAAGGACAAACCCCCCTCCCAGGGATCCCACCCAGGAGGGCAGAGAGACTCCATGGCTGGAGGGAGGAAATTCCAGGTGCCCAGGAGCCTCCCAGGCAGCTCAGCACAGGGAAGTTCTGCTCACTTGGTCAGGAGCAGCTTCCAGGTGCCTCATGGGGGAGGAAAACTCCGCACAATGGCCTGGTCCCATCAGGACCCTGCTGCTCCCAGCCCCCCCTGACGCTGGATAAATCCTGCAGGGATCCCCATTCCCACCGTGGGGTTGGATATAACCCCCCACATTCCCAGCCAGGATGGCTCAGGGCCCCCAGCTGCTCCCAGGGGTTTTTTGGGATCCCCATTCCCACCGTGGGGTTGGATATAACCCCCCACATTCCCAGCCAGGATGGCTCAGGGCCCCCAGCTGCTCCCAGGGGTTTTTTTGGGAGTGAATCCCAGCACTCCCAGCACTCCTCCAGCCATGGAGATTCACTGCCTGCTGCAGCTGAGCTGGAAAAAGCTGAACTGCAACTCGGGGGAGAGAAGGGGAAACCAGACACACTCCCTGCTTCACACACCATCCTGCAAGAAAACCAGCAGAAATCCAAGGAGCCGCTTCAGAGAGCCCCCAGGTGCAGCCAGGAGGGTCTTGGGGCTGGTGCTCCTGCCTGGGACCCTCCTGCCTGCACCCCCAGCCCCTCCTGCAGCATCCCAGGGACATCACATCGGGACATCTGAGCACAACGGGGATCACGGGCTGGGGACACCTGGGCTGCAGCAGAGTCCCCCAGCCCACTGCAGGTCCCCAGAACCAGCCTGGATCAGGATTTGTCCTGGGACACTCTGAGGGGCAGGGAAGGACAGCAGGACCTGGTGGCATAAGGGCCAGCCCAAGGGACACCTCCAGAAACACACAAAAAACAAACACCCCTGGGGATGGAGGGCTCCCCAAAACACCCCTGGGGATGGAGGGCTCCCCAAAACAGCACTCCTGGGGATGGAGGGCTCCCCAAAACACCCCTGGGGATGGAGGGCTCCCCAAAACAGCACCCCTGGGGATGGAGGGCTCCATCCATGTTCCCACCAATTCCACCAAGGAAATTCCCAGCACATCTTGCCCAGAGCTGCAGGAGGTGCACCCAGGTGCCCCTGGATCCCCAGCAGTGCCCCAGGCCAGGTTGGACACTGGGGACAGTGGGAGGTGTCCCTGCCCACGGCAGGGGTGGCACTGGGTGGGCTTTAACCCCAAAGCATTCCATGATTCCATGATCAGCATCCCCACATCAAGTCCAGGTTTTGGGGGAACAGCCCTGGCCCATTCCCGATGGAAGGACCCGTTCTGGGCAGCAGAAGGTGACGTCCTGTCCCACTCCATGGACACGGCAGGATGGAGCAGGCCCTGGCTGGGCCACCCACCCCTTCCAGAGCTGCTTTGGGATGGAGAGGGAAATCCCCAGGCAGAAGAAGATTCCAGGTGGGAGCTGAGGGCAGCCCCAGGAGCTCCATGGCAGCAGCTCTGAGATCCCAGCTGCAGCAGGAGCCACACAGAGGAGGCCATCAGGCCTCTGCTGCAGGAAATCCATCAGCCCCTGAGCCCTCCAGGAGCAGGACTGGTTCTGCCAGCAGGATGGGAAGCATCCTCAGGACGGACATTCCAGAGCGTCCCCGAGGCGGGACACGGAGCAGAGCTGGGGTGAGGAGCACAAGGTCGGTCCCTCGGCAGCTCCTCGGTGCCAGGATCAATCCTCTGGCACCAAAACAAATGGAACACATCCCTGGGGCTCTTCCCAATGCCCATTCCGCAGGATTTCCACCCCTGTGAGGGAGAGGCAGGGCTGGCCATTGTAGCAGAGCATCATCCCAGAGAAGGGCCCCGGGTGGTTTTCCAGCACCTCCAACATTCCCACATTGCTCTCCTGGGAGCTCTCCATTGGTATTTCCATATCCCATCCCTGGAACACACCAAGATCCAGTGGTTTATCCTCAGCAATCTCCAGCTTCCAGAAACATCTGCAGGCTGTAACTCATCCCAGCAGCTTTCCACCCAAAAAAGGGACGTGGCCTGGTGGAACAGCAGCGCTCCAATTCCCAGGCTGTGGATGGCAATTCCAGCCCTGGAACAGCCCAGGGCACAGCACAGCCCCACCACCGTGGGGAGAAGAATCAGCACCTGGAGTTGCTCCAGCAGAGAAGAACAAACTGGGAATTCTTCCTGGTTTTCAGGCTGCCAACAGATAAATCCATCCACGGCTCGGTGAGGAACAGCCCCTCACAGGACGGGGACCAAGGTCAGGACACAGCATCCCTGCTGGCCCACAGCAACATCTCCAGGTGGGTTTGGTTCCTCCCTCTGGCAGTGGAGAGCAGAATCCATGTGGGATGTCCTGAAGCCCCATCCCCGTGTCCTGGGGCAGCCAAGGTCCCAAAGCAGGGCTGCAGAGCTCCGTCCGTGTCCCAGGCAGGGCACTCCCGTGGCAAGGAGAGCAGGATGAGGAGCCAGGGAGCCTGGGGCTCACCCTGGGGTGCTGCTGCAGAATTCCCAGATTCCATCCTTCCTGCACATCCCCTGGGAACAACGTCCTGGAGGCTCCCAGGAGGGGCACAGAGCTCCTGCTTGCCCCCAGTGTGCCCTGCTGGAAAGGCCCCTTCCCTCCCTTCCCATCCCTTATCCCAGCCCTGGAAATGCTGTGTTCCAACAGCACCACTGGCTGAGGGCTTCCTGCAGCATCCTAGGGATGGGGGAGGCTCTTTGGGAACCCCAAATCCCCCTGCCCAGGGACTGAGGTCCTGCTGGACAAGTGGCACACAAGGACAAGGCTTTGGAGCAGCATCCCAGGGATGGGAACCTTTTGGGGAACCCCAAATCCCCCTGCCCAGGTCCTGCTGGACCAGTGACACACACAGCACAAGGCTTTGGAGCAGCATCCCAGGGATGGGGAGGCTCTTTGGGAACCCCAAATCCCCCTGCCCAGGTCCTGCTGGACCAGTGACACATAAGGACAAGGCTTTGGAGCACCATTCCAGGGATGGGGACCTTTTGGGGAACCCCAAATCCCCTTGCCCAGGTCCTGCTGGACCAGTGACACACACAGCACAAGGGTTTGGAGCAGCATTCCAGGGATGGGGACCTTTTGGGGAACCCCAAATCCCCCTGCCCAGGTCCTGCTGGACCAGTGGCACACACAGCACAAGGGTTTGGAGCAGCATCCCAGGATCATGGAGCGACCGAGCCCATCCACAGTCAGATCCCTCGGGATGCTGCACTGGGGCTCCAGCTGAATTCCAGCACCAGTTTTGGGCCCCTCCTGTGCTGGCAGGACCCCGGCAGGGAGTGCTGTCCCCAGAGTGCCAGGAAACAGGGCCTGGGGAGGGCAAACACTCCCAGATAACAATCCCTGCACAGCCAGCCCGGGGCAGCGCCCACCGAGCTCCTCAGCGGTGCCACCCAGAGATGGGGACGTGGGAAGAGGCTCCAAATTTGGGAGGAAGGCTGGCAGGGAGTGTCTGCTGGTGGAGTGGCTTTAATTGGATTATGTCCATCACGCTCCATGCCTTTGTTCCCGATTTAATGGTTCAGCACTTCAGTTCAGCGCCGGCGTTAAATTTAGTGACGGAGTTTAATCATTTCCAGGGCTACAACCAAATCAAGGCTCCATTTCAGCCCAGCCTCGAGCGCGGGGAGCTGCGAGACAATGGCCCAGATGCATAAAATTAACAGATCTTGACCTCAAAAGGGGCAAGGAAAAAGAGCTTTGCACCGTTTGGGGGGGAGTTTGGGTGTTGCAGCATCTGCACCGGGCTCTTGGGGCAGGCTGGGGACAGTGGGGCCACCCAGGGGCACCAGGACACCCCAGGGCTGAGCAAACCAAGCCAGGGATGTGTCCATGTGGGCAGCCCTACAAAAACAACCTGCTGAGGGCAGGGCAAAGCACCAAACCCTCTGCATCTGGGGATCGGGCTGGAGCTGCCACCCAAACCAGCCCCACGCTGCAGGAGGGGCCTGGAACCATCTCCAAAAAACCACGGGAGGCCATGGAATCACCATCCCTTCAAACCATGGAATCACCATCCCTTCAAACGATGGAATCACCATCCCTTCAAACCATGGAATCACCATCCCCTCCAACCATGGAATCACCATCCCTTCAAACCATGGAATCACCATCCCTTCAAACCATGGAATCACCATCCCCTCACACCATGGAATCACCATCCCCTCAAATGATGGAATCACCATCCCCTCAAATGATGGAATCACCATCCCTCCAAACCATGGAATCACCATCCCCTCCCACCATGGAATCACCATCCCTTCAAACCATGGAATCACCATCCCTTCAAACCATGGAATCACCATGCCTTCAACCATGGAATCACCATCCCTTCAACCATGGAATCACCATCCCCTCCAACCATGGAATCACCATCCCCTCCAACCATGGAATCACCATCCCCTCCAACCATGGAATCACCATCCCTTCAAACCATGGAATCACCATCCCTTCAAACCATGGAATCACCATCCCCTCAAACCATGGAATCACCATCCCTTCAAACCATGGAATCACCATCCCCTCAAACCATGGAATCACCATCCCCTCCTGTCTGCAATAACAAACCACTCCATGCACAGAGAGGAAGGAAAAAAACCCCAAATCCTGTGGATTTTGTGTCTTTGTGGGCACCAGAGCAGGTGCAGGAGCACAAATCCTCCAGCCAAACCAGTGCCACACTCCGGGATGAGCCTGGAACCATCCCTGAAAGCCAGGGAGTCACCATCCCCTCCTGCCAGCAGCAACCCTACGGCAACCAACCACTAAAAGAGGCAAAACCCCCTGGGTTTTCTGCTCTGGGAAGCTCTGGAGCAGGCACAGGAGCACGGAGCCAGCACCCAAACCCACTCCCCACCTGTGGGCCAAGGTGGGCTCGCTGAGCAGCAGCGTGTCCCTGGCTGCTGGGCCAGCCCAGGGGAGATGCCTGTGATTCCTGCTCAGGGAGGTGATCCAAGGCCTGGGCTGGCTGTTAATGACAGCAGGGCCTCGCTGTGAGCCAGGGCAGCAATCAGCCAGGGAATGGGGGTCACGGGCCTGAATTCCAGTATCTGCCACTTGCAGCAGCTCCTGCTCCATCCCCAGCCCGCCCCGAACGGGTGAGGAGCAGCAGGAGGGCACAGAGTCACCCCAAAACTCCCATTCCTGGGGCACCAACCCCACCACGAGGGATCTGGCTGCTTCCTCATTCCCAAAAATTGCAGGGCACGATTCCACAGTGGGTGACACCCATAAAATACAGGAAAATGGATGGAAGAGCAAGTCAGACGCAGAGAATTATAAAGATCCTCGAAGCCTACAAAGTGTAAATAGTCATTAAAAAATAAAAATAATTATAAATGAGTGTTTTCTGGGAAACAAAGCCAGAGGAGCTCTGGAGCCACCTGCCCAGGACGTGGACTGGGAATTCCGATGTCCCGGGGTTTGCTGCAGGACCAAGGCAGTGACAGCAATCACAGAAACCATTAGAATTGTTCATTCTCAACCAGAACCCCTCAATCTGCATGGGGGGAAGGGTCAATGCATGGAACAACAACAACAACAACTCGGCCGAGGGCACAGCACACATTCCACACCAACAGCCCGCCAGAGACAAGCCTGGCCTCAGGGGCTGGGGAGGCTCCCATCCCAAATCCCCCCAGGAACATCCACTGCAGCCCCGGAGCTGCCAGGGAGGCAGCAGCTCCCAGCCCTGTCCCCATGGGGGCCAGATTGGGGCTGTTTTGGGCTTTTGGGACAGCCAGGAGCTGCGGGATTTGGGCACTTTTGGGCTTTTGGGACAGCCAGGAGCTGCGGGATTGGGGCACTTTTGGGCTTTTGGGATGGTTTGGGGAGCGGGAGCCGCCCCGGGTGCCCTCCTGAGCGCAGGGTTGCCTCTGGATATGGTAAATGATAGGAATAAAAGGGGAATACACACGGTGAGAGGCAGATTGGGAAGTCCACGTACCCCGATGATAGCATTCAACTCCGTCATTGTCACTTGCTTGGCACGTTCAACAGCCTGGGCCACCTGCTGTTGGTGCTGTGGGGACACAGGGCCTGGCTCAGCCACAGCCCACGTGCAGGACCTCCCCAGGCATGGTTTCCCTGCTTTTGGGCCCTATTTTGCCCCTTTTTCCCTTTTTTTGGCCCATTTTCCATGGTTTTTTTCCCATTTTTCCACCCATTTTTTGCCCATTTTCCCCATTTTTTGCCCATTTTCCCCTCTTTTCTGCCCATTTTCCCTCTTTTTTGCCCATTTCCCCCCTTTTTTCTTCCCATTTCCCCCCTTTTTTCTGCCCATTTCCCCCCTTTTTTCTGCCCATTTCCCCCCTTTTTTTTGCCCATTTCCCCCTTTTTTTCTGCCCATTTCCCCCCTTTTTTCTTTCCATTTCCCCCCCTTTTTTCCCCATTTCCCCCCTTGTTTCTTCCCATTTCCCCCCCTTTTTTGCCCATTTCCCCCCTTTTTTTCTTCCCATTTCCCCCCCTTTTTTGCCCATTTCCCCCCTTTTTTCTTCCCATTTCCCCCCTTTTTTCTTCCCATTTCCCCCCTTTTTTCTTCCCATTTCCCCCCTTTTTTCTTCCCATTTCCCCCCTTTTTTCTTCCCATTTCCCCCTTTTTTTGCCCATTTCCCCCCTTTTTTCTTCCCATTCCCCCCTTTTTTCTTCCCATTCCCCCCTTTTTTTTGCCCATTTCCCCCTTTTTTTCTTCCCATTTCCCCCTTTTTTCTTCCCATTTCCCCCTTTTTTTTGCCCAATTCCCCCTTTTTTTTGCCCATTTCCCCATTTTTTCTTCCCATTTCCCCTTTTTTCTTCCCATTTCCCCCTTTTTTTTGCCCATTTCCCCCTTTTTTTCTTCCCATTTCCCCCTTTTTTTTTGCCCATTTCCCCCTTTTTTTTGCCCATTTCCCCCCTTTTTTTCTTCCCATTTCCCCCTTTTTTTTGCCCATTTCCCCTTTTTTTTTGCCCATTTCCCCTTTTTTTTTTGCCCATTTCCCCCCTTTTTTTTTGCCCATTTCCCCCCTTTTTTTCCCCATTTCCCCCCTTTTTTCCTATTTTTTGCCCATTTCCCCCCTTTTTTTTTGCCCATTTCCCCCCTTTTTTCTTCCCATTTCCCCCCTTTTTTCTTCCCATTTCCCCCCTTTTTTCTTCCCATTTCCCCCCTTTTATCTTCCTATTTCCCCCTTTTTTTTGCCCATTTCCCCCTTTTTTCTTCCCATTCCCCCCTTTTTTCTTCCCATTCCCCCCTTTTTTTTGCCCATTTTCCCCCTTTTTTTCTTCCCATTTCCCCCTTTTTTTTGCCCATTTCCCTCTTTTTTTCTTCCCATTTCCCCCTTTTTTTTTGCCCATTTCCCCCTTTTTTTTGCCCATTTCCCTCTTTTTTTCTTCCCATTTCCCCCTTTTTTTTTTGCCCATTTCCCCCTTTTTTTTGCCCATTTCCCCCTTTTTTTTGCCCATTTCCCCCTTTTTTTTTGCCCATTTCCCCCCTTTTTTTTTGCCCATTTCCCCCTTTTTTTTTTGCCCATTTCCCCCTTTTTTTTTGCCCATTTCCCCCTTTTTTTTTGCCCATTTCCCCCTTTTTTTTTCCCATTTCCCCCCAGTTTTTGGCCCTATTTTGTGTGCAGCAGCCCAGGGGCACCTCCCAGCTCCTCAGGGAGAAGGGGAAGCCCCTCGCAGCCTTTTGGGCTCAGTGCAGCCCCCCAGGCTGAGCAGAGCCCCTGCAGGGCCCAGCTCTGCCCATCCCAAAGGTTCTCGAGCACTCAGGCAGGATTTAAATCCCATTTCTCACATCCAACCCCACCACGGGGCCCAGCGCTGCCTGCGAGGGAGGGGAAACCCCTGGGAGAAGCTCAGAGAGGGTGTGGAAAAGTCCTTACCTCTTGTGACAGAAAAGGCATGATCTGGGCTAAAATCGTGTTCAGTCTTTTAGCAATTTCTGTCTGAAAAAAGGGAAGAAGGGAAAGCAGCAGTCAGCACCCGGCAGCAGCCTCCCACGGGTGCCACGAGGCTTCCTGGCAGCAGAGTTGTGTCCCCTTCCTGTCCCTTCCCAAAATCCCCTCTCCCTGTCCCTTCCCAAAGTCCCCTCTCTGTCCCCTCCCAACACCTTCCAGCTGCACCCTGGAGCAGCTTTACTGGGGGAGAAATCCCAAAGGACCCCCAGCCCTTGCTGGGGATGGCTGGGACAGGCTGCTCCTGCTACAGGAACCACCCAACAAGCACCATCAACATTCCCAGTGGCACCAGGGAATGGAGACACCGGGAAAACCCTGACCTGCCCCAGCCTGGAGCCACCCCCATGGAGGGAACGGCCCCACAGACCCCAGAGCTCCGGGTCCTGCTCCAAGGGGTCCCCACAGAGCTCCCCGGGGGCTGCAAAGCCACAGGAACACTCCTGGCCATTCTCTCCCTCAGGAACACTCCTGGAGATTGGGTTACACCTGATGCTTTCCCCCAGGAACTAGCTCTGTAGGATGCTCCTGGTGGGATGGCCGTGTCCCACTGCAGGGATGGCCGTGTCCCACTGCAGGGATGTTCCTGGTGGGATGGCCATGTCCCACTGCAGGGATGGCCGTGTCCCTCTCCAGGGATGCTCCTGGTGGGATGACCATGTCCCACTGCAGGGATGGCTGTGTCCCACTGCAGGGATGCTCCCTGTGGGATGGCCATGTCCCTCTCCAGGGATGGCCATGTCCCTCTCCAGGGATGCTCCCAGCAGGACGGCTGTGTCCCTTTCCAGGGATGTTCCTGGTGGGATGGCCGTTGTCCCTCTCCAGGGATGTTCCTGGTGGGATGGCCGTGTCCCTCTCCAGGGATGCTCCCTGTGGGATGGCCATGTCCCCCTGCAGGGATGGCCGTGTCCCTCTCCAGGGATGCTCCCAGCAGGACGGCCGTGTCCCGGCTCCCAGGGGTTAACCCAGGCTGCTCCTGGCCGAGGCAGCTGTGAAAACAGCTCCAGCTCCAAGTCAAACAGGGCCGAGCGGCCGCGAGGACGCAGCGCCACAACAATGGCCGGGGCCGAGCGCTGGCAGGGAATCAAACGCCCCGAAATTCCTTCCGCCAGCCCCAGCAGCTCCTTATCAACAACACGAGCGATTCACCGCGAGAGCTCCGGCCTCCTGCTGGCTCCTTCCCAGGACAGCCACGGCCAGCCCTGTGCTCCCCACATCACCCCACAGCCCCACCCTGCTGGTCCCACCGCTCAGCTCCCTGGGGCTCCAAACCAAAGCAGACCTCAGCTCCACCTGCTCTCAAGCACCCCAAGGAAGATCCCCAAATATCCTGATTTGGGGGAGAAACCCCAAAGGACCCCCAGCCCTTGCTGGGGATGGCTGGGACACGCTGCTCCTGCTACACAAACAACCCAACAAGCACCATGAACACTCCCAGCAGCACCATAAGCAAGGAGACACAGGGAAAACCCTGACCTGCCCCAGCCTGGAGTCACCCCATGGAGGGAACAGCCCCACAGACCCCAGAGCTCCGGGTCCTGCTCCAAGGGGTCCCCACAGAGCTCCCCATGGGCTGCAAAGCCACAGGAACACTCCTGGCCATCCTGTTCTCCAGAAGCACTCCCGGTGATTGGGTTACACCTGATGCTTTTCTTAGCAATTCCAGAGGCAGGGAACGTGCTGGCACACCGTGCCAAGGCAGGGACGGCTGGAAGTGACCACAGCTTGGACTCAGGTACCCTGGCCACAGCCACCAGGCACCGGGATCATCATGGCCCCAAGCGTGAGGATCCAGCAGGCAGCCAGGGATCACGGACCCCTGGAACACTTGGGTCAGAAGGGACTTCAAAGCTCATCCAGTTGCACTCCCTGCACCTTCTAGGAGCCCACGTTGCTCCGAGCTGGCTTTGGACTCTTCCAGGAACGGGGCAGTCACAGGCACAGTGTCCCAGCCCCCTTTCAGGGAAGGATTCCTTCCCAGTATCCCCGCCCTCAGCAGGGGGAAGCCACTCGCCGTGTCCCATGGCTGCAGGGACACTCTGCCATGGTGACCCCTGTCCCCAGCACCAGCTCTGGCCAGCACAGGGTTTTCAGCACCCAACATTCCCACAAACACCCGGGCTGGAAGCTCCAAGTGCCAAACCCAAGCCCAGCCCTGGCGCCGTGGCCGGGGCAGCCAGGCTGGCACCGCGAGTGCCACCAGCCACCGCGGTGCCACCGCCGTGCCCTGCCATGGGAAAAGCTCCTTCCAGGCTCTCTGGCACTGGCACTTTGATCAGATTATATTTAGCTGCAGCTGCATTAAAGATTTATTCCTCCAGCTCCAGCCCTTGGATTGGGATGCGGCGAGTGCAGCCACTGCTCCAGGAGCTCTGCCCTGGCAGCTCCCGGGTTCCAGAACAAATCTGATCCATGTTCCAGGGGAGAACACCAGCCAGCTGCACCCTGGAAAAACACAGCAGCCAGGCAGGCTGATTCCATGGAGCAGGAAGGGAAGGAGCTGGGTTTTCCCCGGACAGCCCTGACCAGCAGCACACCTGACGCTTCCACCTTTAAATGCAAAATTTCCAAGCGAGACGTGAAGCCAAACTCCCCGTTCCACACGGAAAGAGACTTCCCACGTGGGATCCAGCACAGAGACATTGGATGTCCAAAACACTATGTTTACAACCATGAGGTTTCCTGTGAACACGAGATTCAATAGTCTTTAAATATTTGCTCACTTTCCCCCTTCCCATTCCCTGGCACGTTCAACTCCAGTTGTCCCCATTAAAACTTTAACTGGGAGGGAAGGGGATTCTCTGGAACGCCGGGAACAGGGGAGGGCTCCCTGCCCAACACCTTCCCCTTCTCGGGGCTCATCCATCACCTTGCCCAGAGCCCCTGAGCCCCACCTCGAGCTGCTCCTGCCAAGGAAAGCCTCCATTCCCACCGCGGGTTGCCATGGCAATCCCAGCTCCTCTGCATCCCCTTCCGCTGCCCTGCATCCTCCCGGAGCAGGGCGGATCAAACACGCCGGGGAGAGGCTCCCAAAGCCCTCCTGGCTGTTAGAAAGGGCAAGGAGTGGGGAGGAGCTGAAATCCCAGCTAATCCCCCCTCGCCGTGTGCCCCTGCCAGGAGCCTGCCCCGCTCCCTGCCCGGAGCCTCCCGGCGTGGGGTTTCAGCGAAACCAGAGAAAACATCTGCACCGGTGATAAATCACCAGCGGCACCGCTTGGCCCCGCCTGAGGCTCCTGTCACCTGCTCTCAGAACGGCCAGAGCCACCAGCAGCATCCCAAGCACTTGGGGACACGGGGAGCCGCTGCTGGCACTGCCTGGGAGAGGTGGCAGCTCGGTGTTAAATAGCTGGGGCTGGCCGGGCCCCGCGGCTCCTGCACTCCCATCCCTACACCTGGATGGGGCAGAGGGAATTTAAAAATAACCCCCGGATGTCAGTCATGGGGTCAGTCAGTCAGAGGTGCAGAGCTCCAGGCCGGATCCAGGCTCTGGGGGGGACACCCCAGACAGGGCTCTGGGCACTGGGAATGCTCCTTGTGCCCAACTGGCTCAGTTTGGGATGTCCAGGAGGCAAACTGGAGCTGCAGGGATGTGCCAGACCCGGGGTGACCCCCCCAGACGGGTCCCAGCATCCCCCCCATGGCACAGGACAGGACACAGATCCCTCCTGGGCTCCCTGCTCTTGGGAAGATGCAGGGACCAGCCCCACAGACACTGTTCAGCATCCCAAAAAACCCTGCACAGGACACCCCAGAAAACCCTGCACATGACACCCCAAAAAACCCCCAAGAGCAACCCCAAACCTGCAGAGAACACCCCAAAACACCCTGCACAGGACAACCAGAGTTTTTCCCAAAACTCTGCACAGGACAACCCCAAAACCCCCTGCACACATCACACAGCCCTCAACCTCTCCCCCAGATGGAAAATATTCTCCATGGGGAAGGGAATCCCACCAGGCCGTGGCAGGTGGAGCCTCAGGACAGATTTTGGGCCACGCCAGCCCCAAGCCCAGCCTGCCCTTGCTGCTGGGTTTATGCTGTGGGATGAAGGATGGGGAGATGGTGCGGGACACAGAACGCTGCAAAACACCCCAAAACATCATTATATACTTATATCCTCAAATCCAGAATCTCCAGAGGCAGGTGCTGAACACAAAACACCCCAAAACATTATTATATACTTATATCCTCAAATCCAGAAATGCCAGAAGTGGGTGCTGGACACAAAACACCCCAAAACATTATTATATACTTATATCCTCAAATCCAGAATCTCCAGAGGTGGGTGCTGGACACATAACATTGCAAAATACCCCAAAACATCATTATACTTATATCCTCAAATCCAGAATCTCCAGAGGCGGGTGCTGAACACAAACACCCCAAAACACCATTATATACTTATATCCTCAAATCCAGAATCTCCAGAGGCGGGTGCTGGACACATAACATTGCAAAACACCCCAAAACATATATAACATACTTATATTCTCAAATCCAAGAATCTTCAGAGGTGGGAGGGAACACCAGGGTTCTCCAAGGCCCTGCACAGACACCCCACCAATCCCACCCTGTCCAAAGGCTCCTGGAGCTCTGGCAGCCTCGGGAACGTCACCATTGCCTGGGAAAGAACAAAATCCATCCCTACACCCCCAGGGCACCCTAAACCCCCGCAGGAGCACGCACCAGTGCGGCTCCCACGCTCAGAGCCCCAAGCTCCTGATCTCCAGAGCCCAGCTCAAGCACAAGCAGCCCGTGGTGGTTCCCCAAAGGCTCTGCACCCCACAGCCCCCCGCAGACCCCCCCAGAGCCTCCTCCCCCGGCAGGAGCGGGCGTAAATCACACGAGGCGTGAAGCACCAGCAGCATTTGTTGAAACCAGGATATTGTCTCTTTAAGCACATGAAAATCAGGCCCTTGAGCAGTGTGGTTCTCACTCGGGCGCACAATTATGGGTACTTTCAGCTGTCTACCACTATTTCAAGTGCTCTCTCCAAGCGGGCTGTCAATGGCATGTTGAAAGCTATTTGTGGCTGCTATCGTTATTAGCAAAGTGGAGAGCCTGGCTGATGAGAATTAAATTCAGGGCGGGGGTGTGTGGAGGGGCAGGACACAGCCCCTCATTAGGGAATTACTACCAGCAATGGGGGTAAAGCTCGCAGAGACCCCCAAAACTCAGCCAGGAGCCCCCAAAATTCACCCAGGAACCCCCAAAACCCAGCCGGGGAGGACAGAACTCCCTTCTGCCTCGGGAGCGCTGAGAGCACAGCTCACAAATTACCCGGCTTCTGAAGTATTTAGCAAATTATTACCTGGCACTCCTTGCTAACGAGCGCGACAGAAAGGATATTGTGCTCCTAGAATATTCTAGAAACACACACACACAAAAAGCTGCCTCTCTCCCCTGGAAGCGTTGGGGGGTTTAGGCTTGTTCCAAGCATTAGGCAGGGAAACAAGAAGTGCTTCTGTGGAGCGTTCTCAGCCATAACAAGGAATCAGAGGCAGCACAAAGGTTCTGTCCTCCGAGGTGTCCCGTTTCCCCCACGCAAAATGAGTTTTCCTTTTGGAATGGTTATTGCCCTCGGCGATTATCCACGGAGATCTGCACAGAAACAATGCGCGGCCGACAGGGGAAGGGAAGTTTCTTTTGGAAAAATCAATTAACCCGACCGAAAAAAAAAAAAAAAAAAAGTTTTGTCGGGGTTTCAAAAGAAAACTCCTGATTGGAGCCGGGTTTAGGAAAGCTGAGCCCGGGGAAGGAGTTGAGTTCAGCAGGAAGACTGATGTAAGGAGCAATTCACCGCAACCGACTGGGGAATCACTTCCTAAATATTTCCTTGCATATGGAGTTGTTTATGAAACTCCATTTTTTTCCTAACGAGAAAACAAAACGAGAGGAAAGAGGGGGGGAAAGGAAAAAAAAAAAAAACCAACAACCCAACCCCACACGCAGCCACATATGCACACACTTAATATTCAGCGTGGAAGAGATAATCTGTTATATAAGCCCACAGACAGACAATCCCCTTTTGCTTAAAGATGAAGTATCCATCAATGTTTGTCTGGAGCAGATGTAATCACAAGCAGTCAAGTCTGGAGGGCAGGACACTGCATGAATAATTCAAGCACTTCAGTCTACTTGATTGTGTGCAGATAAACACAAGTCAACCGCTAAACAGGTCAGCTGATAAACTTGTTTGTTCAGGACCAGCCACCCTCAGCCAGATGCCGGCAGGACCACGCCGCAATTAGCGGGATGCCTTGCGGGATGCCCGAGGGGGGATGCCGGCCGAGGGGGGAAAGCCCTGCCCGGGCTCCGCCGCTCCCCGCTCGCCCCGTTCTCGCCTGGAAGCGCAGCCCGGCTGCTTTGTTTTGTTTGCTGTCAATGAAAGGAGGAGACGGCTCCGGCTCGCCCCGGTTCCCGGCAGCGGGCACGCAGCAGATGCCAGCGGGAATCGCGGCCGGGATGCTGCGGGGAGCGCCCGCACGGCTCCCGGCAAAGCGGCACCGGGAACGGCCGGGACCGAGCCGAACCGGGAACGCTGCGGCTCCTGGGCCGGCCCCGAGACCCGCAGGGCACGCGGAGCAAGGGCTGCTCCGGCCGCAGCTCCCGGCGCTGCCAGACCTCGGGACGCGCCCATGGACCGGGGGGAGGAAACACTTGGGAACGTCTTGGGAACGGCATCTCCCAGCGAGGGAACCGACCCGGCATCCCAGAGGGTCATTCCAGCATCTCCTGGGCCATCATTCCAACATCTCCTGGTGAGGGAACCGACCCAGCATCCCAGAGGGTCATTCCAACATCTCCTGGGCCATCATTCCAACATCTCCCACCGAAGGAACCAACCTGGCATCTCCCAGACCATCATTCCAGCATCTCCTGGCGAGGGAACCAACCCAGCATCCTAGGGTGTCATTCCAGCATCTCCCTTAGCATCCCAGGCCATCATTCCAGCATCTCCCAGCAAGGGAACCAACCTGGCATCTCCCAGGCCATCACTCCAGCATCTCCCAGGCCATCATCCAGCATCTCCCACCGAGGGAACCAACCTGGCATCTCCCAGGCCATCATCCCAGCATCTCCCAGTGAGGGAACCAACCCAGCATCTCCCAGGCCATCACTCCAGCATCTCCCAGCGCTGAGCAGAGCCGTGGAGCGCCCAGGTAGGAGGAGGGTGGGCACAGGAGACCCTCTGCCCCCAGAGCCTGGGCTGGGGTCCCTCCAGGTGACCCCAGAGTCCCCGCGGGCATTGCTGAGGTGGCCGCGGGCTCCGTGTCCCTCTGGCCACACCAAGCTGTCCCCTCCTGGCAGGAAGCCCGGCCTGGCCCCCAGTCCGGATTTCGGGGTGTTCCCGAGCCCCCCGGCCTGGTTCCCCCGAGCTCGGGGGTCCCGCAGCCGCCGCACAAGGAAGCGGGCAGCGGGGATTGTCTGCGTGGAAGGAGATATTTATAAAAAACTGAAGACTAAGCAGGAATTATTTTCGCTGCCCCGTGACTACGGCGCAGCAAGGCGAGGGGAGGAAGAGAGAGGCGCATTCAGAGACGCTGCTTTGCATCTCATCAGCGCCCTGCGAGCCTCGAGGAGGAGGAGGGCGATGCCGCTATTAAGCCAAACCACTCCGGAGTTGAATGGGGCTGATTTGCGAGCGGCAAAGTTGATGTCAACTTCTATCTGCCCTAAGTTCTTAATTAGAACTCCTTCTAAAACCAGTAAGCAGCAGCAGCACAAATAATCAGGTCTAATCTCAATAATAACTTTATTCCTTTAAGTTTTACCATCATGTGCGCAGCCTTTAGGCTCTTTACCGATAATCTTATCAAGGTAGCACACCGCATTCTGCTGGGGCCTTCTCTATTTTTTCCTTCAGGCAAGTTACACATTAGAGAAGACTGGGAGGGAGGGGAGGAAAAAAAAAAAAAACCAACAAAACCAAAACCCCAACCAGCCCCAAACATTGCTTCACTTCCCAGATGCAAAGACAACTCCGTGCCATTGAGCAACACACGGTGAGCTCTGGAGATAATTCCCGGCTCGGTCTCACGCTCCGGCAGGGCCGGGAGCAGGGGATGACCTTACAAACAGCCCCGCTGTACCCACAACACGAGCAGAGACCAGCACAGCCCCTATCGGTGTTTTCCAAGCCTTGGGAACGCGCTATTCCAGGTATTGACCTCCCAGCACGGGAGGCGAGGCTGTTCTCACCTCTTTGCATAAACACTCTGCCTAAAACCGAAATTCCTCGCGAATATCGACAAAATAACCCCACCGAGCGCCATCAAGCCGCGGCTGCCAATTGAACAGCCGGGCCGCGGGATCCCACCTGGAGTCACATCCCTGCCTCCAGCACTTATTCCCTATTTAGTGCAATCAGGGCCGATTTTACCTCAGGTGGAGGAAAAGGGCAACAGGAGATCAATCAATCACAACTTCCCCCCTCGAAATTACTCACCTGTTTGTGCATTTCAATATTCAAACCGTACGACATTTCGTAGTACTGGGGAAGGAGAGTGGAAAAAAAAATAGAAATAAATTCAATTAAACACCAAGAGCCAAGGAGAATTTGAATTCAATTCACAGAAGGCATTTGCATAAGGTCATTACCAAAAAGCATCCTGGGCAAAACTGGGCTTAAAGCACGGGTAGCCAAGGAAATTACACCTTATAATAAGCAGATGTTTATGGGTTTAACTGGCAGGCACTTAACGAGGGGACACTCCTTTTGACTCCTGTTTTCTCCTCCTAAGCTACTTAGAAAAACAAAGAGGCGCAGAGCTGGGTGACAGGCGTCTGCTCAGCCCTGGCAGAACAGGTACAGCCCGGAGTCTGGCCAAAAATCAGCTTCTCACCGGGGGGGTGCGGTGATTTGTTCCCCCCAGGGAGCAGGGCAGCGCCGGGAAAGGGGGCGCAGGGCCCGGCCAAACCCCCCAGAACCCCCAAGGAGCCCACCCGGGGGCCCGCCGCGCTAATTTGGCTCGAAAAAGAGCGATTTGTGGCAACAAAAGTGCCCATTTCCCCGGGGGAGGATGGACGGCAGCGGGGGGAGGAGCGGCGGCGGCTCCCGGGTGGCCTCGGGGCGGGCAAGGGGGGGACCCCACCGGCACCGGGGATCCCCCCCGAGCCCGGGCTCGCCGCTCCGGCCCCCCCCGCGGCCGCAGCAGCGCTCCCAAGGGGTTAACAGGAAACTTGGGATGGCGCTTCCAGCCGGCGGGGGCTCGGAGCGCCGGGCACCGCCGCCCCCCCGGCCCGGGGGTCCCCGGGCAGGCGGTGCCCGTGAGGAGGGGGGGTCCCGCGGTCCCCCCCGCTCGCCGGCTCGCAGCTAATGACATTCGCAGGCTGATCCGAAATCTGATTAAAGTCTCTCACCATAACGTAATGGCGCTGCATTTCGGTCTTCTCGTTCGCCAGCTTGTCATACTCCACTTTGAGGCTGGGGGGGGGCGGAGAGCGCACGGTGAGACCCCGCGGAACCGGGGGGGGGCTCGGGGCGGGGGGGGCGGCCGGGGGTCCCCCCGGGCTCACCTGTGGTACTGGGCCTGCAGGAACTGGAACTCGTCCTTGATCCGGTCGCAGGACTCGGCCACGGTGAATTTGAAGCCCGGTTGGCCCGGCTGGTGCGGAGCCTGCGGGAAGCGGCCGCGGGGGTTACCGGGGGAGGTTACCGGGAGGGGGAAGCGGCGGGGGGAACCGGGACTCACCGGGTGCCGGCCCTGGGGGTACATGGCCGGGCTGGGGCGCGGTCACTGGAAGCAGCCGCGCCGAGCCTCGCTACGGCGATCGCGACGTGCGGAGCTGCCGCTGCTGCCCGCCGGCCTCGGAGCGCTCCCGGAGAGGCCGAGAACTGAACAAAGGGACGAGAGGAAAGTCCGTGCGGGGGGCGGAGGAGGGAGGGCGGAGGGGGTGGGGGGGGGAGCGGGCCCGGCCGGTTCCCCCCCGCACGTTCTCCCCCCCCCAGCCCGGCCCAGCCCGGCCCCGCACCGCCGGGGAGGCGCCCGCGGAGCCGAGCCCAGCCCCGCAGCGCCGGGGCCAGGTGCCGAACCCCCCCCGGCCGCCGCGCTCCGCGGGCCTCCGCTTCCTCACCCCCCCCCCTCCTTCCGGCACTCGCTGGCGGAAAATTAAAAAAAAAAAAAAAAAAAAAAAAGGAGAAAAATCACCCCCCCCCCCGCAAAAAAAAAAAAAAAAAGGAAAAAAAATAGATCAAAAAGCCACAGCGACAACAACAACAACGCGGCGGCGGGAGGAGGGTCCCGCGGTATTCCTGCGGCCGGGAGAAGGGGAAGCAAAGCCAGGAACTAACGCCGGAGCACGACGGCCATGGAGGAGAGGAGGAGGGGGAGGAAGGCCGTACACATCCGACTTCCCGGGCGCCGCGGACATGCGAGGTGCGAGCGGGTCCCCCGCCCGGGGGCGGCCGTTCAGCTGCGTCCAGCCGGGATCGCCGTAACTCCGGGAGCCATCGCGGAGCGGGCGCGGAGCGGGGCAGCGGCGCCCGAGCACGCGGTGCCGCCACAGCGCCCGGGCGGAGCGGGGCGGCGGGCGGGGGACAAAACCCGGGCGGCCTCGCCGCCGCCGGCCAATCGGAGAGCGCCGCGCCCACGTGGGGCCGCCGCCGGCGGGCGCCGATTGGGCGGCGCTGGCGTAACGTCACAATGGCAGCTTGTGTGTGACGGAGGGGCGGCCGCGAGCCACGCCCACCGCGGGCCCCGCCCCGCGCAGGCCCCGCCCCGCCCCGCGCCCCCCGGCCCGGCCGTGACTCGGGCCCGGCGCTGCCGTAACCCCGCTCCGGCGGCCCGGTTCGGGCGGTAAAACAAACACGGGCGCTTTGGCACCGGAGCGCCTCCGTTCCGCACCGGGAAAACGCTCGGTACGAGCCCCCCGCACCGGCGGGCGGCGGCAAGGCCGCCCAGCCTCCCCCGGCGGCCGCGCGGCCCCTTTGATGTGTCGTGAGGGCCGCGCTGCTCCCCCTCCGCGTCTCCCCTCACGCCCGAGGGGCTTTAACGAGGAACACGGGTAATGGCGTTAACGTCAGACCCTCCCGCCGCGCCCGCGGGACACCCGGCTGCGCCCCCGCGGGGGACTCCGCGCCCGCCGCAGCGGAGCGGGAGCAGCCCCCGGTCCCGGCGGGCCGGAGGGAGCGGGGCCGCAGCACCGGCGGCCCCACGGGCGGACCGGGCCCGGCCCAGTGCACAAAATGGCCGCTCGCCCGCGCGTCAGACGGAGCCTCCGCCCCACGTGGGGCCGCGCGCCGCTCAGCGCCGCTCCGCCAATCGCGGCGCGGAGCGGGCCGCCGCTCCGACGCTATTGGCCGGGGGTAGCGGCGCTGTCAATCAAAGCCACGCGGGGCCGCCGGCGCGCAGCCCCCGCCCGCCGCCCGCCCGCCATGGCGGCGTAATTAGCCCGGGCCGGCGCTTCCTCCAGCTCAAACAATCTGTCACCGCCGAGCCGGGCGGGCCGCGGCACCGCCGCGATCTCTGCGGCAACGCCGCGCCTCGCCGCGCTCTCGACAAGAATGAAACGCCGCCGCTTCAATAACAAACAGGAACGGGCAAAGCGCCCCGAAACGCCGCCCCGCTCCTCGCTCCCCGGCGCGGGGTGCGGGCGCCCCGCTGACCCCCGGGTGCGGGACGGGGGTGCCCCGGCCCCCCCCCAGCCCCCCCCCCCCGCCCGCCGCTAATTGGGCGCGTTCCGGTTGTTGACGTGACGAGCGCTGTCAGAGCCCGGCGCTGCCCATTGGCTGCCGCCGCCCGGCCACGCCCCTGCCCCACGTGGGGCGCGGCCGGAGCGCCGCAAAACGCGGAGCGGATCGAGCGCGGAGCGGAGTCACCGAGCGGCCGCTGCCCCCGCAACCTTCCCGCCCCCTCCGCCATTGCCAGCTCTTCCCAATTCCATCATTTTGCTGCCTTTCGGGTTTTTTTGGGGGGCTCTTCCTCTGTCGAGGCAGCAGCTCTTTGTGAATCCCCTGCACTGTGCGCGGCTTGTCAGGGTGGAGTTGGGGTATCCAATGGGGCGTCCATTGGGACAGACATTGGGTGTCCTTTGGGGTGTCCATCCCTTGGGGTATCCACTGGAACACCCATTGGGATGAACTTTGGGTGTCCATTGGGATGTCCATCCCTTGGGGTATCCACAGGAACACCCATCAGAATGGAAATTGGGTCCTCACAGAGGTGTCCATCCCTTGGGGTATCCAATGGGGCGTTCTTTGGGATGGATATTGAGTGTCCTTTGGGGTATCCAATGGGGCGTTCATTGGGATGGATATTGAGTGTCCTTTGGGGTGTCCATCCCTTGGGGTATCCAATGGGGCGTTCTTTGGGATGGATATTGAGTGTCCTTTGGGGTGTCCATCCCTTGGGGTATCCACAGGAACACTCATCAGGATGGACATTGGGGTGTCCCTTCCTTGGGGTGTCCATCCCTTGGGGTATTCAATGGGGCGTTCATTGGGATGGATATTGGGTGTCCTTTGGGGTGTCCATCCCTTGGGGTATCCAATGGGGCATTCATTGGGATGGATATCGAGTGTCCTTTGGGGTGTCCATCCCTTGGGGTATCCAATGGGGTGTTCATTGGGATGGATATTGAGTGTCCTTTGGGGTGTCCAATGGCGCATCCATTGGGACGGACATTGAGTGTCCTTTGGGGTGTCCATCCCTTGGGGTATCCAATGGGGAGTTCATTGGGATGGATATTGAGTGTCCTTTGGGGTGTCCATCCCTTGGGGTATCCACAGGAACACTCATCAGGATGGACATTGGGGTGTCCCTTCCTTGGGGTGTCCATCCCTTGGGGTGTCCATTGGAATACCCATCAGAATGGACATGAGGTTGTCCCTCCCTTGGGGCGTCCGTTAGAGCCCCCATCAGGATGGACATTGAGTGTCCCTTGGGGTGTCCCCCGGGGTGTCCACTGGTGTCCCTGGAGTGACCCATCGGGACGCCCATCACGGTCCCAAGCCCCCCGTGTGGCAGATGCTGGCAGCTGGGATGATGTGGGAGCACTCGGAGCAGGAGCAGCTCCTGGAAGCGCTGGTGCCGGGGAAACAACAAAAATGAACGGCAAGGAGCAAGGCTGGAAACCCTCGTGCTCCTCATTGCTGCTGCAAAGTGCCCTCTCGAGGGGGCCCGAGGTGACAGGGATTTATTTAGTGGGGGGGACTGGCCGAGCTCCGGGTGTCACACACTGCCATTGCCCCCGGGACATCCCAAAGCACCTGGAGTCCTCCCCTCGGGCAGGCCTGGCACTGGGACACGCTGCCCTTGCTCAGCACTCTGCTCTTCTCCCAGCTCATTCCCGGCAGGAAAGGGGGGGATTGTCCCCTCTGCCCCCAGGTGAGACCCCACTGCATCCCAGCGTCAGAGGGAGCAATTCCTGAGGAGGCCCTGGAGCTGCTGCGGGGCTGGAATTCCTCTGGAGCCAGGCTGGGAGAGCTGGGAATGTTCCCCTGGAGAAGGGAAGGATCCAGGGAGAGCTCAGGGGGACTGGGGACAAGGGGTGGAGGGACAGCACACAGGGAGTGGCTCCCACTGCCAGAGGGCAGGGATGGGTGGGAGATTGGGAATTGGGAATTCCTGGCTGGGATGGAATTCCCAGAGCAGCTGGGGCTGCCCCTGCATCCCTGGCAGTGCCCAGGGCCAGGCTGGGGACAGTGGGAGGTGTCCCTGGCATAGCAGGGGTGGCACTGGATGGGCTTTGAGGTCCCTTCCAAACCACTCCAGGGTTCAAGGGTTGTGCCCAGTCCCCACTCTGTGGAAAAGGGGGTGATTCCCGAGGTGGGGCTGAGCCAGACTCTGTCCCAGGGACTTTCCAGGGCCAGACTCAGGGGACGTGAGGCCGCTGGGAGAGGAACAGAAAGCGGCGATTTTGCGCTGAAAATTCACTTTATTGCTCAAAATAGAAGCCATTAGCTGGGCTGTGCCCCTCCCCCTGTGGTACTTATGGACAAATTCTGATTTTTACTTAATGGTTTCCCTGAAAAGGTTGTAATTTTCTTCCCATTCCCATCGAGCCGCAGCTCCAGCGCTGTTGTGGTGAACTCCAAGGGCCGAGGACGGCTCTGTTAATTGATATTCCTCATGCTGGGACTGCGCTGAAAGAGGAGATGTTTTATTTTAGCTTATTAAAACTCACCTGGTTGGGGGAAAGAAAAAAATCAAAAGAACGATTAGGGGTGAAAGGAAACGTTCTGGTTCATATTGATTTAAGGTCTGCTTAAATTGATATTTGCACATCCCAATTAGAAACCCGTGATCTTTTCCCAGAACTTATATTTCTCTTTCCGAGTTGGGTTTGCTTTTTCTGAAGGATCTTAGGAGAAGCCTCAGGGGGAGAAGCTGCTGTCTCCTCTCCCAGCTGGCCACGAGTGTGGACATCAGTGGGGACACGGTGTCCCGAGTTGGGGATGAGGATGAGGATGAAGGCTTTGAGTGGTGCTCAGTGTCACCATCCCAGTGCTGTGCAAAGAGAACTTCCCATGGGATGGTGTCCCCATGGAGAGCGGGAGGATTGGGGTATTTGGGGATGTCACAGCTCCAAGGGTGGCTCTGTCCCGTTCCTGGTGCTCTGTGAGGTGGCACAGCCGGGAAGGGAAGCTGGAGATGTCCCCTCTCCACATCCGGGGAGAAACCTCGGCCTCAGCTGCTGGGCAGGGGCTGTTGTGACATTTGGTGATGCCGTCCTGTCCCCTGCAGCCTTTCGGGGAAACCGCCCGAGCTGCCCTTCCTTCCCTTCCCCTTCCCTTTCCCCTTCCCAAAACCCCCCTGCGGGATCAGCCACTGTCCCCATCCTCCTGCCACCGCCACTGCCACCCCCGGGGTGTCCCCAGCCCCACGAAGCCCAGGAGGGACACAAGGGAGGGAAAATCCCTCGGGATGAGGGCAGGGACTTTGGGAAGGGTCCGAACACCGCACAGCCACCGCCACCCCCGGCCTCCTGCGGGACACGGGTCGGGACGGGACCCCCGAAATGTCTCTGTGCCACAGGACCCCCGGAATGTCCCCGTGCCACAGGACCTCGGGATGTCCCCGAGTCACAGGACCCCCGAAATGTCCCCGAGCCACAGGACCTCGGGATGTCACCGTGTCACAGGACCCCTGAGATGTTCCTCTGCCACAGGACCCCTGAAATGTCTCTGTGCTACAGGACCCCCGAGATGTCCCCGTGCCACAGGACCCCCGAATGTCCCCGTGCCACAGCACCCCTGAAATGTCCCTGTGCCACAGGACCCCTGAGATGTTCCCCTGCCACAGGACCCCCGAGATGTCCCCGTACCACAGCACCCCTGAAATGTCTCTGTGCCACAGGAGCCCCGGAATGTCCCCCTGCCACAGGACCCCCGAATGTCCCCGTGCCACAGGACCCCCGAGATGTCCCTGTCCCACAGGACCCCTGAAATGTTCTGCTGCCACAGGACCCCTGAGATGTCCCAGTGCCACAGGACCCCCGAATGTCCCCGTGCCACAGGACCCCCGGGATGTCCCTGTGCCACAGGACCCCTGAAATGTCTCCGAGCCGCAGGACCCCCGGAATGTCCCTATGGCACAGGACCCCCGAGATGTCCCAGTGCCACAGCACCCCTGAAACGTCCCTGTGCCACAGGACCCCCGGGATGTCCCTGTGCCACAGCACCCCTGAAATGTCCCCGAGCCACAGGACCCCCGAATGTCCCCGAGCCACAGGACCCCGGGATGTCCCCCTGCCGCAGCACCCCCGAGATGTCCCAGTGCCACAGCACCCCCGAATGTCCCCCTGCCACAGGACCCCGGGATGTCCCGGGCCGATGCGGGTTTGCTGCGGGGCCGCGGGAGGAGGCGGCGGGGCCGGCGGTGATGCCCGGGCTCGCACACGTGTGCGCACAGACACCGCTCACGGCCGCGCCCACGTGTGTCCCTGGTGTCCCCCGCTGTCCCCTCCTCCCCGAGGCGCAGCCCGGCGTGACGGGAGCCGCCCCAGAGGTGACTTTATCGCTGACAAGGCGGTGCCAGCCCCGGTCACCGCTGTGTGTTTACACTGCAGGTGACACTATCTGCCCTCCGCGCAGGGCAGGACCCTGCCTGCCAAATTCCCTTCAGCTTTCAACTTTATCTAAACAGGGATTTCGGAGCGGGGAGGCAGCGCAGCGCTCGGGAGCCTGCGAGCCCGGATATCATCTGGGTATTTGGATATCTGGATTTTTGGATATCTGGATATCTGGATATTTGGATATCTGGATTTTTGGATATTTGGATATTTGGGTATTTTGATATTTGGATGTTTGTGTATTTGGGTATTTGGATGTTTGGATATTTGGGTATTTGGGTATTTGGGTATTTGGGTATTTGGATATTTGGGTATTTGGATATTTGGATATTGGGATATTTGGGTATTTGGATATTTGTGTATTTGGGTATTCGGATATTTGGGTATTTGAGTATTTGGGTATTTGGCTATTTGGATATTTGGTTTGCGGGGAGCTGGGCTGTCTCTGCTCTCGGCAGCGAGGTTTTCCAGCTCCCCTGGCAGGGCGGGCTCAGCCCCGCGTCCCTCTGGCCCCGGGGCTCGGCGGTGATGGCACCGGGAGGCACCGGGAGGCACCGGGACGGGGCAGGAGCAGCCGCTGGCTGAGCCCTTTGGGGTCCCTTCCCCCGGACCGTTCCGGGCCCGGTGAGGTCTCCGGGCGGGTGCCGCTGTTGCCACAACAGGCCCCGAGTGCCGCGGCTTTCACAAGCCCGGCCGCGCTGACCTCGCCCTGAGCCGCGGATTTGCTTGAGCAACGCCAGAACCCGGCCCGGCCCGGCGCCTCCGGCTGCTCCGCACGGCCGGGGGGGCCCTGGGGGCAGCACCCCGGCCCGGGACCCCCCAGAACCCCCCGAGCCCCCGGCACCAAACCCGGCACCAAACCCGGCACTTCTCTGCCCGGATTTGGGGCAGGGAGAGCCCCGGAGCACTCCCGGCAGCACAGACAGCTCCAGAGAGCTGGAATTGCAAAGTTCTGCCCAGCACGGGCCACAGCAGGAGGAGGGATTTGCCCAGGACTCACACTTCAGCCCAGGGCCCGTCCCAGCAGCTCCAGTTGGGTGGGAAACGACCTTAAAGCCCATCCAGTGCCATGGCAGGGACACCTCCCACTGCCCCAGGGTGCTGCGAGCCCCGGCCAGCCCGGCCTGGGACATTCCAGGGGTGGGAATGCCCAAAACCCTGCGGAGGATGTGGGAGAGGAAGGCAGGCTCGGCTGCGCCCTGCACATCCCCCTGTGCCCCGTGCCTGGAGCCGGGGCCCTCTGGGATCCTCGTGGATGCTCCTGGAGGCTCCTGGGATCCCCCTGGGTGCTCCTGAACCCTCCTGGGGGTTCCTGGCTGCTCCTGGGTGCTCCTGCATGGTCCTGGGTGTTCCTGAACCCTCCTGGGTGTTCCTAGCTGCTCCTGGAGGCTCCTGGGATCCCCCTGGGTGCTCCTGAACCCTCCTGGGGGTTCCTAGACATTCCTGGGTGCTCCTGCATGGTCCTGGCTGCTCCTGGATGGTCCTGAATGTTCCTGGGTGCTCCTGCATGGTCCTGGCTGCTCCTGGATGGTCCTGAATGTTCCTGGGTGCTCCTGCATGGTCCTGGCTGCTCCTGGATGTCCCTGAATCCTCCTGGGTGTTCCTGGGAGCTCCTGGATGTTCCTGGATCCTCATGGATGCTCCTGGAGGCTCCTGGGATCCTCCTGGGTGCTCCTGAACCCTCCTGGGTGTTCCTAGCTGCTCCTGGGTGCTCCTGGATGGTCCTGGGTGTTCCTGGATGTTCCTGAATCCTCCTGGGTGTTCCTGGCTGCTCCTGGATCCTCCTGGGTGTTCCTGGAGTCTCCTGGATGTTCCTGGATGTTCTGGCTGCTCCTGGATGTTCCTGGGTCCTCCTGGATCGTCCTGGATGTTCCTGGATCCTCCTGGATGTTCCTGGGAGCTCCTGGATGTTCCTGCATTCTCCTGGATGTGCCTGGATCCTCCTGGATCGTCCTGGGAGCTCCTGGATGTTCCTGGATCCTCCTGGATGTTCCTGGGAGCTCCTGGGTGCTCCTGGATCCGCCTGGATGTTCCTGGGAGCTCCTGGATGTTCCTGGATCCTCCTGGATGTTCCTGGGAGCTCCTGGCTGCTCCTGGATCCTCCTGGATGTTCCTGGGAGCTTCTGGATGTTCCTGGATCCTCCTGGATCCTCCTGGATGTTCCTGGGAGCTCCTGGGTGCTGTCCCGTGCCCGCCGCCCCCGGATCCCGGCCCGCGGTGCCGCGGGCTCCCCTGCCCTGCCCTCCCCTCCCGGGGCAAACAGCTCAGCCCCGGCTTTTGCTGAGCACTGTCTAATTATAGATATTATATTGCAAATGGCTTTTGGGCCTGCTAATGGTATTACTGGTGTTATTCTTCTACTTGTTAATTATAACCAATTTGTTTGGGATGCCTTCCCAGTTTTCGGCTGTAATTGCTCTCCCCGTTCCCCGGTGGCTGTGACTCAGCAGAAACTCCGCAGTTTCGCTCAGGGATGAGGTTTCTCTCTGTCTCTCCTGCCAAGCTCGGCTGCAGACGCTGCCTGAGCGGCGCGGCCGCTGCTCCCGGCCCGCCGGTGGCCCCGGGGCTGCGGGACCGGGACCGGGAGCGGGGCAGCTCCGCGTCCCCGAGGGGTTCGGGATGCTCCGGAGGAGCCGGGTCAGGGCTGCGAGCCGTGAACCGTCCCAGGATCCCGCCCGAGAAACCCCAGCGAGCTCCGTGCGGCCGAAGGCTCAGCCCGGGGACTAAGGGGGGAATATTCCAGGGATTGTTTTCTTTTTCTTATTGCTAAATTCTTAAGGAGTTTGCTCTTCTCCTCTGGCCGGCATTAACTGCAGATAAGTTATTTGGAAAGCGAGTATTTCAGCAGAACAGCCGCTCAAGTAGCCTAATACACACATTAGAGTCTATTTGCACTTAAAAGAAGTGGGAGGTATTAAATCAGCCCCTGGCCAGATAGGCATTGTATAAACAAGAGCTGTTAACTCCTACTTGATAGCGATGATAGCGAGGGAAAGCAAAACAGCCCTGCAGTGTCACCGCCGGCCTGACACAACTTGTTGTAGGTCCGGGCAGAGAAAGAAAACAAACCCCGGCGAGTTCAGGGCTGCGGGAGGGCGGCGGGCGGGGGCAGGAGCCCAAAGCCCTCCCCGAACCCCTCCCGGCCCCGCTGCGGCTCCCGCACCGCGGCCGGACACGGGCTGGGGACGAGATGGACACGGGCTGGGTACGGGATGGACACGGGCTGGACACGGGCTGGGGACGAGATGGACACGGGCTGGGGACGAGATGGACACGGGCTGGGTACGGGATGGACACGGGCTGGACACGGGCTGGGGACGAGATGGACACGGGCTGGGGACGAGATGGACACGGGCTGGGTACGGGCTGGACACGGGCTGGGTACGGGATGGACACGGGCTGGGTACGAGATGGACACGGGCTGGGTACGAGATGGACACGGGCTGGGTACGAGATGGACACGCTCACGGAGCTGCGGAGGCCACCGGGAGGTCGGGACAGGAGGGTCGGGACAGGGGGATGGGGACAGGGGGATGGGGACAGGGGGATGGGGACAAGGGGATGGGGACAGGGGGATCGGGACAGGGGGATCGGGACAAGGGGATGGGGACAGGAGGATGGGGACAGGGGGTCGGGACAAGGGGATTGGGACAGGGGGATCGGGACAAGGGATCGGGACAGGGGATCGGGACAGGAGGGTCGGGACAGGGGATCGGGTCAAGGGGGATCGGGACAGGGGGATCGGGTCAAGGGGGATCGGGACAGGGGGATCGGGGCAGGAGGGTCGGGGCAGGGGATCAGGACAGGGGGATGGGGACAGGAGGATGGGGACAGGGGGGTCGGGACAGGGGGATGGGGACAGGGGGATGGGGACAGGGGGATCGGGACAAGGGATCGGGACAGGGGGATCGGGACAGGAGGTCGGGACAGGGGGATGGGGACAGGGGGTTGGGACAGGGGGATCGGGACAAGGGATGGGGACAGGAGGGTCGGGGCAGGGGTGCCGGGACAGGGGGATCGGGACAGGGGGATCCCCCCTGGGCCTGTTGGTGTTTCCGTCGCGGATCCCGCTCGGGCCGTGCGCGGGGCCGGGGGGATGCTGCCGCCTGGGTATTAATGAAATTTATGAGTCAGAGCCAGCAGAAGAAACTGTTTTCAGCTGACTTCACTCACCACTTCCTCTCGTCGCCTTGGCCTCTCCCGGCAGCCCACTTCTCCCCGCCTGGAGCGGTGCCCGCCGCCCCTGCCCGGTGCCGCTCCCCGGCTCCGCTCCCCGGCGCAGCTCCCTCCCTCCTTCCCTCCCTCCCTCCGCCGCTCAAGCACTCTCGAGCTGTTCTCTGTGGCTAATCAAATGTCAAAACAAGCTGCCCCTGTGATTTGGAGAGCTTTTAAGCAGGAAGACATTCACCGCCGAGACACGAGAGTGCCGGCAGCGGGAGCGGCCCGGGCTCAGCACCGCTCCCGGGACCTGCTGGGCTCCTCGGGGTCTCTCTTTGTCATTCCCGGACCTGCTGGGCTCCTCGGGGTCTCTCTTTGTCATTCCCAGACCTGCTGGGCTCCTCGGGGTCTCTCTTTGTCATTCCCGGACCTGCTGGGCTCCTCGGGGTCTCTCTTTGTCATTCCCAGACCTGCTGGGCTCCTCGGGGTCTCTCTTTGTCATTCCCAGACCTGCTGGGCTCCTCGGGGTCTCTCTTTGTCATTCCCAGACCTGCTGGGCTCCTCGGGGTCTCTCTTTGTCATTCCCGGACCTGCTGGGCTCCTCGGGGTCTCTGTTCCTGCTCCCGGGAGCTGCTGGAAACCTTTGGGGTTTCTCTCTTGGGGCATTGCCACTGTGGAGCTGGTAGCACTGATCCCATGGCTCATCCAAAGCCAGCACTGCTGGGATTGGGGCTTCTTCCATCCATCCATCCCTCCATCCATGGTTCCATCCATCCATCATCCATCTGTCCGTCCATCCCTCATCCATCCATCCATCCATCCATCCATCCATCCATCCGTCCATCATCCATCTGTCCATCCATCCATCCATCCATCCATCCATCCATCCGTCCATCATCCATCTGTCCATCCATCCATCCATCCATCCATCCATCCATCATCCATCCATCCATCCATCCATCCATCCATCATCCATCCATCCATCCATCCATCCATCCATCCATCCATCCATCCATCCATCATCCATCCATCCATCCATCCATCCACCTACCTCCCATCCATCCATCCATCATCCATCCATCCATCCACCCATCCATCCATCCATCCATCCCGGTGGGCAGCACAGCATCCCCATCCTTGTGTCCCATTCCTTGATTCTTGGCCTTGGTTCTCAGCCTGACCCTGAACCAGGTGCCCTGGGGCCAGAGCATCGCCCTCAGCTCTGTCCTGGCTCTGCAGCCCCGGGGATGGAGGCACCAGAGCTCGGGCCACAGCCTCACCTCGCTCCCCACCCCAAATCCTCCCCCAGCTCTGCAAACCCCAGGGGAGCTGTGCCACCCCCGGTGCCACCTGTGGGGCTGGCAGGGGGCTGTGCCCGCTGTCACCGTGGGGAGAGCCCCAGGGGCAGACAGGGAGAGGCTTTGTCCCCGTGTGGGGTGAGGAGAGCCCCGCGGGTTTGTTTTTGGAGCAATGAATGGATTTCAGCGTCTGACCAACGCCGCAGGGAGTGCCTGGCCTGGGGATTTGGCAGCACGGCTGGCACTTGCCAGCTGAGGGAGGGAGCAGCATGTTCTGTCCCCTGTGCTCCCCTGTGTCCCCTGTGTCCCCTCTCTGCAGAGGGCAGTGACTGTGGGGCCGTTCTGGGGAGATCCAGCAAATCCCCGGGAGTGCCGCATCCCAGAGGGCTTTGTCAGCCAGCCGGGGAGTTTGGGAAGGGCTCCACACTCCAGAGACAGCCAGGGCACTGCTGGCAACGGGTTTGGGAGCACGGGAATCCCTGCGACATCCCTGAGGAGCCCAGCCATGCCAGGAGCTTTCCATGGGGGCACTGGCACAGAGCTGCAGCGCTCGGGGTGGGCACGGCCCAGCCCAGCCTGGATGGGAATTCCCAGGGAACATCCCAGGGGATGCCAGCCCTGCACCCGCTCAGCCCGGGAGAGGCAGGGCCGGGAGCTCCGGGGGCCATGGGTGATGCTGCAGCAGGAGCTGAGCCCGGGGCCCAGCCCAGCTCCCAGGGAATCATCCCGGCCCTGGAGGGACAGCAGCTGCCTCTCCCTGCCGTGTTTGGGAGTCAGGGCTTTCCAGTCTGTGTCCAACCCCGGGATCGTGGAATTCCCAATGGTTTGGGTGGAAAGGGACATTAAAGCTCATCCCATCCCACCCCTGCCAAGGCAGGGACACCTCGCACTGCCCCAGGTGCTCCCAGCCCCATCCAGCCTGGCCTTGGGCATTCCAGGGATCCAGGGGCAGCCCCGGCTGCTCTGGGCACCTGTGCCAGGCCCTGCCCACCCTGCCAGGGAACAATTCCTGCCCAAAACCCCACCTCACATGCCTGGGCTGTGCTCCCGCAGCTCCTGCTGCCCCTCAGCCCCACTCCGGGCCTGGAATGTGGGTTTGGGAGGCGCCAGCCTGCACCCCAGGGCTGTTTGCTGCTCTGTGGGCAGCCTCTGCTCCGGGTCTGCCCCGTCTGGGGTGGGCAAGGGAGCTGCAGCCCAGTTTCTGGGCTCTCTGGGGTTTCCCTTTTGGTCCCATCACCCTCGTGCTGTGGCAGCTCTGTCTCCTCGGTTCCAGCTCCTTGAGGGGGTTTGGAACCCAACCCGCAGGGCCCCCAAACCCGAGGGAAAGGATAAAACATCAAATGATGCCTCTGGAGCACGAGAAATTCCTGCTTAGACAGTGAATGTTCCTATTTCTTGCTGTAAGAGAGCGAGGAAAGCTGCCCGAGCCAGCATTTATCAGGGGCGCCTGCAAAGGGGCACCAGACAGCCCCAAAGAAATCCCCAAATAAATCCCCAAATAAAGGGGACTGCGGCCCTGCTGTGCCGCCTTCGGATGCTCCCTCACCTCGTCCTCCTGGGCGAGCTCGGGGTGACCGTGAGGAGCCTCCCGGTCCCTTTCAGCTCCTTCTCTGGGGACATCCCAGGCTTGGAAAATCCTTCCCGGACGATGCTCCGGAGGAATCCGCTCTGGACATCAGAGAGGCCTCGTCCCCGCGCTGTTATTTCATTAAACCATTAAAAGGCGCTTCTTTAATAGCTCCAGAAATACCTTTTTGGTTTTATATTCATGTGGCCGGGGCTGCTCCCGCCTGGAACCGGCACAAATCCTCCCGCAGGTTCAAAGCTGCCTGGCTCCTGGCAACTGGGGATAACTGGGACGAGCGCGTTCAAAGGGGAGCGAGGCCGGCGGGGCTGGCACGGCTCGGCCCGGCCCGGCCCGGGGGTCACTGATAGCCCCGGAGCCGGTCCCGGAGCCCGCAGCCTGCCGGGATTCAGCTCTGCTCGGATCCCAGGGGATCCCTGGGCAGGAGCGGGAGATGGGGCTCAGCCGGGCCCTGGGAAAGGCCGGTCCCACCGGGAATGGCCCCGCGGGTGGCACGGGGGCCGCGGAGGCTCCAAGGCCGCCCAGCCCGAGGCCGGGGCCGTTCCCAGCTCGCTGCCACCGCGTCCAGCCCCGGCTGCGGCCGCCCCGGGGCTCTGAGCGCCCGCAGGAGCTGCTCTCCGCTGTTTCCTACCGAAAACGGGAGCGGGAGGAGCCCCAAGCCAGCGAGAAGGGACCTCAGATCCACCGTGGGACCCCAAATCCACCGTGGGACAGAAACCTGCAAATCCCCCCAAAAAGGCCGCCCCGATCCCACAGCCCCCGCCGGCACCCGGAGCTCCCTGCGTGAGGAACGCGTTCCAGAGCACCGGGATTTTCATTTTTTTTCCTTCCCTGGCTTTGGGAAGACAGAGAACCCCCCGGGCGGAGAGCGGCTCCTTCAGAGCCGGGTTTCAGCAACCAGGAACTCGTGTGTGTCTTGGACGGGAATCCGGTGCGGCTGGGGCCATGTGCGAGATGTAATTTAAGCTCCAGCTCCGGGCCCGAATGTTCTCCAAACGCGGAGGTTTTGGCACCGAGGGTTTGGTTTGGTCCCAGCTTTCATGGCAAATTGAATAATCACAGGAGGGGGAGGAACGGGGAGAGAGCAAGAGAAAAAAAGAAAAAAAAAAAAAACAAAAACCCAACAACACTCGACAGTTCTTCCAAAAGTGGAAAGAACCAAAACACATTTTGGCTTCCTCAGCCCTGAGCCGGAGTTATTTCCCTCTAGATCTGGAGCAGCTCTCCCAACAACCCTTTTCAATTTAGCTTTTCATTAAAACCGAGCCGTGCCCTGGCAAATGCGTGCGGAGCCTCCTCCTGCCTCGGCCGTGCCCGGCTCTGCAGCTCCTGCTCTGCTGCCGGCACCCCGAGCACCCCCTGCCCCCCGAAACCACCCAGCCCCGTGCTGGGCACGTCCCGAAATCACCCAGCCCCGCGCTGACTTTCTCTGTCTTTTAATTATTCCCGTGTTCGGGGTTTCCCCTGTTTTCCTGACAGTTCGCTGAGGAGCAGGGATCAGGGATGGAGCTCAGCAGCGCAGCCCGAACCTCCCTGCTGGGAGCGCCCTGGGGCGCTGCCAGGTGTCCCTGCCATGGCAGGGGTGGCACTGGGTGTCATTGGGGTCCCTTCCCAGCCCGGCCATCCCGGAGTTCCAGCGCTCATCTGCGGCCGGGCACGCCCCGGTTCCCATCCCCACCTGTACAGCCGCACCCAGGGGGAATTTTGGGGGTCCCAGCAGAGCCCCCCGGACCCCTGGTTAGGCAGCACCCCCCGGAATGAGGCGGGAGGTCGCTGTTAATCAGCTACAAACGATTAAGTCATTGGCCCGAGCGCTTGGCTGCTGCTTTGGCGAGGAATTAGGCCTCCATAAAATCAAGCAGCATGAATCTCCGAGATTTACACGCTGCTTTCTTAACAGTTTTCAGTATATTTCAGTAGTTAATAAAACTAAACGCTGCTTTGTGTAAAAGGTAATAGATTACGATCGGGGGGGTTTTACTGGCGCTCAGTGTGCTCAGCCAACACCTCATACGTTCACCTCGGAATCCACGGAAAGCACTCTGCGCAGATTAAAAGCAGATTTATCACAGATGTGCCTCAACATTATGCTTGGCTTGAACCATTAGACTCCTGGAGTTTAAAGGTTAGGCTTTAATGACTTCAAGGAAGTCGGGTGCTTTTTAAAGCCTTAAATAAGCAGCTCGGATAGTCCTGGCATTCCCAAACAGGGCAGACTGGTTACGGGCTGCTCCGAGGATGCACAATTCCCACTCTGGAGTCGCCTGGGCACAGCCCTTTGAAGCAGGCCCAGCTCAGGAGCTGAACCCTCATGCAAATCCACAGGGAATTATTTCCCAGATGAAAGCGCTGCCCTGAAAACTTCGGTGGCGCAGCAGCTTCGCATCCCCACGGATGGGATGGGATGGGATGGGATGGGATGGGATGGGATGGGATGGGATGAGATGGGATGGGATGGGATGGGATGGGATGAGATGGGATGGATGGGATGGGATGGGATGGGATGGGATGGGATGGGATGGGATGGGATGGGATGGGATGGGATGGGATGAGATGGGATGGATGGGATGGGATGGGATGGGATGGGATGGGAGAGATGGGCTGTGCTGGGATGGGACATTAAATCTCGCCCTGTTCCATGGAAAAGGACAGCTCCCACTGTCCCAGGCTGCTCCAGCCCGGCCTGGGGCACTGCCAGGGATGCAGGGGCAGCCACGGCTGCTCTGGGCACCCTGTGCCAGGGCCTGCCCACCCTGCCAGCCAGGAATTCCTGCCCAGCATCCCACCCAGCCCTGCCCTCGGGATGAGGGGACACCTGGATGAGAGGACACCTGGGTGAGAGGACACCCAGATGAGGGGACACCTGGATAAACAGACACTTGGATGAACAGAAACCTGGATGAGGGGACACCTGGATGAGAGAACACCTGGATGAGGAGACACCTGGATAAACAGACACTTGGATGAACAGACACCTGGATGAGGGGACACCTGGATAAGAAGACACCTGGATGAGGAGACACCTGGATAAACAGACACTTGGATGAACAGACACCTGGATGAGGGGACACCTGGATGAGAGAACACCTGGATGAGGGGACATCTGGATGAGGGGACACCTGGATAAGAAGACACCTGGATGAGTGGATGAGCAGGCATCTAGATGAGGGGACACCTGGATGAGAGGACACCTAGATAAACAGACACTCGGATGAACAGACACCTGGGTGAGGGGACACCTGGGTGAGCTGCCAAGGCACTGCATGGATTTCCCATCCGCACCCGATGGATTTTGCCCCGATGCTCCGGGACCTCTCGGCGCTCCCCTGTGCGGATTTCGGGTTCCCCCACCCCTGTCCCGCCTCTCGCCCGTGCCGGGAGAGCTCCGGGGCCCCCCGAGCCCCGCCTGCGGCCGGAGCATCCCGGAGCTGCCGGCGGAGGGGGAGGATTCCGGCAGAGCAGCCGGGCGTGTTTGATGTGGTTTAAATTAACCTCGATTGCCGTCTAATATTTTAAAAAGACACTTTTTCTAACATGCGGGAATAATGTAGGAGAACTAATGTTCCCTCCTGAAATGCCTTTCAGGATGGTGATAAAAGTGCGCTTTAATCTGCTGTGAGAAGGCTCCGGGAGGGAGAGACGTCACCCGGACAGGTGGAACCGTGGAATAAATGCAGCCATTAATGAGAAGGAGGAATTTGCATCTCCCCACTTTTCCACAACACCTGCTCCGTTGCTTTTTGTTGTTGGGTTGGTTTTTTCCCCCTCCGAGCAGGTTTATTTTGTTTCCCGAGGCTCAGGAGAACGCAGGGGTTCGGGATTGTGGCCGTCATTAGGCGACACTTCCAAAGGCTGTAAAATGCCAGGGAAGCAGCGCCTGGGAACCGAGGGCTCCATTGAGTTCTTCCCTGTGAAATTAAGCACTTTTATTGCCTTAAATGAGACTTACAGCAGGAGGGATCCCGGGGCAGGGCACAAATCCTGCTCCTGGGGGCTCATCCCAGCTTCCCACAGAGGTTTCACCCGCTGGGAGGGTTCCCAACTTCCCCGTGGATGGGGCTGCTATGGGCACTGCCAGAGAGCGGGGGCCACAGCGGTGTCACCCCCAAATATCAGCATCACCCCCAGATATCTGCATCATCCCAAACATCTTCATCATTCCCAAATATCAGCATAATCCCCAAACATCAGCGTCATCCTCAAATATCAGCATCATTCCCAAATATCTGCATCACCCCCAAACACTGCAATCATCCCTAAATATCAGCGTAATCCCCAAACATCAGCATCATCCCCAAATACCAGCATCACTCCCAAATATCAGCATCATTCCCAAACATCAGCATCATCCCAAATATCAGCATCATCCCCAAACAACTGCATCATTCCCAAACAACAGCATCATCCCAAATATCAGCATCATTCCCAAATATCTGCATCATTCCCAAACACCTGCATCACCCCCAAACACCAGAATCATCCCCAAATATCAGCATAATCCCCAAACATCAGCATCACCCCCAAATACCAGCATCACTCCCAAATATCAGCATCATTCCCAAACATCTGCGTCATCCCCAAATATCTGCATCACCCCCAAATATCCGAATCATTCCCAAATATCTGCATCATTCCCAAACACCTACATCACCCCCAAACACTGCAATCATCCCTAAATATCAGCATAATCCCCAAACATCAGCATCACCCCCAAATGTCAGCATCATCCCAAACATCAGCATAATCCCCAATCATCTGCATCATTCCCAAATTTCAGCATCACCCCCAAACAACTGCATCATTCCCAAACATCAGCATCATCCCAAATATCAGCATCATTCCCAAACATCTGCGTCATCCCCAAATATCTGCATCACCCCCAAATATCAGCATCATTCCCAAATATCTGCATCATCCCCAAACACCAGAATCATCCCCAAACACCAGAATCATCCCCAAACATCTGCGTCATCCCCAAACATCAGCATCACCCCCAAATACCAGCATCATTCCCAAATATCAGCATCATCCCCAAACAACTGCATCATTCCCAAACATCAGCATCATCCCAAATATCAGCATCATCTCCAAACATGAGTGTCATCCCCAAATATCTGCATCACCCCCAAATATCAGCATCATTCCCAAATATCTACATCATTCCCAAACACCTGCATCACCCCCAAACACCAGAATCATCCCCAAATATCAGCATAATCCCCAAACATCAGCATCACCCCCAAATATCAGCATCACCCCAAACATCTTCATCATTCCCAAATATCAGCATAATCCCCAATCATCTGCATCATTCCCAAACATCAGTCACCCCCAAATACCAGCATCACTCCCAAATACCAGCATCATTCCCAAATACCAGCATCATTCCCAAATATCTGCGTCATTCCCAAACATCTGCGTCATTCCCAAACACCTGCATCAGCCCCAAACATCAGCGTCACCCCCGAACACCACCATCCCTAAATATCAGCATCGATCCCAAATATCAGCATCATCTCCAAACATGAGTGTCATCCCCAAATATCATCCCTCCCAAACACTGTCATCATCCCGAGATATCTGCACCATCCTCCAAAACCACCAACACCCTGAAATATCAGCTCCATCCCTAAATACCAGCGAGGCCCCCAAACAGCAGCATCACCCCAAACACCGACACGGTTCCTAAATGCCAGCACCACCCCAAACAGCAGCATCACCCCCAAAGAGCAGCATTACCCCAAACACTGAGATCATTCCTAAATGTCAGCATCCCCCCCAAACAGCAACATCATCCCAAACAGCAGCATCACCCCCAAACACCGGCACGGTTCCTAAATGCCAGCATCACCCTAAACAGCAGCATCACCCCAAACACTGAGATAATTCCTAAATGTCAGCATCCCCCCCAAACAGCAGCATCACCCCAAACACCCCGGGCAGAGGGGTGAGGGAGATGCGAGGGGCTGGGTGTGGGATGGGGGGACATGGAGAGGGGCCGGGTCCTGAATGGGATCCCAGGTGGAGATTCCATGTCCTGGGCAGGGATCCCAGGCTCTGGACTGAGGTCCCAGGCCCTGAACAGGGGTCCCTGTCAGAGATCCCAGGCTCTGGACAGGCATTCCAAGTTCTGGACTGGTCCTGGACAGGTCCAAGGCAGGGTCCCAGGTCCTGGACTGGGGTCCCAGGTCAGAAGAGGTTCCCTGTCAGAGATCCTGTGTTCTGGACAGGGATCTCAGGTCCTGGGCTGGAGTCTCAGGTCCCTGTCAGGGGTTCCAGGTTCTGGACTGGGGTCCCAGGTCCAAGGCAGGAGCCCCCTGTCTCACTTTGGGGTCCCAGAGGCTTTTCCCGTGCCCGGGGCCCCACAGCCCCCAGAGCCCCCACATGGAGCAAACCCATCAGCGCCACTGGGGCTCCCTCAATGTTCCCTCAACGTGTCCTCAATGTGTCCTCAATATTTCCTCAGTGTTTCCTCAGTGTTTCCTCAGTGTTCCCTCAATGTTCCCTCAATGTTCCCTCAATATTTCCTCAATATTTCCTCAGTGTTCCCTCAATATTTCCTCAGTGTTTCCTCAATGTTCCCTCAATGTTCCCTCAATGTTCCCTCAATGTTCCCTCAATGTGTCCTCAGTTTTTCCTCAATGTTCCCTCAATATTTCCTCAATGTTTCCTCAGTGTTTCCTCAATGTTTCCTCACTGTTCCCTCAGTGTTTCCTCAATGTTTCCTCACTGTTCCCTCAGTGTTTCCTCAATGTTTCCCCAATGTCCCCTCAATGTTTCCCCAATGTTCCCTCAGTGTTCCCTCAATGTTTCCCCAATGTTCCCTCAGTGTTTCCTCAATGTTTCCCCAATGTTCCCTCAATATTTCCGCAATGTTTCCCCAATGTTTCCTCAATGTTCCCCCAATGTTTCCTCAATGTTTCCCCAATGTTTCCTCAGTATTTCCTCAATGTCTCCCCAGTGTTTCCCCAGTGTTTCCCAGAACCCCGGGGGAGAAGGGAGCAATACCCGCGGGAGTTTTCCCGGGCAGCGCTGGCAGGGCCGGCAGGGCCCCGGGGAGGGAAGCGCTGCTCGCCCTGCCCGTCCCCCGCCCAGCGAGGCTCGGCTTTCCTGGGCTCGGTACCCGCAAGGCGCAGCTGACAACAAAGATGTTCCGCTAAACCCAACACGAGAGGGAAACAGCTCCGGCGCGCAGCGAGTAATTAGAACCTAATTAATTTGCATTTCACAAGAGAGGCAGGGATGTCGGAGGGAGAGGAAAAGTCCCCTCCTCGCCGAGATTAAAGGGCTGGCGGAGGAGAGCCGGGGGTGGCTCGGAACGCTCCCCCCGAGCGGGATTGAACGGGAGCGGGTGGGAGGATGGCAGGTCTGGGAGCGGGTGAGCAGAGCCGCGCTGAAAACACCCAAACAGCGACCTGTCCTGGGGAACAGCATCCCCTTCCTCCCGCGGCTCCGCCTCAGGAACCGAGGGGAGAAAACACAAAAGGTGACGCTGAGGGGTCGGCAGCCCCCGGCCCGGGCAGTCCTTCCATCGATGAGCCTTGCGATGTGTCAATCCCCGCGTTCCCCTCCCCGACTCCCAGCGCCGGCCGCTCCCGAGGCGTCCCGGAGCTGCAGAGCACCGAGGGAGGATTTACAGCTGCTTTCCATAATGATGGCATCAGATTCCGTGTCAGAGCCGCCGGCGCAGCCACGGGAGCCCCGGGGAAGGAAAACAACCCTCAAAGCGCGGAGAGCTCCGTGACTGTCATCCCTGTTCTGTCTCTGCTCCAGCCCTGCTCCATCCCTGCTCCATCCCTGCTCCATCCTCACTCCATCTCTGCTCCATCCCTGTTCTGTCTCTGCTCCAGCCCTGCTCCATCCCTGCTCCATCCCTGTTCCATCCCTGTTCCATCCCTGCTCCAGCCCTGCTCCATCCCTGCTCAATCCCTGCCCCATCCCTGCCCCATCCCTGTTCCATCCCTGCCCCATCCCTGCTCCATCCCTGTTCTGTCTCTGCCCCATCCCTGCTCCATCTTTACTCCACCCCTACTCCATCTCTGGGGACCAACGCCCGGCACATCTGGCACATCTGGCACATCTGGCACACCTGCACGGGGAAGGGCAGCCACACACGGGGGGAGCTGGGGCTGGATGCAAAACAAAACCCAAATGCAGCCAGGGGTGGATGCAAACCAATGCAAATGGGGAACCTCGGGCAGGCAAAGGGCTGCGGGGGGACACAGGGGGACACAGGGGGGCCTGGGGGACACAGGGGGACACTGGGGGACACAGGGGGATCAAGGGCTCCCCCCAGCCCAGCCCCACACCCCGAGCAGTGGGAAGGAGCTGCTGCGGGGCCGTTCCAGCACCCAGAGCCCTCTCCACGGCTCCATCCCTGTTTTCCTTGCCCCCCAGCCGCGGTGTTTGCGGCACCGAATCAGCTCTGCAAACACGCCGAGGGGGGATTCGTTTGTCTTGAAAGCAAAATAACTAAACAGCACATCAGAGGGAAGGCGTTTAACTCAGCCAGCTCCTTCCCTTTGTTGGGAATCAAAGTGAGGAAGATTTGAGCGGGTTTCTCCCAGGCGTCCCACCCAAAGGCGGCTGCAGCTCCATCCCCTGGGGATTTGGGGTGCTGGGACAGGAGATAAGGCTCCTGCTGCTCCTGCACGGCAGGGGGATCACAGGCTGCCCGGCTGGCACAGGGCAGGGATGGGAGGGATGCTGGCAGCGGGAACATCCCCAGGGAGCATCCCCAGCCGCGGTTTGAAGGCTCCCTCCTGTCCTTCCTCCCCAGGAAAACAAACCCAGCCCAGCCCAGCCCCCTCACACCCTCTGCAGTCCCTGTGCCCCATCCTGATCCCCAGGCATGGAGCCACCGGGATGCAGCTGGAATTCAGTGGGGTGAGGCTGTGAGGCCTGGAAATGCTGGGGCCAAGGGACTGTGTGGCTCCCAGGAGCTCCTGTCCTCATGGAGAGTGTGACAGGAACACTCAGGAGCTCCTGTCCTCATGGAGAGTGTGACAGGAACACTCAGGAGCTCCTGTCCCCATGGAGAGTGTGACAGGAACACTCAGGAGCTCCTGTCCCCACACAGAGTGTGACAGGAACACTCAGGAGCTCCTGTCCCCACACAGAGTGTGACAGGAACACTCAGGAGCTCCTGTCCTCATGGAGAGTGTGACAGGAACACTCAGGAACTCCTGTCCCCATGGAGAGTGTGACAGGAACACTCAGGAGCTCCTGTCCCCATGGAGAGTGTGACAGGAACACTCAGGAGCTCCTGTCCCCACACAGAGTGTGACAGGAACACTCAGGAGCTCCTGTCCCCACACAGAGTGTGACAGGAACACTCAGGAGCTCCTGTCCCCACACAGAGCGTGACAGGAACACTCAGGAGCTCCTGTCCCCATGGAGAGTGTCACAGGAACACTCAGGAGCTCCTGTCCCCACACAGAGCGTGACAGGAACACTCAGGAGCTCCTGTCCCCACACAGAGTGTGACAGGAACACTCAGGAGCTCCTGTCCCCATGGAGAGTGTGACAGGAACACTCAGGAGCTCCTGTCCCCACACAGAGTGTGACAGGAACACTCAGGAGCTCCTGTCCCCACACAGAGTGTCACAGGAACACTCAGGAGCTCCTGTCCCCATGGAGAGTGTGACAGGAACACTCAGGAGCTCCTGTCCCCATGGAGAGTGTGACAGGAACACTCAGGAGCTCCTGTCCCCACACAGAGTGTCACAGGAACACTCAGGAGCTCCTGTCCTCACACAGAGTGTCACAGGAGCACTCAGGAGCTCCTGTCCCCGCACAGAGTGTGACAGGAACACTCAGGAGCTCCTGTCCCCATGGAGAGTGTCACAGGAACACTCAGGAGCTCCTGTCCCCACGGAGAGTGTGATGGGAACACTCAGGAGCTCCTGTCCCCATGGAGAGTGTGACAGGAACACTCAGGAGCTCCTGTCCCCACACAGAGTGTCACAGGAACACTCAGGAGCTCCTGTCCCCATGGAGAGTGTCACAGGAACACTCAGGAGCTCCTGTCCTCATGGAGAGTGTGACAGGAACACTCAGGAGCTCCTGTCCCCATGGAGAGTGTGACAGGAACACTCAGGAGCTCCTGTCCCCACACAGAGTGTGACAGGAACACTCAGGAGCTCCTGTCCCCACACAGAGTGTCACAGGAACACTCAGGAGCTCCTGTCCTCATGGAGAGTGTGACAGGAACACTCAGGAGCTCCTGTCCCCACACAGAGTGTGACAGGAACACTCAGGAGCTCCTGTCCTCACACAGAGTGTGACAGGAACACTCAGGAGCTCCTGTCCCCATGGAGAGTGTCACAGGAACACTCAGGAGCTCCTGTCCTCATGGAGAGTGTGACAGGAACACTCAGGAGCTCCTGTCCCCACACAGAGTGTCACAGGAACACTCAGGAGCTCCTGTCCCCACACAGAGTGTGACAGGAACACTCAGGAGCTCCTGTCCCCACACAGAGTGTGACAGGAACACTCAGGAGCTCCTGTCCTCATGGAGAGTGTGACAGGAACACTCAGGAGCTCCTGTCCTCATGGAGAGTGTGACAGGAACACTCAGGAGCTCCTGTCCCCATGGAGAGTGTGACAGGAACACTCAGGAGCTCCTGTCCCCACACAGAGTGTCACAGGAACACTCAGGAGCTCCTGTCCCCATGGAGAGTGTGACAGGAACACTCAGGAGCTCCTGTCCCCATGGAGAGTGTGACAGGAACACTCAGGAGCTCCTGTCCCCATGGAGAGTGTGACAGGAACACTCAGGAGCTCCTGTCCCCATGGAGAGTGTCACAGGAACACTCAGGAGCTCCTGTCCCCATGGAGAGTGTGACAGGAACACTCAGGAGCTCCTGTCCCCATGGAGAGTGTCACAGGAACACTCAGGAGCTCCTGTCCCCATGGAGAGTGTGACAGGAACACTCAGGAGCTCCTGTCCCCATGGAGAGTGTCACAGGAACACTCAGGAGCTCCTGTCCCCATGGAGAGTGTGACAGGAACACTCAGGAGCTCCTGTCCCCATGGAGAGTGTGACAGGAACACTCAGGAGCTCCTGTCCCCATGGAGAGTGTGACAGGAACACTCAGGAGCTCCTGTCCCCATGGAGAGTGTGACAGGAACACTCAGGAGCTCCTGTCCCCACACAGAGTGTGACAGGAACACTCAGGAGGTCCTGTCCCCACACAGAGTGTGACAGGAACACTCAGGAGCTCCTGTCCCCATGGAGAGTGTGACAGGAACACTCAGGAGCTCCTGTCCTCATTTGTCCCCAAGGAGAGCATGACAGGAACCCATGGAGGGACAGCAGCTGCTGGGATCCAGCTCAGCAGAACCAGCTGGAGCCTCCTGGCCAGAGGTGCTCCCTGCCCTGGGGGCATCACGGGGACAATTCCACCTCGCCAGCCACCAACTCACCCCATCCCTGGGAAAAGGGGACGTGGATCTCTTGGAAGTGCCACATTCTGAAAAGCGTGGGGACATGGTTTGGGGGTGGCCATGGCCGTGCAGGGCTCAGGGATGTTCAGAGGGCTTTTCCAGCCCGTGGATCTGGGGCTGGCAGGGCGCAGGTGTGGCTCTCTGTGCCAATCCATGGATCCAGGGCTGATTACATGGATCCCATGGATTCAGGGCACAGCTGTGGCTCTCTGTGCCAATCCATGGATCCAGGGCTGATTCTATGGATTCCATGGATCCAGGGCAGAGGTGTGGCTCTCTGTGCCATCCCATGGATCCAGGGCTGATTCCATGGATCCAGGGCACAGCTGTGGCTCTCTGTGCCATCCCATGGATCCGTGGCACAGCTGTGGCTCTCTGTGCCATCCCATGAATCTGTGCCATTCCATGGATCCAGGGCACGGCTGTGGCTCTCTGCGCCTTCGCTGCCGTGCCCGCGGCTCCATCCCAGGGGAGGTGACGCGGGGACAGGGCCGAGCCGTGCCAAGCCCGCCGCGGCACATCCTGGGGACACGGGAGGGTCGGGCAGCCCCTCCAGGATGCGCCGCGCTCCAAAGGGCTCCCCGGGACGCTGTCGGAGCCGGCAGCTGGAAAAGGCGCCGGAAAAACCCCAGCGCCAGTCCTGGCGCGGCTCCAGCGCCGTCCTTCAGGGCCATTTGCAAACAAACCAGGCAAGATGAAAGATTGATGCCCGGCTCTCCCGGCAGCGCATCCAGCCCCTCCCCTGGGATCCGTGGCTCGGATAATTCATCGTTCCCACCTCGCTTGTCACCGCCGCGCTCCGGAGCGATCAGGGGTGAGAATTCCGGGAGGTTCCCGGCTCGCCGCCGCGATTCGCCCGCAGATTTGTCACTTCGCTAAAGACCCAAATTACGCCCGTTTAGGAGCCGGCGCCGCTGCTCGAACCTGCGCGAGCTCCTGCCGGGATTAGGGATTCGCGGCGGTAATTATGGAAATGGGGATGTGCAGACGGAGAGCTGGCAGCGGGAGCGGCGCTGAAATGTCTATTTATAGTTCGGGGGGAAGAAAATAAACCTCGCCTTCTCCAGGCAAACAGATGGGCTCGGCGGCAGACGGAGGGTTCAGGGAGAGGAGCGGGGAGGGGACGGGAGCCGGGCACATCCCGGGAGCCGGGCACATCCCGGGAGCCGGGAACATCCTGGGAGCCGGGCACATGCCAACCGGGCACATCCCGGGAACCGGGCACGTCCCAGATCCCCATCCTCAAGGTCTGGGACACCCCGGATCCATTCTGGAGGTCTGGGACATCCTGGATCTACATCCTCAAGGTCTGGGACACCCTGGATCCATCCTGGAGGTCTGGGACACCCCCAGATCCACATCCTGGAGGTCTGGGACACCCCAGATCCCCATCCTCAAGGTCTGGGACACCCCAGATCCATCCTGGAGGTCTGGGACACCCCAGATCCATCCTGGAGGTCTGGGACACCCCGGATCCACATCCTGGAGATCTGGAACACCCTGGATCTGCATCCTCAAGGTCTGGGACACCCTGGATCCATCCTGAAGGTCTGGGACACCCCAGATCCATCCTGGAGGTCTGGGACACCCCGGATCCGTCCTGGAGGTCTGGAACACCTCGGATCCACATCCTCAAGGTCTGGGACACCCTGGATCCATCCTGGAGGTCTGGGACACCCCGGATCCATCCTGGAGGTCTGGAACACCCCGGATCCATCCCGAAGGTCTGGGACACCCTGGATCCATCCTGAAGGTCTGGAACACCCTGGATCCATCCTGAAGGTCTGGAACACCCTGGATCCATCCTGGAGGTCTGGGACACACCAGATCCACATCCTGGAGATCTGGAACATCCTGGATCCACATCCTCAAGGTCTGGGACACCCCGGATCTGCATCTTGGAGGTCTGGGACACCCCAGATCCACATCCTCAAGGTCTGGGACACCCTAGATCCATCCCGAAGGTCTGGGACACCCTGGATCTATCCTGGAGGTCTGGGACACCTTGGATCCACATCCTGCCCAAAGCCCAGCCAGACCCACCCCTGCCGTGGCACGGACACCTTCCCCATGCCAGGGTCCTGCAAGACCCATCCAACCCCCCTTGGGTGCTCCCGGGACCCAGGGGCAGCCAATTCCATGGAAAACCTGTGCCAGGGCCTGAGGAATCCCTTCCCTGTTCCTCACCCTATCGATCCCTCCTTCCAGCACAGCCCCTGTCAGGAGGGAAAATTGCTGAGCTCCGCTGCCAGCGAGGATTTGTGGCGTTCAATAAATATTATTAGAAAAGCGCAAGATGATAATTATGTCAATTAGAGGATGGGTAATTGGGCCTGCAGAAGAAAAGTGCTTTTCTCCCTAATTGCTGAGGCCATGTGCCTCTGATTGCATGTGTGGCTTCCAAAAATAAAAGGGCAGCCAGCGAGTGGGAAAAGCACTTTTGTTTTCCCAATGAGCTCCGTGGCAGGAATTGCAGGGATGGATTGGGGAGAGGGAAGAGATCCACGGGTGGGTGCATCCCTGGTCCAGGAGGGATGGGGAGAAGGGACCCAAAACTGGGGGAGAGAGGATCCATAACTTGGGGAGAAGGGACCCAAAAGTAGGGAAGAAGGGATTCAGAACAGGAAGGAGAGGAAATCCAGAACTGGAGGGAGAAGGGATCCAAAACTATGGAGAGAAGGGCCCCAGGAATGGGGGGAGAAGGGACCCAGAACTCGGGGGAGAAGGGATTCAGAACTGGAGGGAGAAGGGATCAAAACTAGGGGGAGAAGGGACCAAAAACTGGGGGAGAGGGGCCACAGGACTGGGGGAGAAGGGACCCAAAACTGGGGAAGAGATCCAGAACTGGGTGGGAGAAAAGACCCAAAAGTGGGGGAGAAAGGATCCAGAACTGGGGGAGGAGAAGGAATCTAGAACTAGGGGAAAAGGGATCCAAAACTGGGGGAAGAAGGGATCCAAAACAGGGGGAAAAAGGACCCAAAACTGGGGGAAAAGGGACCCAAAACTGGGAGGAGAAGGGACCCAAAACTGGGAGGAGAAGGGACCCAAAACTGGGAGGAGAAGGGCCCCAGAACTGGGTGAGAAGGGATCCCAGCACAATTCTGGGAGGCCCAGGGCACAGGGAGCCCTGTGCCCTCTCCAGATCCCTGGGAGCAGACCCTCAGCAACCGTTCCCATGGGGAAGGGGAGCCAGAATTCCCTCTGAATTAAACCCTCCTGAGGCTCCAAGCGGAGCTCCAGCAGAGACTTCCCCACCCAGGCGTCAAACCCGTTTTCCTCCCACTGCCAACCCCTTTCCCAGCAGCCAAATCAGCTCCCAAATACGCATTTGGCTTGAGCATGTTCCCATATTCTGGAAATCCTCCGTGAGCACCGGGCCAGCTCCGAGCCCCGAAGCTCTGCAGGGCAGGAGGGGGAAGGGCTGTAAGCAAAGCAGGCGCATTCATTTCAAACAGGAGCTAGAAGAAAACATATATATATTAATTTTAATTTCCTTCTGGCTGCCTGGGGGCCGCTGGAACAGATGCACAGACAAGTTATGCAGAATTCCTGCATGGAAATGGGCTGGCTGGCTCCTCTGGGTTTATCATCTCATCCAGAGAACTCTGCCGGGCTCTCCCCTCCCTGGAGGGCTGTCCTGCAGTGTCACCGCTCCCAGAGGGGGCAGTGGGAGGGAGCAGAGCCCTGCTGGCCTGTGGGTCAGGTGCTCCCCACACCAGGCTCTTCCCTCCTGGCGCTCCCAACTGGGAATTCCGGACACTCCTCCCATTGGCAGGTGCCACATCCCTGGAAACGCTCCAGGCCAGGCTGGACAGAGCTTGGAACAGCCTGGGCTAGTGGGAGGTGTCCCCTCCAGCCCAGAGCAGTGCAGGGCCCCGTGACTCCTCTGGGATGGCAGCTCCCACCCAGGAATTCCTGAGAGGCTCCAGGCTGCATCCAGGGGGGTGGCTGGGAATGGTCCCACACCCAGGGAATAGCTGGGAATAGTCCCACACCCAGGGGGATGTTTGGGAATGGTCCCACACCCAGGGGAATGGTTTGGGAACGGTCCCATACCCAGGGGAATGGTCCCACACCCAGGGGGATATCTGGGAATGGTCCCACACCCAGGGGAATGGTTTGGGAAGGGTCCCACACCCAGGGGATGGCTGGGAATGGTCCCATATCCAGGGGGATGTTTAGGAATGGTCCCATATCCAGAGGAATGGTCCCACATTGAGGGGGATGTTTGGGAATGGTCCCACAATCAGGGGGATGGTTTGGAATGGTCCCATATCCAGAGGAATGGTCCCACATCCAGGGGGATGTTTGGGAATGGTCCCCCACCCAGGGGATGGCTGGGAATTGTCCCACATTGAGGGGGATGTTTAGGAATGGTCCCATATCCAGGGGAATGGTCCCCCACCCAGGGGATGGCTGGGAATTGTCCCACATTGAGGGGGATGTTTAGGAATGGTCCCATATCCAGGGGAATGGTCCCACATCCAGGGGATGGCTGGGAATGGTCCCACATCCAAGGGGATGGTTTGGAATGGTCCCATGTCCAGAGGAATGGTCCCACACCCAGGGAGATTGTTCCACACCCAGGGGAATGGCTGGGAATGGTCCCACACCCAGGGGGATGGCTGGGAATGGTCCCACACCCAGGGGGATGGCTGGGAATGGTACCATATCCAGGGGGATGGTTTGGAATGGTCCCATGTCCAGAGGAATGGTCCCACATCAGGGAGATCGTTCCACACCCAGGGGGATGGCTGGGAATGGTCCCACATCCAGGGGGATGTTTGGCAATGGTCCCACACCCAGGGGATGCCAGGCCCAGCACAGATGGAAACCCCACACCCAGAAATCCCAGGGGGTTTTCCACCAGTTCTGGTAAAATCACCACAAAAATCACAACCACAAAAATCCCGCCCTGGAGAGATCCAACCGCAAGCACGGCAGGAAAGCAGGGATGGAGCAAATCCCCAGCTGGTGCTGCCGCCTCCCAAGCCATGGGTTTGAACCTCTTCCAGGAGCCAAAGGTCTCTCCCAGGCTCTTGGGTGCAGCTCGTGGGGATGTGTGATCCCAACCGCTGCTTTTCCTTGCATAATCTGCATTATTTATGGTCATGAGCTCCTAATTGTGCCGGTGATCTGATACGGGAGGGGGGAAAGGGCGGGCAGGGAGCTCCTGGCAGGGCACAGCTGTGCCCAGCCCCAGCTGCTGCCTTTGGAAATGCTCCCCAGTGGGAGAGGAGACCCGGGAGGCTCCAGGGAACACCCCTGGATTCTCCAAAATGAGAATTCCTGAGACAGAGCCTGCAAGGATGAAGCAGATCCGCAGCTCAGGTTGCTCCACGATCCCCTCCCTGGACTATTTCCGCGTGGGATTGAAGCAGCATGGAAAGAACAGAGCTTTTTAAATCCTCTCCTGAGCTCCCTCTGCTCCTGCCAGTGCCGCCCTGGCAGCTCCAGCAGCGCTCCCTGGTACCCAACCAGGCCTGTTCCCACCACAGGAAGGTGGATTTAGGTGGGACCCGGGGAAGAAATTCCTCCCTGCGAGGGAGGTGAGGCCCTGAGGCTGCCCAGAGCAGCTGTGGCCGCCCCTGGATCCCTGGAAGTACCCGAGGCCAGGCTGGAGCACCCTGGGACAGTGGGAGGAACCGTTCCAGGATTCCCTGATTCTATTTTGAGGCCAAACCTCGCATTTCCTGCTGGGGGATGCGGGCAGGAAAAGCCCTGGGAGCATCTCCAGCCAGCGCCACGAGTCCAGAGCGGGGACAGCGGCTCAGGGGACACCAGGGTGGGGAAAGGGGCTGGGGGGACCCCTCGGATCCCCTCGGTGACCGCAGCCCCCTCTCAGGCCAGGGTCGCCGCTGCCCCCGGCACACAATGCCCCCATTGTGCGGGAATCTGATTCATCTCACCCAGGGATAAAATTAGCAAATCAGCCCCGTTCCCAGGAGCCTTGTTGAATCAATACAACACACATCAGGCAGGCCCAGCACAATGCAGGGCTCAGATAAAACGAGAGCCAGTCCCCCCGGGTGCGTTGATACCAGCTCTGCAGCTCGGAACTGGCAGGCGCTCGTGCATAATTTATCAATTACAAACAATTTAATTCATCCAGAATAACGAGCGGCGGGGCAGCTCTCCGAGAGGGAAGTGACACAGGGCTGCACTCACAGGAGAACCCCCCAGACTGGGTTATTCCAGAGGCTGGGAAGGGCAGGGGGCTCTCTTGGGATGCTCCCAGCCCTGCAGGGTCCCAAGCAGGCGCTCAGAATGTTCGGATGTTCCTGATGTAGGTGAGAACAGAGATGGGCCGCAAGGCTGGGAATGCCGAAAAGAGACCCGAGGCTTTTCCAGCAGCCCCCTGGGGCCCAGAATTCCCAGCACTCCCAGCCCTATCTCCCCGTCCCAGCAAGGGAAACGCCAGGAGGTGAAGGGGAGGTTATTTCAAAGGACAAAAGTGATAAAAATCAAAAGCGTCTCTGCCTCTGAGAGGAGCCTTCAGAAGGCTGGGAAGCGTTTCCGTCCTGCAGCCCTCCTTTGTTCCTCTGCCCCGGGCCGGGCTCGCTCCTTCCCAGCGGGAACAACGGGAAGGGCTCCGGGAGAGGGCAGGAGGAGCCGCGGGTGAGGATGATGACAGCCCTCGGGAAGGCCTTCCTCCCTCTCCAGTCCCCCACACCGGGACCTGCTCCTGCCTCTCCCGCTGCCTCCCGCAGATATTGAAGCCAAGGAGTTAAGTGGTGCGTAATTATGGCATTGTAGTCGCTAATTAGGATCCCACAATGAGATCAGGGACGGCCGCAAGGAGCTGAGGGTTTGGAGCAGGATCAGCCCCGAGCCCTCGGAATTCCTCGGGGAAGCCAGGAGGAATCCAGGGGAGGGTTCAGGGAAAGGGAGAGGAGGATGAACCCCAACCCCATCGACCTTCTCCCAGCCCCAGTGCCCAGGGATTGCTCCATGGAGCTTCTGGTGGGATCAACGGCATGGAGATGGTGCAGAACACATGGAACATCCAGGCACAGCCAAAGAGTGTCCAGGCAAAGTTATGGAGCATCCAGGCAAAGTTATGGAGAGTCCAGGGAAAGCTGGCCCATGGAACATCCAGGCACAATCCAACGAACGTCCAGGCACAGCCCATGGAACATCCTGGCATGGTCCATGGAGTGTCCAGGAAAAGTTGGCCCATGGAATATCCAGGCACAACCCATGGAATGTCTGGGCCCAACCCATGGAAAACCCCAGCACAGCTCACAGAGTGTCCAGGCAAAGTCATGGATCGAGGCCCAGCCCATGGAATATCCAGGCCCAATCCATGGGCTATCCCAACCCAATCCATGCCCTATGCTAGCCCAATCCCTGCCCTCTCCCGGCCCAATCCATGCCCTATCCCAGCCCAATCCATGGGCTATCCCAGCCCAATCCATGGGCTATCCCAGCCCAATCCATGCCCTATCCCAGCCCAATTCATGCCCTATCCCAGCCCAATCCATGGGCTATCCCAGCCCAATCCATGCCCTATCCCAGCCCAATCCATGCCCCATCCCAGCCCAATTCATGCCCCATCCCAGCCCAGTCCATGCCCTATCCCAGCCCAATTCATGCCCTATCCCAGCCCAATCCATGCCCTATCCCAGCCCAATCCATGCCCTATCCCAGCCCAATCCATGCCCTATCCCAGCCCAATTCATGCCCTATCCCAGCACACGCTCTGGGTGCAGCCCAGCCCTCTCCAGCCCATCCCTTCCCATCCCGCCTCCATCCCCCTCTGTGCCATCCCTCTCCCTAATGGCTCTGTCCCTGCCCTGGCAGGAGCTGATTTATGGGGTAATTTGTTCCTCCCTTCCCGTGGCAGCCGTGTAATGGGATGATGGAAGCTCCAGCCAGGGACACCGGGCAGGAGGAGCTCAGCAAATGGGACCTGTCCAAACCGCCGGGCCCCCGATCCATCCGTGGCAATGTCTGGGCTTTGCTGGGAAAGGAAAGATAAAAATACAAAAATTACAGCGGTTCACTGGGGCCTGACCGCTGTGGGGAGCGGGAATGGTGGAGGAGGGAGCTGGGATGGTGCCCAGCCTGTGCCCAAATCCAGAGGGATTTTAGCCCGGCCTCTACCCAGACCTGTTCAGCCACTCCCCGATTCAGAGAACCCCAGGAATGGCCGGAGCTCATGAGCTGGGATTCAGCCACACCAGCCCTGAGCTCCTGGGGGATTCTCATGGGTGCTCCTGCTCTGCTGGGTGCCTGTGGGAGAGATGGGAAAGGGGTGGGAAAGGGATGGGAAAGGGATGGGAAAGGGGTGGGAAAGGGATGGGAAAGGGATGGGAAAGGGATGGGAAAGGGGTGGGAAAGGGGTGGGAAAGGGATGGGGTCAGGGCACAGGGCATCTCCAGCTGCTTCCCAGGGCTCAGCTTCCTCCATTCCTGCAGAACAAGCAGTGCTTACTGGGAGTTACTGGGGCCCCAGTACTGGGAGTTACTGGGAATTGCTGCAGCACCAGTACTGGGAGTCGCTGGGAGTTACTGGAAACCACCGTGTGCTCCATCCCCGCTGGAATTCCTGTTTGTCCCGGGACTGACCCCGCCCCGGGAGCTGCGCGGGGAGCAGCGTGACTCCCCCATCCCGGGGACGGAGCAGGAGCCCGTGAAGGGTCGGGACCGGCCCCGGAGCCCCCCAGCCCCTTCTCCACCCCATTCTGCCTCCGTGTCCCTGCCGGGACGGGCTGATCCCGGGATTGCAGCAGCCTCGGCGCACTCGGGATGGCTCGGGAGGCCGTGCCGGGCCGGGCCGGGCCGGGCTGGGCTGCAGCGACGCCTCCCACACCGATCCCACGGGCGGGCGTGTCCCGCAGCGCGGATCCGGGACCGGCGGGGATGCGCGGCTCCGTCCGGGATCGCCGAGCCCGCCCCGCCAGCCCCGGGGCTTTTCCAGAGGTTGGGATCTCGATAGGGATCGGCCGCAGCCCCGGGGAGGCACCGGGCGCGCCCTGCCCGGATCGGCCCCTCTGCCCCTCTCAGCTCCCCGGGGTGGCTCCGGGGCTGTCCCTGTCCCCAGACCCACCCGGATAACCCGGGATAAGCACAGGAGAACGATTTCAGGGAATCCCAGCGTGGTTGGGGTTGGAAGGGACCTTAGCACGCATCCCATGGGCAGGGACAGCTCCCACTGTCCCAGGTGCTCCCAGCCCTGTCCAGCCTGGCCTTGGGCACTGCCAGGGATGCAGCTGGGCACCTGTGCCAGGCTCTGCCCACCCTCCCAGCCAGGAATTCCTCCCCAGCATTCCCGGTGTCAGTGTGAGGCCGTTCCCGGTGTCCTGTCCCTCCATCCCCTGTCCCAGCCCCTCTCCCGCTCCCCCGGAGCCCCTCAGGCCCTGCCAGGGCTCCGGGCTCTCCGAGCCCCGCACTGGGTGAGCTGGCACGCAGGGAAAAAACCCCTGATGAAGCCAAGGAGCGTTAATAAGCGGCTGGAAACCATCAACCCAAACCTGTTTTGGCTGCGGGTGCCGCCCCGACGTGCCAGACGAGCCGGGAGCTCCGGGGGAGGAGGAGGAGGAGGCGATGGTGGCGAAGGCTGCGGCTGCCGCCCTCGGGGCTCTGCGGAGATGAAACGGGGTTTGCAAATGCGCGTCTGCAGCCGGGGCTGGGGCAGGAAGGGCTGCCGGGGAGGGGAGGGAGCGCCCAGCGCCCTGACTCACCCCTGCTCTCCCAAAGGGCGCCCGAAACCCGCCCGCCGCCCCTCCCTGGCACGGCCTCGCCCGCCCCAAAAACAGCAAAAGGGAAAGTTAAATCTGATTCCAGCGCTTTCTGCCTCCTTTTTTTTTCTTTTTCTTTTTTTTTTTTTTTTTTTCCCTCCCGTTTAATTCCTTGTTATTACTTTTATTAGCCTCGCTTCTCTGGCTGCGGGGCCTCGCTCAGAGAACGGAGTGCGGCGTGGGTGTTACTGGCTGCTGGCGCTCTCCCCGGCTTCAGAAAGAAATGCCAATTACTAATTTCATGGAGATAAGCCATCCTGAAGGAGGGGAGGTGGTTAAAAAACAAGGAAGGATAAAAAAAAAAAAAAAGGGGAAAAAATTCCTCCCGGCTTTGAAACGCGAAAGGCGCCTTGTTGTATTGCGCTAAAACCTGCTTTTTATTTTATTTTCAATTGATTTATTTATTTCTCTCCGGCTCGTGGGGCACCGGAATTGCTCAGTTCTGTTTGTGGAGGGATGGGAGCACTGAGGGGCTCTGCTGGGAGATGGCGTTGGGGCATCCATGGGTCCATTTCCACACACACACACACACACACACACACACACACACGCGTGGTCCCGCATCCTGCTGGGGGCGATGCGAGCCCCGAGGCTCCCGAACCTCGGGTCCCACCAGGACCCAGCGGCCTCCCGCTCCCAGCAGCACGAGGCGACGCCTCTGCCGGCTCCCACAGCCCGCAACCACCGAGGGCAGGGGCTGGGGAGGGAAAATGACGGTGCCCGGAATGAATCTGGGTGTAGTTTGCATTTTTATTGCTCCAGCCTCAGATTCCAGCCTACAGAAAGGTTTCAAAAAGGATTAGATGCCATAAAACCTTTAATAATCCTCCCACATCTTAGGTTTAATTATTGTTTTTATGCATGCGGAGCCAACACGCCTGGAGCGAGCAATCAAGGCTCGTACGCCGCTCCTCCTCCTCCTCCTCCTGCTGCTGCTGCTGCTTCCCGGCTCTCCCAGGGCCTCCCCGGGATCCGCCGGCACCCGGAGGTCTCCTCCTTCCCAAAAACACCAAAACGCTCCTCCCGCACAGCCCAGCCCTGCCAGAGCTCATCCCGGCCGAGTGGCTGCGCTCCACAGAGGGATTTGGGATCGGGGACACCCGCGGATGTCCCCATGGGAGCTGCTGGAATCACCTCTGGCTGGGAACTCCGGGAAATCCTCGGCTCCAGGTCTGACCCGCCTGTTCGCGAGGAAGATTTCAGCGCTAATTTGGCGCCGTCGGAATCGTTGCTGTTTCTTTGGGGGGAAGAAATAAAAGAGAAATCAGAAAAAAAATCAGACCTTGGAATTGTTCGGTTCTTCTCCCCGAGCCCAGCAGGCACAGAGAGCCTTCAGCCAGGGAAAAGAGAATCACGGGAAGTGGAAAACCTGTCCAAATCGGGGATTTTGGGGAATATTGAAAAAGCTGCCTTGTTCATAATAAATTATTCCAAGGCACCTGCTCTGCATCCTGAGCACCCTCACAGGGGTGGCCCTGGTGTCACATCCACGGGGGTGGCCCTGGTGTCACACCTATGGAGGTGGCCCTGGTGTCACATCCACGAGGGTGGCCCTGGTGTCACATCCACGAGGGTGGCACTGGTGTCTCATCCACGGGGGTGGCCCTGGTGTCACATCCATGAGGGTGTCCCTGGTGTCACACCTATGGAGGTGGCCCTGGTGTCACACCTATGAAGGTGGCACTGGTGTCACATCCACGGGGGTGTCCCTGGTGTCACATCCACGAGGGTGGCACTGGTGTCACACCTATGGAGGTGGCCCTGGTGTCACATCCACAGGGACACGACAATGGAAACGCTCGGGGCCACGGGGCCATGCTCCCGTGGGGCCAGACACAGGGTGGGGATAAATAATTCCACTGGGCATTCCCTGGAGAGGATAAATAACTCAATTAGGCTGCCAGTGAACAGGTTTGTTATTGTTCATTATTATTATTAATTATTGTTATCGTCGTTTTCATTGTTGTTGTTATCGTTCGCTTCCCCTGTTGCCTGCAGCGCGCCTCCGTGGGGGAAGGAGCTCTCCCAGTTCCTTCTGGGATGGGGGAGCCAACCGGTTCTTCCACTCCTGGGCCTGTTGGGATTCTCCAGCACATCCCAGCTCCTTTAGGAATGTTCCATTGGGTCAGCGGCGGGCTGGGATGCCCAGGTGGAGCAGAGAGGTCCCACCCTGGCAGGGCTGGAGCAGCTGCCCCAGTGCAAGGTGTCCCTGGTGTCCCTGCCCAGGGCCTGGGTCCCACCCAACCCAAACCATCCCAGCCCCAGATCCCAGAGGTGCAGCAGAGCTCTGCGTGAGCTGCCCTGACCTCTCATCCCCTGCAACACCCAAAGTTTCAGCGATCCTGACTCACTGCTGAGGAAAACTTTTCTCAGAGGCGGGACGGGCCCCCAGAGCAGCGCCACCAGCGCCACCAGAGCCACCAGAGCCACCAGAGCCACCTCCCTGCGGGGCTCGGGGCCTGCGGAGGGTCCGTGGCCGGAGGCAGCCCCTGGCCGGGCAGGGACAGAAGGAACAATGGCCATTTCTTCGGGGCCCATTGAAATCCCGGCCGGACAAAGGCGGCCTGTGCTGCGCAGATGTTTTATTCATGGCCGGCCTGGGAGCACAAACAAGCCCGGCTTATTCTGCTGCCCTTTGTGCTCGGCGAGCCGGGAGCGCCAGAGCCGGGCTGGGAGAGTCCTGGTGGCTCCACTGCGGGGCTGCTCCCCCTCCCCGGGCTCGGGACACGCCGGGATTTGGGATCCTTGCCCAGTGCCCATGGATGGTGGCACTGCTTTATCCATCAGGGCCCTCCATCGGGCTCCTGGGGACACGGGGACAGCAGGAAAAGGCCGCTGCAGGCAAGGCAGAGCCAGCCTCAGTGCCCCCATCAATTCTGACTGGTGGTTAAACACACCCTGATGTTCCTTTAATGCTCCATTCCAGGGTGGGCAGTGGCGGATCCGCCTCGGAGAGGGAAACCCGGCAATGGGAGAGGCCACAAATCTGCATTTCCAGCCTTGAAATCTGCATTTCCAGCCTTGAAATCTGCATTTCCAGCCTTGAAATCTGCATTCCCACCCCTGAACTCCTGCTGCCCGGGTCAGGACAGCCCCACTGTCCATGACAAGGCCGGACCAGCCAAGGGCTGGCAACAACCAGAGCTCCTGTCCAGGCACGACTTTGTTTTCCTGCTCGAAGCCAGGCTCTGCAGAATTCCCAACAATCCTGGGATACGAGACAAGCAGGCACCGGGTGAGGGTAAAACTGGGGAAAAACCGTTTAAAAACCCCTGGGATGTGCGTGGGAGGGACTGTGCCCCCCGCTGCAGAGCTCGGGCACCCCTCGGTGCCCCCCTGCCAGCCTGGCCCGGTGTGCCCGGGGCTCGGGCACAGCTCGGCAGAGTTTTGGGCCGGTTTAATCCGTGCCCAGGCCGGCTCAGCCCCGCAGGATGCGCGGGAGGAAGGCGTGCAGCGAGCTCGCTGCCAGAAATACCAGAGCAATGAACAAACCGGGCTGCAGCTCTGGAGCGAAACCTCCGAGCGGGGCTGGCCGGGTCCCTCCCGCGATCCCCGGCAGGAGCCGAGCCGAGCCGTGCCGGGCTCGGGCCCAGCCAGCCCCGGGGCTGCTGCCAGCGCTGCAGAGACGCGCTCTTGCCCAACGCCATTTGCAAGTCAAGTGCGTTTCTTTCTTCGCTTTGTAATCGGCTGGGAGCAGCGGGAATGTCGGGTCTGGAGCTGAGTGTGCCCAGCAGGGTTACCCGGGAATGTCGGGTCTGGAGCTGAGTGTGCCCAGAGCGTTATCCGGGAACCACAGGGTTCCAGAATCAGGGAAACATGGAATCACAGAATCACGGAATCATGGAATCATGGAATCACTCAATCACAGAATCACAGAGTCCCGGAATCAGGGAAACATGGAATCACAGAACTACAGAATCATGGAATCACACAATCATGGAATCACAGAGTCACAGAGTCCCAGAATCACACAATCTCAGAACCATGGAATGACAGAATACCAGAATCACAGAAACATGGAATCACAGAATCATAGAATCACCAAGTCCCAGAATTACAGAAATATGGAATCACACAATCGCAGAATCACACAATCACAGAAACATGGAATCACACAATCATGGAATCATGAAATTACGGAATCACAGAATCACAGAATCACGGAATCACAGAATCACAGAGTGGTTTGGGCTGGGAGGCTCTGGAAAATCACCTCCCTTCATCCCTGCCTTCCCCAAAATCAGATTGGTCTGACCTGGACACGTCCAGGGATGGGGCAGGGAGAGCTGGCTCAGGGAAGTTCAACACTCCCAGTATTTATTTGAGGGACATTCTCAAGGAGAATATAAAACACCTGGTGACTCCAAACCAGAGAGAGGAACGGCCTTCCCTGGGCACTGCCAGGGTGACAGGGAAGGGACAAAGGAGCTGCCCCTGGGCAGTTCTGTATTTGGAACAAAAACAACAGGCGAAGAAGGAAGCGGAGAAGGAAGATGGAGCGAGTGCCAGGTGAGGTGAGGGAGGCTCCGTCCTGCCAGGAGCACCGGGAGTTCAGCTGGGCTGTGCCAGCCCCGGTGCCAGCCCCGGTGCCAGCCTGGGCTGCTCCCTCCCGCAGCGGGGCTGCCGTGCCAAGCCCGGCTGGGGCCGCTGGGCTGCGGCACACCCGGCTCCTCTCCCGGCCAGCAGCCCTGCACTGCAAGCGCAGCTCTTTGGAAATCGCCCTTCCTGGGGCTTTTGATGTAGCCCGGGAGGAGGTGCGTGCTTAGCGTTGCTTCACTGCCGTTTGTGCAACCTCGCTGCTGCAAATCCTTCATTATTCACGATGCTATCTCGCCACTTGATATGCAGAATAGCTCAGAGGTACCGTTGACTACATTTTTCCAGCCCTTTGATGTGCCAGAGATAACTCGTTTCTGTTTCGCAGCCATTAAGTTCGCTGGAAATCATTACACCGCGCTAAACGCGGCTCTTGTTCTTTAATCAGCGCCCTTCTGGTTCCAGGCTGGGTGTCGCAACCTGTCAGACGCGGAAAGGGATCCGGGGAGCCCGGGTGAGCGGCGCTGCGGGAAGGAGAGCGGCCCGAGGAGTTTCTGCGGGGGCAGAGGGGCAGGGCTGGGGCCGGGGAGCCCAGGCCCCCGTGGGGGCAGCGGGGCCGGGGGTGCTGCCCCAAAGTGCTGCACCTCGGACACGAGGCGGGCGGAACCACGGAATTGTGGAACCACACAATCATAGAGTCCTGGAATCGTGGAATCACAGAATCGTGGAATCAGGGAATCATGGAAACATGGAATCATAGAACCACACAATCATGGAATCATGGAATCAGAGAATCATGGAATCACAGAATCATGGAATCACAGAGTCCCAGAATCATGGAATCATAGAACCACACAATCATGGAATCATGGAATCACAGAATCATGGAATCAGGGAAACATGGAGTCGTGGAATCACTGAATCATGGAATCATGGAATCGTGGAATCACAGAGTCCCGGAATCAGGGAAACATGGAATCATAGAATCCCATAACCATGGAATCACAGAATCATGGAATCAGGGAAACATGGAGTCGTGGAATCACAGAATCATGGAATCACAGAATCATGGAATCACAGAATCACAGAGTCCCAGAATCATGGAAACACGGAATCATGGAATCATGGAATCACAGAGTCCCGGAATCAAGGAAACATGGAATCATAGAACCACACAATCATGGAATAATGGAATCATGGAATCGTGGAATCAGGGAAACATGGAGTCGTGGAATCACAGAATCATGGAATCACAGAGTCAGGGAATCACAGAATCAGGGAATCATAGAATCAGGGAAACATGGAATAATAGAATCACACAATCATGGCATCACAGAATCACAGAGTCCCGGAATCAGGGAAACATGGAATAATGGAATCACGCAATCATGGAATCAGGGAAATATGGAATCACAGAATCACACAGTCATGGAATCACTGAGTATGACAGTGGTCACATGGGTTTTCAGGATGAGAGGAGAGACGAGGATTTGACTCCATATTTCAGAAGGCTTTATTTCTTATTTTAAGATATATATATATATAGATTACGTTAGAACGATACTAAAAAGAATTAGAAAAAAAGTTTCCTGTCAGAAGGCTAGCTAAGAATAAAAAAGAATGAATAGTAAAGATCTGTGGCTCAGAGAGTGAGAGCTAATTCTGCCATGACTGGTCACTAAATCCAAACATCTACAAGAGACCAATCACAGATTTACCTGTTGCATTCCACAGCAGCAGATAACCATTGTTTACATTTTGTTTCTGAAGCCTCAGCTTCTCAGAAGAGAAAAAATCCTAAAAAAAAAAAATTATTTTCACAAAAAAGACGTCTGCGACAACAGAGTCCCAGGATCAGGAGAACATGGAATCGTGGAATCACAGAATCATGGAATCACAGAGTCCCGGAATCAGGGAAACATGGAATCACAGAATCATGGAATCACAGAATCACAGAAGCACAGAGTCACAGAGCCACCCAGATCAGAGCCCACAGCTCATCAGTCATCCAATCCTGCCGGGATTCAGCTTGGAAAGGAGTTCATCTGGCTGCCATGAGCAGGGGCACCTTGCCCAGAGCAGCTTTTCCAGGGGTTGTGCCCACCCTGAGGGCTTTGGAGCGTGGCCAGGGTGTCCCACCAGGAGAGAGCAGAGCAGGGAGAGGCTCCCACAAAGCAGCAGCTCCAGGAGGGACCCTGCCCTGAAATTCAGAAGGGATTTCTCCCTGGAGAGGATGGCCAGGCACTGGAACAGGCTCTCCAGAGCCACATTCCTGGAGCGTCCCGGGAACACCTGGAGGGCTGGTGACACGCTGAGGGGTCGGGCACAGCTGGCACTCGATGTCCTGGGAGCACTTCCCCACCCTGGGGGCAATCCTGGGTTCTGTGCTCCCCACAGAGCCCCCAGAGGTTCCCAAACACGGCTTGGGCTTGTTTGGCAAAACCTCAAACCAGCAGAGCACGAGGGAGGGCGGTGAGGATGGGCACCCCTGTCCCGGGAGAGCTGGGTGCCAGGACAGGGCTGGGTTCCACTGTCAGGAATTCATAAAATTAGAAGATTTGAAGAAAGTGGTGAAAGAGACAGTGAGCTATCAGCATCTTTTTGCTCCACTGTTGTAACAATGTAAGAAGACCGGTGCTAGAAAAACCAAAGCTCTAGACGCTGATTTAGGGTGTCCCGTCCTGTTTGTAGCTGTACATGAACTGCCGGCGAAGCAGGCTCCCACCGCCCCTGCTCGTCCCCCGTGTCCCTCTGTGCCCCACCTCAAACCAGCAGAGCACGAGGGAGGGCGGTGAGGATGGGCACCCCTGTCCTGGGAGAGCTGGGTGCCAGGGCAGGGCTGGCACTGGGCTCCCACCACCCCTGCTCGTCCCCCGTGTCCCTCTGTGCCCCGCCAGGCTCCTGTGAGCCCCAGCCCGAGCCTCAGCCCGAGCCACCAGCTGCTTTCATTTCCTGCTTTCCTGCGGTGTCTGGGGTGGCCTCCTGTGCCTCGGCTGCAAACCCATCACCCGCCATCTCCAGAGCCTTCCCGGCGCTCTCCTGTCCGCTCTGTCCGTCCCTCTGTCCATCCCAGCAGCAGCAGCGACCCCGGGGCTGCCGGAGCTGCTCCGCGCCCGGGCCGGCCCCAGCGCCTCCTCCGCAGCCCTGCTCGCCTCGCAGATGTTTATCAGGGCTGGCAGATGTTTATCGCGGCCGATACAGCTGCGCTGGCTCTTTGCACAACAGGAAGGCGAGGTTCTGCAGCGCTGAGCCCATCCCGGGCCCCGCTGGAGCAGCGCCCCGAAGGGCTTTGGTGGCTTTGGTGCCGCTCGTTCCCGGGGCTCCGGAGCACCCGCAGGAGCCGCTGGCTGCAGAGGGGACCCCGGGGCTCTCCCCGGGGCCGGGGTGCTCGGTTCGCCCCGCTGGGGTTGTCCCAGGGCAGCGCTTGGGGCAGACACGGGAGCAGCGCGGTGATTGGGGCCCTCGTTCAGCCGAGCATCCCCGGTTAGAGGGCACCCAAGCATGCGCTTAGAGATAATTACACGCTGAAAGATCTTTCCTGAATAAGCCAGGATTTAAGGCTGTGTTTGGTGTCTCCTGTACTGAGCTGTGATTCAGCTGAACGCCCCCCTCCAGCCCGAGCCCATCGATTCCAGCGCTGCCAGCCCAGGCTGGCTCTGCAGAGAGCCAAACAAATCTCCTCCTCATCCCCCCGGCTTTGCTTCCCTGCTGGCGCTTCCCTGCCCGCCAGCCAGCGACTCCCAGGCCGCTGGGAACGGCAGGGGTGAAGTGCCAGGCTGGGGGAGAAGCGAGGGGCACACAGACAGACAGACACACACAGAGAGACAGACAGACAGACACACACACACACACACACACAGAGACAGACACAGACAGACACACACACACAGACAGACAGACAGACAGACAGACACACACACAGACACACACACACACACAGACACACAGACAGACAGACAGACAGACACACACACACACACACACACAGAGCCTGCTGCAGGAGGCAGGGCTGCCCCAGCGCCTCAGCTCTGTCACTTTTTCCACCGCGTTTGCATCTCTCGGCTCCTCTCTCGCTCTCCTCTCAGCGGTTTCTGCTCAGCTCTCCAGCGTGAACCCGTGGCTGTGGCTGCTGCTGGCTCTGTCCCCATTGAGGGTCACCCTCAGCAGGGCCAGGTCGGAGCCCAGAGCAGCAAAAACCCCCAGGGTTGGTGGAGGATGAGGGGCTGGTCAGAACCAGGTGTTCCCAATGTGGCTTCTGCTTTTGCCATCATTTCTTTAACAAATCAGGGCAGGGCCTGGCAGGAGAAAAGGGGTTCGAGGCAGTGGTGTGAGTGTTCAGCTGCTGAAATCGCCCAGGGAAACATTCCCAGACCCAGCAGAAAGCCCAGCAGAGACCCTGGATCACACAGAGAGCCCAGAGCCTGCCTGGAGCGCTGGCATTTCATCCCTCTGAGCCTTGGAGGGTTTTCCAGGGGAGTTTCTGGCACTCATCACATGCTGGGCCCATCACCTCCCCTCAGGCTCCCTCCTCTGCCACTGCCTTTCCATGGGGCCACCTGAACCTGCTGGAGATCCCTGCCTGGGAGCAGTGCCTGACCCAGCACTCCCATTCCTTCAGGAGCTTCCCAGGAGCCAGGGCTCCGCTGCTCTGGGGACGGAGGGAGCTCCCCCTGTGCTCCCCACCCTCAGCACGGAAGGGTTCCTCCACCATTCCCTGCCATCCCTGCCGTTCCTGTCATTCCCTGCCATCTCTGCCATTCCATGCCGTTCCTGTCATTCCCTGCCATGCCATCCCTGCCATTCCTGGCCATTCCTGCCATTCCCTGACACACCATCTCTGCCATTCCATGCCATTGCTGTCATTCCCTGCCATGCCATCTCTGCCAGTCCCTGCCATTCCTGCCATTGCTGTCATTCCCTGCCATCCCTGCCATTCCATGCCATCTCTGTCATTCCCTGCCATGCCATCTCTGCCATTCCAGCTATTCCTTCCATTCCCGGCCATCCCTGCCATTCCATGCCATCCCTGCCATTCCATGCCATTGCTGTCATTCCCTGCCATGCCATCCCTGCCATTCCCGGCCATTCCTGCCATTCCCTGCCATGCCATTCCCTGCATGGGATGGCAGGGAAGCCAAGGATGGCAGGGAATGGAATGACAGGGATGGTAGGAATGGCAGGGAATGGCATGGCAGGGAATGGAATGATAGGAATGGCATGGAATGGCAGGGAATGGAATGAATAGCAGGAATGGCAGGGAATGGCATGGCAAGGAATGGCAGGGAATGGCAGGGATGGCAGGGATGGCATGGCAGGGAATGGCATGGCAGGGAATGACAGGGATGGCAGAGAATGGCATGGAATGGCATGGAATGGCAGGGAATGACATGGGATGGCATGGCAGGAAATGGCAGGGAATGGCATGGCAAGGAATGGCAGGGAATGACAGGGATGGCAGAGAATGTCATGGAATGGTATGAATGGCAGGAAATGGCAGGGAACGGCAGGGAATAACAAGGAATGGCAGCACATGGCACAGTGCGTGCCCAGGGCTGGCCAAGCACGGCACCTGTGCAGCCCCAGGGAAGCTTTTCCACAGCAGACACCACAACCCCCCAGAATCCTCACTCAGACCAGGGGGCACAAAAAGCCCAGGATGAAATCTCCTCCCTCCTGCCCTGGTGGGAAGCAGAACCCGGGGCTCACTGGGCGGGCTGGGCCATTTCCCTGTGCTGGGAATGAGGGATGAAGGTGATAAAGGGTTTATTGCAGCAGCAGCAGCAGGCACAGAGGCTCAGGAACGCAGCGAGGCAGAGCTCAGGCAGCCCCATTCCCATTCCAGTCACGTGCCCCCAAAATTGCAAATGGAGATTTGTTACATTTCATTTGCTCCCGTCCCTGGGAAGCCGTTTGTGATGAGTTCACGTCTCCCAGGAGGCCCCGTTCCAATCACAGGGAAGGGAGAGCAGGGAGGGAAGGGAGGAAGGAAGGAGGCCCCTCCATGGAGGCTGCTGAGAGCTGGGAGCTGCAGGGTTAAAACAGCAGCACAGGGCTGGGGACACTGATCCAGGCTGGGGACACTGGGACATTGCCCCAGGCTGGGAAATGCTCGTCAGGGATTGATCCCAGGCTGGGGGATGCTCAGGTACCACTCCCAGCACGGTAGATGCTCCCAGGCTCCTGAGGGATGCTCAGGTGTTGCTCCTGGGTTTGGGGATGCTCAGGTGCCTCTCTCAGCCCAAGATTCTCCCCCAGCCCCAGGGATGCCAGGAACCCCTCCCTCAGCCCCAGAGATGTTGGGAATACCTCTCCCAGCCCCAGGGATTTCACCACTGCTGTCTCTCCAGCTGAGGCTGCTCCCAGACGGATCCCCCCACCCTGAGTTCCCATCTTTCCTCCCTCTCCATGAGCAGCGCCTGGAGCTGGGCAAACAAAGCCGGGATTTTGGTGAACTCAGGGAGCAGGGGCTGAGCATCTGCCTCAAGCTGAACAATTTTCCCCTGACACCCCCAGAAACCGAAAGCAGAGGGGGCTGGGGCTGGGCTGTTTTGTTTTTCTTTGGTTCCCCATTTTTCAAAAGGCTCAATCTTGTTTTCAGCTCCAAGCATTTTGGCGGCTGAGGGCTGTTATTGATGAGGGCACGTTGTGGAGGAGCAGGAAGCCGCCTGCCATCCTGCCTGCCTGCTGCTAAATTGAAATCTCCTAATCTCCCCAATCCTTTTAAGCACTGGCAAATGAAAAGGCGGCACGGTGCAGAAAATCTCAGCTCGGGGGAAGCAGGGCAGGCTCTGCAGAGCCGGGCTGGGAGCGCCTGCTCCGAGGAGCTGCTGCCAGGGCAGGGAGCAGCACGGGCCCAGGGCCCTCCCGGAGCCCAGGGACAGCCTGGGATGATCCAGGCCCTGCTTGCACCTCGCTGAGCACAGCCAGAGCAGCTCCAGAGCGTGGATGGGCATTCCCAGCTCCAGAGTGTGGATGGGCATTCCCAGCTCCAGAGCGTGATGGACATTCAGAGCTCCAGAGTGTGGGATGGACATTCCCAGCTCCAGAGCGTGAATGGACATTCCCAGCTCCAGAGCGTGGATGGGCATTCCCAGCTCCAGAGAGTGGGATGGACATTCCCAGCTCCAGAGCGTGGATGGGCATTCCCAGCTCCAGAGTGTGATGGATATTCAGAGCTCCAGAGCGTGGGATGGACATTCCCAGCTCCAGAGTGTGATGGACATTCAGAGCTCCAGAGTGTGTGATGGGCATTCCCAGCTCCAGAGCGTGATGGACATTCCCAGCTCCAGAGTTTGGGATAGGCATTCCCAGCTCCAGAGTGTGATGGGCATTCCCAGCTCCAGAGTGTGATGGGCATTCCCAGCTCCAGAGTGTGGGATGGGCATTCCCAGCTCCAGAGTTTGGGATGGACATTCCCAGCTCCAGAGCGTGATGGACATTCCCAGCTCCAGAGTGTGGGATGGACATTCCCAGCTCCAGAGCGTGATGGACATTCCCAGCTCCAGAGCGTGATGGACATTCCCAGCTCCAGAGTGTGGGATGGACATTCCCAGCTCCAGAGCATGATGGACATTCCCAGCTCCAGAGAGTGGGATGGGCATTCCCAGCTCCAGAGCGTGATGGACATTCCCAGCTCCAGAGTGTGGGATGGACATTCCCAGCTCCAGAGCGTGATGGACATTCCCAGCTCCAGAGTGTGATGGACATTCCCAGCCCCAGAGTTTGGGATGGACATTCCCAGCTCCAGAGTGTGGGTGGGCATTCCCAGCTCCAGAGTGTGGGATGGACATTCAGAGCTCCAGAGTGTGGGATGGACATTCCCAGCCCCAGAGTTTTGGATGGACATTCCCAGCCCCAGAGTTTGGGATGGACATTCCCAGCCCCACAGCACCAGGGCTGGGAGCACAGCTCATCCCCAGCTCCATGAGAAACCAGGGACACCACAAAGCCAAAACTGAAATCCTAAATAATGACCTCAACCTGTGAGGGAAATCCCTGCTCTGACGCCAGGCTGGAGAGCTGGGAATGTTCATCTGGAGAAGGGGAAGGATCCAGGGAATCCTCAGAACCCTTCCAGGGCCTGAAGGGGCTCCAGGAGAGCCAGAGAGGGACTGGAGACAAGGGACAGGACACAGGGAATGGCTTCAGACTAGAAAAGCAGAGTTTTAGATGGATGTTGGGGAGGAATTCCTGGCTGTGAAGGGGTGAGGCCCTGGCACAGGGTGCCCAGAGCAGCTGGGGCTGCCCCTGCATCCCTGGCAGTGCCCAAGGCCAGGTTGGACAGGACTTGGAGCAGCCTGGCACAGTGGGAGGTGTTCCTGCCATGGCCAGGGACCAGCCCGGGGCTGTGGGGACACCGGGATGGAGGATGGGACATCCCTGGCCCGTTTGTGGTTTTGGGAAGCTCTCCTGGAGAGGAGATGGAGCAGCAGCAGCCGGGAACAACAATTGCTGCCATCAGCCCTCGTGAGTAAGTGGCATCGTCTGATCTCGTTATTTATATCCTTCCTGCTGGGAAATTAATTAATGTTTCATTTGCAGCACAGGCAGCCCCTCAGAGGCGTCTCCCTGCTCTGGAGGTGGCCATGTCACAATGTCACCACCGCTCCAAGGGGCTTTTCCTGGGAGCACCCCTGGAAAATGAGGATCACTGCCCAGTGCTGGTGCCTTCCCCTCTCTGTGCCCTCCCCATCCCTGCTGCAGCTGTGACCTGGGGCTGTTCCCCCAGTGCCAAGGGACATTTTGACTCTTCCTCCTGGATTCTGAGCCATGTTCAGTGGGACAATCCCACTCCTGCTGCTGGGATGGTTCTGGTCCATCCACGCAGGGACGTGATGGGAGCAGCCAGGAGTGCTCAGGGGGAAGGAAAACTTCCACAGACACCTTCCAGGAGAGGGATGGAGGGGAGAGGGAATTATTGCCTCATCATGGGGCCACAGGCAAAGCCCGAGGCTCTGAGGGAAGGAGGAGCAGGGCAGGAGCCTCCCTGGAGCTGCTGGGATGGGTGAGGGAGGCTGGGATGGGGCCAGGATGGGATGGGGCTGGGATGGGATGGGATGGGATGGGATGGGATGGGATGGGATGGGATGGGATGGGGATGGGGATGGGATGGGGATGGGATGGGGTCAGTGGGATGGGTTGGGATGGGACTGGAATGGGGCTGGAATGGGTTTGGGCTGGGATGGGGCTGGAATGGGGCTGGGATGAGGATGGGATGGGGTTGGGATGGGTTTAGGCTGGGATGGGATGGGGCTGGAATGGGGGTGAGATGGGACTGGGATGGGATGGGGCCAGAATGGGGCTGGGATGAGGATGGAATGAGGCTGGGATGGGGCTGCTCAGCCAGGCTGGAATCGAAGCTGTTCCCCTGCAGGATCCCATTCTCACCCCAAATGTCCCTAAACCAGAGGGATGCTCCGTGTCCGATTCGCAGCCCCGCTGTCCCCCTCTCATTTTTGGGATGAGATTTCTGCCCCCTGCCCGGGAGCTGCAGTGGTGAGGGCCCCGAGAGATGTCAGGGCAGGGCTGTTACTGCCCGGCCTAATGAATATGAATGGGCTCTTCATAAACGTGGCTTTGTGTCATTAAATTCCTTCACACCTCAGTGCCTGCGGAAAGGTTACTCAGAATTAAATGTAAATCACAGATTTACCGGGACGAAACCGCGGCAGTGGCGGGGCTTTTCAAAAACATCTAATTTAATGACGGGGAGATCTTCCCCGATGGATTCCGAGCTCTGCCGCCCGGGGGAAGGTGATCCAGGTCTCGCCTGATGGGCGATTTTCCGCCTTTTCTCCCCCAAACCGCAGCCTCTGGTTCCTGATGGTGCCAGCACCGGAGGAATTATTTCCCCCCGCCGCCGCCGCCGCTCCACGTAATTAAAAGATTAAGGAATGGCTTCTGTCGGGTTATAAATGAAGGGGCGGGGGGGAGCAGCAGGGTTGGGAGCACCAGTCTGATCCATCCCACCCTCCCCAGCCCATAATGGGATCACAGCATCCCAGACTGGCTTGGAAGCTTAAAGCTCATCCCGTGGCACCCCCCTGCCGCTGTCCCGGGCCATCCCGAGCCCGGGCACTCCCGGGGCTGCTGGGGTGGCTCGGGCGGCCGCAGATGGCCCGGGGGATGGGGAACACCGGGGCGTTTTGAGGGAGCTCAGCGGAGCCCCGGCAAAGCCCCCTCCAGACTGCGCCGAGCAGCCCGGGCACGTCTCAGCCTGCCGGGGAGAGCTGATTAGTCATTAAATGGCTTTTAAAAATAAAACCATTAAGGCTAATCCCATCAAAATTGGAGCTTCATCCCGGCAACTCTTATTAATTATCGGGCCCACCTTGCGGCTTCCACAGAGGCGGCGCTGGAAATAAACACGCGGGTTTTTGGGCAATTCCGGCCGGGAATAAACGCCGGGATTTCGCTGAATTCTCCCTGGGAGGGGGCAATTCCCGCTCCAAGCTGGGGAACGCCCCGGATGCTGCTCCAGGTCCCCGGTCCCTCCCGGGATGCGCAATTCCCAGAGCCGGGAATGCTCCCAGGGCGAGCCCGGGGCCGCCGTCCCCAGGGAAAAAGCCGGGGCTGAGCCCGGATAATCCACCGGGGCTGCTGCTCGCCCTCCGCGGCCCTGGAGCCGCAGGTCCCTCCTCGTTATTTCCCTGGGAGGATCCGTAATCCCGGGGTTAAGGAAACAAAAGCTCCTCTCTGCTTGTTTGTGTTTTCCCCCCCATCAATAGCGGGGCCAGGCAGGGCACTCGCAGCCGCTCCCCGGGGCCTGCTCAGCTATTAAAGACAGAAATTACATCTTCATAACCCAGGATATTGCCGCTCGCTTATTTATGACTTGCTCCATTGCGAGAATATTTATTCTAGACAGGGAGCCTGATAATTTTCATCCAATCTACTCCTCATAGCTCAGGGCAAAAGAATGGAACAGCTCAATTGAAGGAGCACTTTCCCATTATTGCCAGGTAAGGGCAGAGCTCGCCGAGCTCATTGCTGCCCTTGCCTCCTCGCCAGGCTCCGGGGATTTTTTATTCTGCTTTTTCTCTCCTCTATTTTTTTTCCCCTTTCCTTTCTTTCTTTTTTTCTTTTCTTTTTTTTTTTTTTTTTTTTTTTAATTCATCGAGGAATGGCAGCCCACACAACCACTTAGAGGAAGTACTGCATAAATCCCAGCGCAGTAATTACCCGTTTGGAACATGACGCTTTATAGGAGCAGCGGCACCGTGCCAGGATGCTCAGCACGCCGCTCCTGCTCCAGCTGAAACCCTCCCAGGGACGCAGGGAACGGCTCCGGCTGCGCTCGCAGCCTCGGAAAACGGAGCCGTTCCAGCTGGGGCAGGGCCTGCCGAGCCCTCCCGGGGCGGGGACGGCTGCGAGGGAGGGAAAAGCGAGCTCAGGGAGGGAGGAACCGCAGGGAAACACCGCGGGCCGGGAGGGGAGGAGTGAGGCAGGGCAGGGAGCACGGACAGCCCGGGGGGACAGATCCGGGGGGAGTGATGGCACCGGAGAGGGGGTGCAGGGATGGCCTGAAAATGGATGGGTGGATGGATGGATGCAGGGATGGATGGATGGATGGATGGATGGATGGATGGATGGATGGATGGATGGATGATGCTGCATGATTTGGACCAATTCCCTAAAAATGGATGGATGGATGGATGGATGGATGGATGGATGGATGGATGGATGGATGGATGGATGGATGGATGGATGGATGGATGGATGGAGGGATGGAGGGATGGATGGATGGATGGATGGATGGGTGATGCTCCAAGATTGGGAGTGATTCCCTAAAAATGGATGGAGGGATGGATGGATGGATGGATGGATGGATGGATGGATGGATGGATGGAGCGCCATGATTTGGAGTGATTCCCTAAAAATGGATGGAGGGATGGATGGTTGGATGTTGGATGGATGGATGGATGGATGGATGATGTTCCCTGATTTGGACCAATTCCCTAAAAATGGATGGATGACGTGATGCCCCTTATGATGGGGAGATGCCCCAAAAGAGAGATGGATGGATGGATGGATGGATGGAACCATGGATGGATGGATGGAATCATGGATGGAACCATGGAGGGATGATGCTCCATGATGTGGAGTGATTCCCCAAAAATGGATGGATGACATGATACCCGATATGATGGAGGGATGCCCCAAAAGAGAGATGGATGGATGGATGGATGGATGGATGGATGGATGGATGGATGGATGGATGGATGGATGGAGCAATGCCCCATAAGTTGCAGTGATACCCCCCCAAAAAATACAGAGCAACACCCCTTAAGGCAGAGCAATGCCCCATGAGGTGGAATTGTACCCCGGACTGGAATGCTGCCCTATAAGACAGACACAGCAGTTCCCCATAAACCAGAGGCCCCGTAAGCCCAGGATTGCCCCTGAAGGCCAAGGCATTCCCCACAAGCTCAGGAATGCCCCAGAAGCCCCAGGGGTGCCCCATAACCCCAAGGGATGCCCCAGGAGGTGGCAGCCCCCAGGCCCCCCAGCAGGCAGCCCCCATCCCCAGCCCTGGCCGGGAAGGCCCTTCCTGCCGCGGCTCTGCTGCCGCCTGCCTTAAATGTCAGAGCCAATGAAGTGTTGCAAAGGCTTTATTGCTTTCCGTGGAGCCGATTAGGAATCTCTTCTGCTGGGTAAAGAGCAATATTGCAATATGAGGGATGGGGGGAGCGGGAGGCAGCCCTGTGTGAATTCCCCACAGGAAGCTCTGTTCTCGCAGCCAGAACAGTTATCAAAAAGACAATTTAGGCAGGATTGTGCTCTAACTGGCTGGAGGACAGGGGAGCCAGCCCTGGACAGGAATCTTTCAGCTCTGAGTAAATGAAACTGCAAAAGAAATCAGCTTTCCTGCCTGGTCTGCAGGGGAGGAAGGTGCCAGAAGGAATTGGGTTTTTTATAACCATTAGCTCAGCCCGGCACTCCCTGCCAAGGCCAGGAGCTGCCGGGGGATGGAGGCAGCTCAGCAGCCTCTGCCCCTGTGCTCTGCAGCAATCCCAGCCCCAGCAGGGCACGGGGAACGCTCCCACCCCTCCGTGCTCCATCCCTGCCGACACAAAAATCCCCGCTGGGGGCAGAACCAGACCTTTGTCACCCCTAGAGAGAGATCTGTGTCCCCAGGAGCCACCAGGCCCCATGGCCAGCGGGGTGTCCAGGCAGGGACTGGGGTGTTCCTGGCAAGAGAGGTTTTGGAGGAGCCACCAGGCCCTGAGGGATGAGAATCTCCATTGCTGGGGCAGAAAGGCTCCTGGTCTGTGGGCACACCTCAACCTGGCAGTGCCAGCTCTGTGGGACCTCTGGGCACCTCTGGGGTGCCTCGTGCTCCAGCCTGGAGCGATGCTGGAGATGCAGGGCAGGCTCAGGGAGGAGCTGGGGCTGCCTGTGCCAGCCTTGCTGGTGATGACAATGATTTATGGAGCACTCTGTGCTGCCCCGGGGCTTGGAGCAGCAGCACAAGGGCCCCATCCGGCCCCACCAGGGCTCTGGGAGGCACAAATCCATTTCCCCCCCTCTGCTGGGAGCTGGCCCCGGTCCTGCTGCTCCACTGCCATCCCTGGGAGCCCACGATGCCAGCAGGAAAATGACAACTTCCCGCCCTGGAATGACATCCAGACACAGGGGGACCATTCCCTCTGTCTCCTCCTTGGTCAGGCAGGATGGAAAGCAAAGCTGCCCATTTCAGCCAGACATTTTGGCCCATTTCAGCCCGTTTCAGCCAGAAGAAGGCCCAGGAATGACCCAGAGGAGGTGAGCACGTGGTGGCTGCTCAGCTTCTGCAGAGCTCCGCCCGTCCTGCTCCAGCCCCTGCCTCGGGGGGAGGCGCTTTCCAAGGACTCGCCTGAATTCCCAGTTTTCCCCTGGATTTGCGCGTTCCCGGCGGCTCGGCCACGCCGCCCCAGCACCCTGCAGGAAAGGCGAGGAGAGCAGCGCTGAGCAGGGCTCGGGGCCGGGGCTGGAGCGGTCACTGCTCCCTGCAGGGATCCCGGAGCTCTGGGCTCAGCAGAGCGATCCCACCCCTCAGGGCATCCCAGCAGATCCCAGCCCGCAGGGGCTGCGCGATCCGGCGGGAAAGACCCAAAATTCCAAAGGGTTCGGCCTCAAAGGACGATTTCTCTGAGCCTGACGCCAGGAAATCCCTCTGTGGGACCTGCTGCCGAGCCCAGCCCATCGGGCCAGCTCAGATCCTTCGGGGCTGATGGACAGACACCCCTCGGCCCGGGGAGCTCCCGTTAAAGCCCTGGAGCACCCATGGGACGCCCCTCGGCCCGGGGAACTCCCGTTAAAGCCCTGGAGCACCCATGGGACGCACCCAGCGATCCCCTCTGGCTCCAGGCCCTGCGGAGGGGACCCTGCTCAGCCTCTCCCCTCGGACATCGGGGCGCGGATGCTCCTGCCCTCCAAACCGTGTCCTTTGGGTTCTCCCAGAGGTTTCCTGCAGCCCCCGGGAGCTCTGAGGGCTCGGGCTGAAGGCGGTGTGAGCTGGGAGGGTTATTGGGGCTGTTTGTTTTCCCAGCCTCTGTCTCTGCAGCTTTCCCAGGCCGGGCAGTTTGAGCCGGGCCAGCAACCCCGCTCCCACCTCCTCCGAAGGGAAAAAAGCTCATTAAATTGATGATCCAGGGATCCTCTATCCAGAATCTCCCCCTCTCATTAGAGGCGCTAATTAAAACAATAGCAGATCAAAGCGCCGCGAAGCATCTCATTTGGGACGGAGCCTCCTCCCCTCGCTCCGCGGCGTTTGTTCTCATCCCTTTGAGGCCGCGGCTCCTCCTGGCACCGTCGGGAGGAGCGGGGCAGGGGCAGGGGCGCGGCCCGGTGCCCGTGCGCGGCTCCGGGAGCGCTTCCCGAGGGCGCGGGGGTGGCGATTCCCGTCCCCGCTCTGGGAAAGCCGCTCCTCGCTCGGTGCCCGGGTCCCGGCCGCTCTCCGGGACCTTTGCAGCCGCCGCGGGGCCCCGCGCTCGTCCTTGAGCAGCAATTAGCAGCGCTGCTGCGATGGGCATCTCCTCCTCGCTGCTCCCCGGGCTCCTCCAGCTGCTGCTGATTAGCGTTTGGGAAAGCGGGAGCAGCCTGACCCGGGGAGATGCGCCGGCTTTTATTAGCGCTGCAGATAATTACATTTAATAAGGACAGCAGCTTTTCCCACACCAGAGAGCTGAACCATCAATCTCGCCTTTAATAATAAACCCTCTCCAGCTCATTTACATTCATTGTTCCTCTTGCAACACAACATTACCCGCGCTCGATGGCCGCGGCGGCGGCTGGCGGGGGATCCCTGTGCTGCTGTGCCACGGCGGTCCCCGGGGTCCCTGTCCCCGTGCCCGTGCCCACGGGACTGCCAGCCCTCCGTCCGGGCGGCCACAGCCCCCTGAGCGGCAGAGCCGTGCGGAATTTCCCCATAACTCGGCGGCTTTGCGGGCTCCGCAGCAATTACTCACTCGCTCACCTGGCAGGAACCTGCACGGCCCGCAGGGATCCCGGCGTGAGTCACGGAATGCTTGGGGTGGGAAGGACCTCAAAGCTCATCAGTGCCACCCCCTGCCCTGGCAGGGACACCTTCCACTGTGCTCCGAGTCCCAGTGTCCAGCCTGGCCTTGGACATTCCAGGGATGCAGGGGCAGCCCCAGCTGCTCTGTGCCAGGGCCTGCCCACCCTCCCAGCCAGGAATTCCTTCCCAATATTCCCTGGGTCAGTCTGAGGCCATTCCCTGTGTCCTGTCCCTCCATCCCTTATCCCAGTCCCTCCCCAGCTCTCCTGCAGCCCCTTCAGGCCCTGGAAGGGCTCTGGGCTCTCCCTGGATCCTTCCCTTCTCCAGGGGAACATTCCCAGCTCTCCCAGCCTGCCTCCAGCCCTTGGAACATCTCCGTGGCCTCCTCTGGGCTCTCCCCAGCAGCTCCAGGTCCCTCTGAAGCTGGACCCAGGTTTGGAGCAGCTCTGCAGGTGGAGTCTCACCTGAGCAGGTCCCACTGTCCCTTCCCTGCTGCCCAGGGGTGGATGGTTACACCAGGAGCCAGCAATGTCTGCAGCAGGCTGTTTGGAGGCAGAGCTGCTGGGATTTTAGGAAGGGAAGCAGAGGCAGTCTCTGTGTGTTGGGAATGCACAGTCCCTCAGGAGATAGGAAAAATAATGGATAAATGAATAAGAGCGCAGCAAACATTCATCTTCCCAGCTGAAATTGGAGAGGAAAGCTGAGGGTGTTATAAATCCTGTTTTGCTGCTGCTGCTTCGCTGTGATTTGGTTTTGCTGGCTCAGACCAGGACAGATATTCCAGGCCAGTTTTCCCCCCAGTGCTCTGCCCTGCACTGCCTGGGTGGGAGCAGAGGGCTCTGGGGATGTCTTCTCCTGGCCTGGAGTTCTGGAGGACACAACTTTTGAGGCAGATTATGGGGCCGGGGGCTTCTCCCACTTTCCCATGGAGGGATGAAGAGGGACCACGGAGCAAGGCTGGGCTGGACGGGGTTTGGAGCAGCCTGGGACGGTGCAAAGCGTCCATGTCCAAACCAATCCATGATTCCATGCCTCTGTGATGACTTACATCGTGCCAGGCCCTCCCAGGGCTGGGACAGTTCTTTTGCTGTCCCTGTGCCATTCCAGCACCGGGGGATCCGGCGGGATGTGGGTTTGTGGCAGAAAAAGGCAACAGAAAGGGCTCAAAGCCTGCACCTTCCCTGTGATCCCATCTGGCCATCCCTGCATGCCCAGACCATCCTTCCTTTGTCCCTGGGCCAGCAGCCGGTGCCAAGGGCAGCGTGGCAATGACATCATTCCCAGCAGGATGGCATCACCATGCAGAGACAGGGCCACCCCCCCCGAGGGGAATTTGGGGTGCTGGGGTGCCCAGGATGCTGCCCTGGCGGGTCTGCACCTGCCAGGCAGGTGTCCCCAGTCCGTGCCACCATTCTGGGGTGAGCAGGGAGCTCTGGGCACAGCCCCAGTCCCTGGAGCACAGCCAGGACATCCCATGGGGTCTGCCCAGGAGGGGATGGCGGCCCCCCGTGTTTAGGCTGGGCTCAGGGCTCAGCACCAGCCCAGCACCAGCCTGGCCTTGGCTCCTGCTGCCGAGGCACCTCCTGCAACCTCCCTGGATGCAGCGTCCCTGGCTGAGCCCACCAGGGAGCAGGTTTGGGATGAGCAGGTTTGGGATGAGCAGGTTTGGGATGAGCAGGGTTTGGGATGAGCAGGTTTGGGATGAGCAGGTTTGGGATGAGTGGGGTTTGGGATGAGCAGGTTTGGGATGAGTGGGGTTTGGGATGAGCAGGTTTGGGATGAGCAGGTTTGGGATGAGCAGGTTTGGGATGAGCGGATTTCGGGATGAGCAGGGTTTGGGATGAGCGGGGTTTGGGATGAGCGGGTTTGGGATGAGCAGGGTTGGGATGAGTAGGGTTTGGGATGAGCAGGGTTTGGCATGAGCGGGGTTTGGGATGAGTAGGGTTTGGGATGAGTAGGGTTTGGGATGAGCGGGGTTTGGGATGAGCAGGAGCCTGGGGCTAATGGGGAGCCTGGTGGCTGGTTGGAACCCAGGACATTGCTGGGTCCTGTCATAACCCAGAACGTTCCTCTCCATTCCAGCCAAGAGCGGCTGGGCTGGGGAAGGGCAGCTCCTGCTCACCTCCCCAGAGCCTTCCCCTCTCCAGCTGAGCTTTCCCTCCTCCTTGGCATTCCCAGCCTGGCTCCAGAGGGGCTCCAGCCCTCGGAGGGCTCTGTGACTCTGGAATGGCTCCAGCAGCTCCACATCTTCCCCATGCTGGGCCTACAGCGCTCCTGCACTGGTCTGATCTGCACACATGGCACACACGGCACACACTGCACACACCTGCACACACTGCACACACCTGCACACACCTGCACACACCTGTACACACTGCACACACCTGCACTGGTCTGATCTGCACACACTGCACACACTGCACACACTGCACACACCTGCACACACCTGCACACACCTGTACACACTGCACACACCTGCACTGGTCTGATCTGCACACACTGCACACACTGCACACACTGCACACGTCTGATCTGCACACACTGCACACACCTGCACACACCTGCACACACCTGCACTGGTCTGATCTGCACACACTGCACACACCTGCACACACCTGCACACACCTGCACTGATCTGATCTGCACACACCTGCACACACCTCTGCCTGCACACACCTCTGCCCTGGTGCAGGAGCAGTTTAACACCTCTCGAGCTGTTGGGGTGGCCCTGGTGTGACCAGAGCTGGTGACAAGGTGAAAACGGTGTGAAATCAAAGTGACAGCAGGGTGACAGACGGGGAAGGTGCAGAGCAGGCTCGTGCTGGCCTGGCAGGAGCTGAGGAGGTGCAGGAGGCAAATACTGGGTGCAGATGGGTGCAGGATCCAGGCTCTGGGTGCAGGATCCAGGCTCTGAGTGCAGATGGATGCAGGATCCAGGCTCTGGGCGCAGGATCCAGGCTCTGGGTTCAGGATCCAGGCTCTGGGTGCAGATGGATGCAGGATCCAGGCTCTGGGTGCAGGATCCAGGCTCTGAGTGCAGGATCCAGGCTCTGGGTGCAGGATCCAGGCTCTGGGTGCAGATGGATGCAGGATCCAGGCTCTGGGCGCAGGATCCAGGCTCTGGGCGCAGGATCCAGGCTCTGGGTGCAGGATCCAGGCTCTGAGTGCAGGATGCAGGCTCTGGATGCAGGATCCAGGCTCTGGGTGCAGATGGATCCAGGATCCAGGCTCTGGGTTCAGGATCCAGGCTCTGGGTGCAGGATCCAGGCTCTGGGTGCAGGATCCAGGCTCTGGGTGCAGGATGTAGTCTCTGGGTGCAGATGGATGCTCTTTTCCCCTTTGAACCCCTCAAACCCCACACCTGGCAGTGCCTGGGGATCTCTCCATGAGCACAGGTAACATCACTGGGGGTGACTCTGTCCCAGCTGGAATCTGGAGCGGGCAGATCCAGCTCCTGGCTGTGTTTGCAGGCAGGTTTCACACGGGGGTGTCCACGGCTCTTTTCCCCTTCCCCCTCAGAGGATTTCCAGCCCCAGCGATCTGCACCGTGTGTTCCCATCAAACCCATCCTTTACGGGAAATAACGGAGTCGCTGCTCGCTGGGTGGGAACAACCCAGGGATCATCATGTGGGAACAGCTCGGTGAAAACCCCCCGCCAATCCACGTCCTGGAACTTATTTATTCCCTTTTATCTCCTGCGAGGAACGATCGGCCGGGGCTTGGCAGGAGCCGCCCCTGCCATGTGTTATCTCTCTGATATCCCGAGCCGATAATCCCCGCTCAGCTTTGTGCCTGACACCCCTCGGGACGCGGCTGGAGCAGCCCCTCCGTCCCGCTGGGATCGTTCCTCCCTCCCGTGGCCCTTCCAGCCCATAAATATTTGTGTAAGAGCCTCTCTCCCCCAGCCCCGACGCCGTTCCCATTTCTCCAGTGTCACAGGCGACTTTTTTTTTTCTAACTTTTTAATTCCGTTCATTAATCATTTAGAGAAATGTGCAATTACTTGAGTCCAATTACAGAAAATGTGCAACTACTTGAGTCCCATTATGAGCCCCTAGAAAATGCCAAGAACTTGATTAGAGCAAAACCACCGCCAGTCCCACAGACTTTCAAAGCAAACACTGCGACTTCTCCTGGCGGGGGAAGAGAAATCCCAATTTATTTAGGCACAAACGTGTCCAAGCCTCGCTGACAATATGGGAAATCTTTCCTATCGGCTGGAACGTGAGCTCAGCGTTCCCTAAAGGAAGAGATGTCTCTCCCTTAATTAAAGCAAGGCCTGAACTCGCTGTAACCTCCCGGTTTCATGGCGGGGATCTGCTCGGATTTTTCCAGAGGGTTTGTAATTACCCCACGAGCCGACGGCTGCTGCTCTTCCAGCAATGGCTGCATCCTCGGGAGCGGGGTCTGCTCCTCCTGGAGCCGGCAGGATCATCCCGCTCCCATGATCCCAGAGCCCATTGCCTCCATGCCCTGATCCTAGAGCCCATCCCCTCCATCCCCTGATCCCACAGCCCATCCCCTCCATCCCGTAGTCCCAGAGCCCATCCCCTCCATCCCCTGATCCCAGAGCCCATTGCTTCCATCCATCCCATAATCCCACAGCCCTTCCCCTCCATCCCCTGATCCCACAGCCCATCCCCTCCATCCCGTAATCCCAGAGCCCATCCCCTCCATCCTGTGATCCCAGAGCCCATCACCTCCATCCTGTGATCCCAGAGCCCATTGCCTCCATGCCCTGATCCCACAGCCCATCCCCTCCATGCCCTGATCCCAGAGCCCATCCATCCATCCCCTGATCCCACAGCCCATCCCCTCCATGCCCTGATCCCACAGCCCATCCCATCCATGCCCTGATCCCACAGCCCATCCCCTCCATCCATCCCCTGATCCCACAGCCCATCCCCTCCATCCATCCCCTGATTCCAGAGCCCATCCATCCATGCCCTGATCCCAGAGCCCATCCATCCATGCCCTGATCCCACAGCCCATCCCATCCATACCCTGATCCCAGAGCCCATCCCCTCCATCCCCTGATCCCACAGCCCATCCCCTCCATGCCCTGATCCCACAGCCCATCCATCCATGCCCTGATCCCACAGCCCATCCCCTCCATCCCCTGATCCCACAGCCCATCCCCTCCATCCCCTGATCCCACAGCCCATCCCATCCATACCCTGATCCCAGAGCCCATCCCCTCCATCCTGTGATCCCACAGCCCATCCCCTCCATGCCCTGATCCCACAGCCCATCCATCCATGCCCTGATCCCACAGCCCATCCCATCCATGCCCTGATCCCACAGCCCATCCCCTCCATGCCCTGATCCCACAGCCCATCCATCCATCCCCTGATCCCACAGCCCATCCATCCATCCCCTGATCCCACAGCCCATCCCATCCATCCATCCATCCATCCCCTGATCCCACAGCCCATCCCCTCCATCCCCTGATCCCACAGCCCATCCCCTCCATGCCCTGATCCCACAGCCCATCCCCTCCATCCCTAATCCCCAATCACTCCAAGTGTCTCCCGTGCAAATCAGGAGCGGCTCCATCCCGACGCGCGGGGCTCCGGCCGCGCTCGCTGCCCTTATTTAGGTCAGCGCTGCCCTGTGTGTCTGCGGGAGCCAGAGGAATTACGGTTTATTAGGGATTAAGCCGGGATTTAAGGGCCTTTCTTAGCGTGGGGCTGCGGGGCCGGGGCTGCTCCGGCGAGCCCGACTCCCAAAGTCTGAGATTTTCGGGAGAATCTCAAGCTAAGGGGCTTAGGGAGGGGAATTAATTTCCTGGGATGCCGCAGCTCGTCCGGAATAAAAAAAAAAAAGAAAAAAATCTCTTATAAAAGTATAATTTTCTCCTTGTTATTCGTGATTACAAAATAATAAGATTGTTTAAAAATCCAATAGAGTGGATGTCAATATTGGCAGGAGATGTAATTGCAAAGCACGTGCCAGCCGTCCGTGGCTTTTCTTAATTTTAATTAGGATAAAATTTACTAATCTTGCCGGGTTTGCAGAAGGAGGTTTGCCAAGAAGCCATCAATTGATCTGGATGATATTGGCTCCCTTTTAAGAGCCCCTCGCTAACTGCTATGTAAAGCCTGGGCTTTCAGCTCCCTTCTCAGATCCTCTCCGCAGTGTTTTTGGCATGTCAAAAGGCCAGATGTTTTTTATTTGAGAGCAAATTGACACGTTAAATTACATTGTGCAAACAGCAAAGCCAGCCATGAGTAAACAGGCGACGAGGATTCATTGAATTTTATGGGTCGCAATAATGTTTATGTAATTTAACAAATTTATGCTTCGTGTCAGCTTCACCGCAAGAGTTATTCATTCCAAAAGGAAAAACAACTTCCATGACAGCCCCCATAGATTCTGCCTCGGAGCCAATCAGGAGCAAACCCAGCCTGAAGATGACAATGACACGGCCGTGGGTGGCAATCAGGCCAGCACAGCCAGGCCGGGGCCATGGCCAGGCTCGGCTCTTTTGGGGCTTTCTGCTCAGATTTGGTGACTTTTCCCCCACCCAGCCAGAGCACAGGCAAAGAGGGGCTGGGGCTGCTCCAGGCTCTGCAGAAGGTTCCAGAATGCCTTTCCCAGGTCTCTGGGAGCTCGGGCAGGTTGAGCAGGATTGATGAATCCAGCTGTCCCCACTCCCCCGAGCGCACACCGGGCAGGAATTCTGCAGGTGGGGAATGCGGTGCTAACATCCCAAACGCTCCTGGCTGTGCAAACGCAGAATTCCCTGTGGATCCCACCATCCCATCCTCCCATCCCTGTCCTTTCCCCCCTGCCCTGCTCCGGGACAAGGTGGGAATGTGGGATTTTGGAGCAGCCAGGCACGGGAAGTTCATCAGCCCTGGAGAGTGGCATCAATAACCAAGGGTGGTACGAGGTGACAGCGCCTGATGGCTCTGGGAAAACCCAGGGAGCAAAGGAAAGGCATCTCCAGCCTTTTTACAGGGTCTGAAGGGACAGGACACAGGGAATGGCTTCCCACTGCCAGAGGCAGGGATGGATGGGATATTGGGAGGGGATTTTCCCCTGGCAGGCCCTGGCACAGGTGCCCAGAGCAGCTGGGGCTGCCCCTGGATCCCTGGAATTACCGAAGGCCAAGCTGGACAGGGCTTGGAGCAGCCTGGGACAGTGGGAGGTGTCCCTGCCCATGGCACTGGATGGGATTTAAAGTACTTTCCAACCCAAACCATTCCATGATTCCATGAGCTCCAGCTGCCCCTCCAGGCTTTGCCTCTCTCCATAACAAGGTGGTGCCTTCAGGAAGCCCAAAAAACCTTGGAAGGGATGCCAGGGGAAGCTCAGACTTTGTCAGCTGAAGGGAAAAGTGCTGCTCATATCCCAAATTTCCCATCTGGCTCCTCCGTGCCAGCAGCAGCAGTGCCCTCGTCAGCAGGGAACTGATTCCCGTGTCTAAATGGGATTTAATGCAGGCCTGAAGGAGATCTGTGCGCAGGACATGGAGAGGGAACGCAGGGTTATTGCTGTCAATATAATTAATTTCAAGCTAATTTGAGCATCTGATTAAGTTTAGCATTACCATAAAAACTAAACTGCTATTTAAACCAGAGAGAGGTTTATTAAATAAGTGCTGGAATGCAACAGAAAGCAAAATGAAGGCAATAAAGTCACTCGAAGTAATAAAATTAAGTGAATGCCGGAGATAATCCTCTGATGGATCTTTCCTTTGCCCTTTCCCATGATGGAGATGTTCCTTCCTCTGCTGGGATTTTCCATCCAGATCTCTGGAACTTTTATGCTCCAATGTCCAAACTCCGTGAACTGGAATGTCCATGAAATGCCCAGATTCCATGAAGACGTCCAGATCTGCATGGAATCAAAACACGTAATAAGCAATGGTCAGTAGGGCGATTTTCCTTTGGAGAAGGAGGGGAGGGGGCTGTGGGCGAGCTCCTGGCTGGAGCTGTTTGCTCACGCAAGGTCAGGGCCAGCTCATCCAGCTGGGAATTCCGCCGGGAGCAGAGCGTGGGTGGGAAAGGACAAATGGGATCCCGCCCTGGGTGCTGCTGTGGGGGCTCCCTTCATCTCTGCCCTGCCTGCAACGAGACATCAGCCCAGCCACACGACGGGTGGTGAAATCCCTGCGGGGCTTTTCCCGCTGTGCCCGAGCCAGCCGAGACAAATCCCCTCCTCCCCAGGTTCCCGTGTCACCCCGGGAAAACACTTATTTACTCTGAAGGCCACAGAAGCCTCCAAATCCAGCGGCTGAGATAACACTGATCGGATCTCACAGACATCCAGACTCATTTATCCCAACGGCCTAAGCGGGAGTGACTCGGGGAGCGCGGGGAGCTCCGGGGGCATCCGTGCCAGGGTCACACACTGGGCTGGGCTGGGGCTCCAGGGATCTGTGCCAGGGTCACAGTCACACATTGGGGTGGGCTGGGGCTCCAGGGATCCTGTTCTAGGGTCACAGATTGGGGTGAGCTGGGGCTCACAGGAACCAGGGTCACACACTGGGCTGGGCTGGGGCTCCAGGGATCCATGCCAGGGTCACAGTCACCCATTGGGGTGGGCTGGGGCTCCAGGGATCCTGTTCTAGGGTCACAGATTGGGGTGAGCAGGGGCTCACAGGGACCAGGGTCACACACTGGGGTGAGCTGGGGCTCCAGGGATCTGTGCCAGGGTCACAGTCACACATTGGGGTGGGCTGGGGCTCCAGGGATCCTGTTCTAGGGTCACACATCGGGGTGAGCTGGTGCTCGCCAGCCCTGCTCTGCTCCTGGAGCCCCAGGCCCCGGCTCAGGCCAGCAGCAGGAAGGGAAATGATGGAGGCAGGTCCTGGGGTCCTGCCCTGGCTGTGCCAGGCTCGGGAGCACTTGGGGATGGGGACAAGGATGGGGATGGCAGCACTCGTGGTTCCCATGCCGAGCACAGTCCCTGTGCTCAGTCCTTGGCATCCTCTGTTGCTCTGGGTCAGCACCATCTCAAATGTTCAACTTCAACTGGTGCCACCCCTGCCATGGCAGGGACACCTTCCACTGTCCCAGGAGCTCCCAGCCCCATCCAGCCTGGCCTTGGGCACTGCCAGGGATCCGGGGGCAGCCCCAGCTGCTCTGGGCACCCTCCCAGGGAACAATTCCTTCCCCATATCCCATCCATCCCTGCCCTGTGGCAGTGGGAGGCCATTCCCCCTTGTAGCAGGCTTCATGCAATCCCTCCGGGTGCTCTGAGGCTTTTCCTGGTGCTCTCCAGGGCCCCTCGGGACATTGCCCAGGCTGTGACCAGACCTGGAGGAGCCCCACACCCACATTCCTCCATTTCAGGCAGTTCTGGGCAGTATTTCCTTCCATGCTGAGCCCAAACTTCCCCTCCTCGGTTTTCCATCCGGCACCAGGGTTTGCAGGTAACTTCCACTGCGATGCGATGCTGAGCACAGCTTAGATTATAAAATATATCCGCGGGCTGTTTCCTTAATTGATTTCTTTTGTTTCATTCTATTCCTCGAAGATTTGTCAACATTAATTTTTATATGCTTAACACTTTGCAAATACTGGCCAACTTTTTAAAATGAACGCGTTGAGATGGAGATTGAACACCTTCCCTCCCCTGCACGTGCAGCGGGGAAGGAACACGGGGTGAGAGGAAAACACCTTATCAGCATTTAACCGGGGAATTTTGGGTTATTGGAAAGGGAATCCGCCAGCACCCATTGGCAGCCGTGTCTAACACCGCCCATTCCCGCTGCTGTTCCTTCATCCCGCAGGACAAAAAATCCCCACACTTCCCGCTGAAAATTCAAAAACGTGGGACGAAATCCCCGCGTTTCAACCGAAATTAGGAGATTTCAGCTGGAGTCGGGAAATCCGCGTGTTTTCCCAGTGTTCAAGTCAACAAACCAGCGAGGGATGGAGTTCGGGGGGAACTCCCGGGAAGAGGTCCCGGTGTGAATCCAGCGAGGCCCCGACGGCGCCGCGTCAGCCCCGGTGAACCCCTGGCCGGGAAACACCGAGCGGGCCGGGGCCAAACCGCGCCGGGAGCCGCTCCCGGGAATCCCGCGGGGGGATGCGCCAACCTCCCGCTCCGAAAATACATTTCGGAGATCGCTCCTATTAAAGCGCAATTACGGGTTAAGTAACGAACTGGCTGCGTGCCTAATCGAGAGGAACGCGCCGTGACAATCAGATAAGGGAACGAACAACGCGGCAACAGCCACCGGGGAGGGAGGGAGCCACAGGGGAGGGAAGGGGACACCGGGGAGGGAAGGGGACACCGGGAGCCGGCGGTGGTCGCTCCCCAGCTCTCCGCTGTCCCGGCTCGGCCCGGGCGATGCAATGCGGAGCTGGGGAAGCCGAGCCGAGCGCTGCGGGGCCCGCTCCATCCATCTCGCAGCTGCTCCGCACGCAGCCGGGAGAGCGCGGCTGTCGCCAAGGAAACCGGAGATTGCGGCAGCGATTGCCAGCCCGGCTGCTGCCGCTCCTGCGGGGCCGCGGATGAGCGTGGAGAGCCTCTCCAGGCCTCTCCAGGCCTCTCTGGGCTCGGGGACAGCGCTCCAGCCGCGGGGGGACAGCGCTCCCCCGTCTCCTGCGGCCCCGCGCTTCACCCCGCGCACGCAGCGAGGGCTCTGGAGGAGCTCTGGGCGCTCAAGGAGCTCCAGGGGCGGCTGGGCAGGGCTCTGTGCCCGGGATTGGCACTGGAGAGGGGCAGCGACACCGCTGTGAGTGCCGCAGGGCGGTCACGCCCGGAGTGCCGTGTCCCAGGGAACTGGGAGAGGTGACAATGGTGTGTGCGGACAGTGGGATGGGCCAGGAATGAATTGCCGGCCTGGTTGTGAAGGAGTCTCCAAAGCTCTGGATGAGCGGAGGTGGCGGGGGAAGGTGGCAGGGACATCTCTCCACCTCGACCTGAAAGGTTTGACTGTGGTTCCTCGGCCTGCAGGTGGGATCTCGCAGCAGCTCTGCAGCACAGGCACTGCTCTCCTCCACAGGGCCTCACCACAGAGCCACGGAAAGGTTTGGCTTGGAAGGGACCTTGGAGGCCACTCAGTGCCATCATCCCTGGCCTCTGAGGCAGCTCCGTGTCCCCTGAGGCTGGGGCAGCTCTGCAGGTGGGGCGGCCAGAGGGGACAATCCCCTCCTGGACAGAGAGCAGCCCGGACACCCAAGCTCAGCCCGGCTCCTTGCAGCTCTGAGGCAGCTTCAGCATCCCCCAGCACCGCCAGGGCCACCTGGTCGGGACAAAGACCCTTCCCCAGGGTCCGCCCTGGTGATGGGGAAAACCTCCCGTTCCTCATCTGCCAGAGGGGTTGGAAAAGCTGCACAGGGAAACACCCACAGCAGAGCACCCACAGCCTCGGGGGTCCCGCGGCATCATGGAGGGTTCAGGTTGGAAAAGCCCTCTGCGATCATGGAGCCCAACCATTCTCCCAGCACTGCCCCGTGTCCCCAAGTGCCACACCTGCACATTTTTCCATCTCCATCCCAACCAAACCCCCGTGGAGCCGCTCCCAAGGGTGGGCAGGGGCTGGCTGAGGAGCCCTGGGGCTCTGTCCGCTCCTCCCTCCACCCAACCCCACCCCAAATCTCCCTCTTTGTGTTTATTCCCGCCTTGGCTCCGGCGGGGAGCGGCAGGAGCAGAATCCTCGAGCACAGCGAGTTCTCAGCGATATAATTCTCTTTAATCTTTTAAGCATTTGACAGTATTTGCTTGAAAGAAGAAGCAACAAGTACATAATTATTGCACTAATTAAGCTGCCAAAACACAAGCATGCTGCAAGAGCACCTTTGAAACAGTGAGCTCTCGATTCATTAGCATCTGCTGTAAGCTTATTAATCACCTAACAGGCAATTAGCAAGCTGTTACTGTTTGAGACTAGTATGTAAATAAATTCTTGGGTTAATTTCTTCCTCTGATAATAAAGAAAACATTATGAAAATTAGCTAAGCGACAATGTAAATGATCTTGACTGTTAATTATGTGCTGGTGTTACACACGCGGCCGCCGCACGGCAGAGAGAGGATGCACCTCTCGTTTGGCGCAGTTTGAAAAATAAAATTGTTGACAGAGGGAGCAGGGAGGTTTTCCTGCAGTGCAGCCACAGCTGCGAGCCTGCAGCTCCCCAAATGCAGGGATTGGCACTGCAGGATTCCCTGGGGTTTGGGCACAGGGGGATGTGCCCGCTCAGGAGCTGTCCCGGGGCTGGAGCCCTGCCCCTCCCAGCAGCCCTGGGCCTGGAATTCATAAAAATTAATGGGAAATCCATGGAAATGCCTTGCCCTGTGGAAACCAGGAGCCAGATGTGTGCTCACCCTCTGTCCTTGCAGAAGGACCTTGTTTTATGGCCGGACGAGAGGATTTGGCCGCAAGGACATTGATGATCTCCTCCACAGATCCAGGCTGGTGGCATTGCCTCCTCATTTCTGTTTCCTCAGGGGACAGTCCCAAGGATTCCCTCTCCCTCCCCTGCTGAAGGAGCAGTGATCCTGTGGCCAAACAGGGCAGTTCCTGATGCGCTGGGGCTGCACCCAGCAGCCTCTCCAGAGGGTCTGTCCTGGGGACAGCCCAGAGGACAGCAGGCAGAGCTGTCCCCTTGCTGCTGCCACCACGCCCAGCCCAAAGGAAGGGCCTTTCCCTGCCTGTCACCTTCCCTGGAGGAGCCCTGCCGTGCTCCGAGCTCCTCTCTCCAGCTCCTCTCCCCCAAAGCCCTCCCAGCTCCTTTAAAGCTGCTCCAGCGGAGCAGAAAACTCATTATGGAGCCCTGCACAGAGCCTGCTGGAGTGAGGAATTACCAGCAGCAGAGGTTACCTCATAATCTCATTAATTTAAACTATTTTATCACCAGCTCCTGCCCCGTAATTACGCGTGCAAAATGCACACAGGATATTTCACCGTGAGAAGCTTGAGACAGGAGATTGAGGGCGAGATGAGGCCCTTCCACGGGGCTGCAGGAGCTGGGGGCAGCGCCATGGCCCCTGTCCCAAGTCCTCCTCTCTCTCTCTGAAGAGTTTTCCTATAGGAAAACCTTTTGATCACAAAAAAACTCTATAATTTTAACTTTAGAAATATTAAATATATCAAAAATGGGACCTTTTCAGGGTCCAGTTTCTGAGTTTTGCCGTTGGCGCCAGCTACTGTGAGCTGGTGTCAGTCAGAACACAAACTCAAACTGCGTGGGAAAAGCAGTCCCAGGTTTAGCCCGTGGTTGTGTTCCCCTTCCCACATCCAAGTGCTCCAGCTGCCAGAGATTGGTTCAGTTCTCCACATGAAAAATTTACTTTTTAATGGGCCAGGCTGCGGCAGCGCCTGAGCCGGATCCAAAATAACCTCTTAGCACACAGCTCTGAGGGGATCCCCAGCCATCCCCATAAACTGGAACACAGCTCGCACTAAAAAGCTCTTTACAGCCCTGCCCTCCTCGGCTTCTCGGGGCCCTGCAGTGGTTGGAAAGCTCCAGCGCTTGCTCCAGGAAATGGAAAATGATATTTTGGAACCACGCTGCCCGTGGCTTTTGTTTTCCAGTTAAAGCAAACTCCACATCAATATATTTGGATTATTTTTTTTCTCCTACAGGGTCCAACAGCAGAAGCCCTCAGCAGCCTGGCCAAGGGGAGCTCAGGGCCAGGGGGAGCAGATGGAGGGAAAAGCTCTGGGATATTTTTAGGGTGTGAGGAAACCTGGGACAACACTTGTGGCCAAGGTGAGATGGGGGTTCTGTCTGAGCAGAGGCAGAGCCCCACGTTCCCTTCCATGCCAGAGGGACACGGGTCTGCTGCTGGGGGGATTTTGGGCAGAGCTGCAGCTCTGCTTTGGGCTGGAAGGAACCTCAAAGCTCCTCTCATTCCACCAGACCAGGTTACTTCTCATTTTTGCTCCTGGAGCTGCTGTTGTCTTGGAAATCTCAGTTTTGATTTTGTACAGCCAATCTACCCGCTGTGAGCAGTGCAGAGGGCATCAGAACCACCCAGTTCATCCCAAACCCAACTGGGCTGTTAGCCCAACCAGGCCCTGCATGGTTCTGTTATCCCAGCCAGACCCTGGATGGTTCTGTTAGCCCAACCAGGCCCTGCATGGTTCTGTTAGCCCAGGCAGGTTCTGGATGGTTCTGTTAGCCCAGCCAGGCCCTGCATGGTTCTGTTAGCCCAGCCAGGCCCAGCCAGGCCCTGGATGGTTCTGTTAGCCCAGGCAGGCCCTGGATGGTTCTGTTAGCCCAGGCAGGTTCTGGATGGTTCTGTTAGCCCAGGCAGGCCCTGGATGGTTCTGTTAGCCCAGGCAGGCCCTGGATGGTTCTGTTAGCCCAGGCAGGTTCTGGATGGTTCTGTTATCCCAACCAGGCCCTGCACGGTTCTGTTATCCCAGGCAGGTCCTGTTATCCCAGCCACCAGGATTTCAGCATATCGATCCCTGAACTATTTCCCTGGTGAGTCACGGGAGAGCAGCCAAGCCAGAGCTTTGCCCCGTTTCAGGGAAGGATTGCTTTGGAACAGAGCGAGGGGTGAGGAACGTTGCTGGCCTGGCAGCGGTGGCAGTGCCACCCACTGCTGGGGCCGGGTGTCACACAGCAGGGCCGTGACAGGGGAGCACAGCACGGGCTGTGCCAGCAGCAGGGCCGGGCCGTGCCGATCGATGGGCAAGGCAGCGCTGCTGCTGTGGGGCTGACCTTGTCCCCAGGCTCTCCCACAGATCCAAAGGTCACAGCAAAGCAAACAGCTCCCGAAGGACTGAGATATCCCAGCACAGGATGCAAATAGCCCCAGAGAGCAAATAAACACCTGGAGAGGCAGCAAATGTTCCAGAGAGCAAATAAACCCCTGGAGAGGCAGGGCCCTGGGCAGCAGGGAATCCTGGAATGCCCAGCTCCAGGGTATGGAGGGGATTGGCCCCTTTGGTCCAGCCTGCAGAGCTGATCCAGATCTGGGGTATGGAAGGGATTAATCCCTTTGGTCCAGCCTGCAGAGCTGATCCAGATCTGGGGTATGGAAGGGATTAATCCCTTTGGCCTGGCCTGCAGAGCTGCTCCAGGTATGGAGGGGATTGACCGCTTTGGCCCAGCCTGCAGAGCTGCTCCAGCTCTGGAGCATAGCATCAGCACCACGTGGAGCTGTTGGAGCCACAGAGGAGACCATGGAGATGCTCCTGCCCCCGGGTGCCACATCCACGTGGCTTTAAATTCCACCAGGGATGGGGACTGCCACCCTTGCCATGAAGAAATTTCCCAATGTCCAACCAAAGTCTCCCTGGTGCATCTTGAGGCTGTTTCCTCTCACCCGGGCAGTGGATGGATGAGGAGACCTCAGCATTTTCCTCCTGATCTCAGTCTCCACCAGGGACAGCCCAGAGTTTCCCAGTTCCCCCAAAACTCCCCCAAACCCCCCAGAATTGCTCTGCTCTGGCTCAGCAGAGCCCAGGACAGGGCTCGGGATGTTTTTCCCCGCAGGAGTGCCTGGCTCTTCCCCAGCTGTGGGTGAATTCCCGCAGTCCCAGCTCAGCCGGGTGTTCTGTGCTGCTCCACACGGCCGTGCCCCCGTGTCAGCTGCACGACCCCACCAGGCCAGCGAGACAACGAGGCCCAGGCTCTGCCATCTCTCCTGGAGCTGCTCTGAGCTCCGGGTTGGGTTTTTCAGGCAGGCAGCTGAAGACTTCAAAGGCACCCGTGCTCATCTGATGGAAAATCTCCTCTGCCTGCTGGGGGGAGCCCTGCCCCGTCCCATCAGAGCCCGCTGCCACTGGGCAGGGACACGGGAGAGAGCCGGAGTTGCCAAGGGGCTGCCTTTGGGATGAGAGCACAAATCCAGGCCTTACCCACCTTCCCAGGGATGTTCAACCTCCAGCTTTAACAAGGAAGGAGGAGGAGGAGGGTTTGCTTTGATTTCCACATCCCTGTGGATTTGTGCACAGGAGATGCACAAAGGGTTTGGGGGTGAAACTCCCTCTGGCTGCTGCAGGAATAAACATTCTGCCCCAGAGCAGAGGGAGGGCAGGGGTGCATGGGATATTGGGCAGGAATTGTTCCCTGGGAGGGTGGGCAGGCCCTGGCACAGGGTGCCCAGAGAAGCTGTGGCTGATCCCTGGGAGTGTTCCAGGCCAGCCTGGATGAGGCTTGGAGCACCCTGGGGCAGTGGAAGGTGTCCCTGCCATGGCAGCGGTGGCACTGGATGGGCTTTAAGATCCCTTCCAACCCAAACCAGTCTGGAATTCTGTGATCAACCAGAGCTATTCCAAAGCCTTCCCAGGGCTGGGAAGCCAAGCACAGATCCTGCATCTCTGGTGCTCCCTGGCACACCCAGAGCACAGATCCTGCATCTCTGGTGCTCCCTGGCACACCCAGAGCACAGATCCTGCATCTCTGGGGCTCCCTGGCACACCCAGGGCACAGATCCTGCATTTCTGGGGCTCCCTGGAAGGAGAGTACAGATCCTGCATCTCTGGGGCTCCCTGGCACACCCATTGCACAGATCGTGCATCTCTGGTGCTCCCTGGCACACCCAGGGCAGGTCTCTCCCTGCCATTCCCCATCTCCCCAGCACCTCGCAGAGCAGGAGGATGCTCTGCCCCGCAGCAATCCCTGGGCACTTCCCAAGCCGGCGCAGAGCCCGGTTTGGGGGTGGAAGGCCGGCAGAGATGGTTCAGAACGCGGAGGGATGGGATAAATCCCCTCTGCCTGAGCCCGGCCATAAAAGCCCGGCAGGGAGGGGAGCTGCTCCCCCCGCCGTGCCCAATCAATTAGCGCTGAGTAATTGCAGCCCATTAGGGCCGGCCCCGCTGGAGGAAGGCTGGGTTAATGCTCCTGCCCACCGCACAGCCCCCAAAATCGATCGCGGCAGGAAATTGTTGCTAAGGCAGCTGCGGGTCAGCGCTCGGCATCTCAGACATTCACCGGGCTGTGGATAATCCAGAGGAACATCCGCGGGGGCATTCCCAGCCAGGGAAAGGGATGGGAGAGCCTCCTAGGAGCGCTCCATCCCTGGGGGTGTCCGGGACTGGCCTGGGGAAGGTGTCCCTGCTGGAATGAGATGGGTTCTGAGGTCTCCTCCAGCCCACACCACCCCAGGATTCCATGGAATGGCGCTGCCAAATGGGAACTCCAGCACCCTGGTGCTCCACAAGGAGCTCTAGCAAACCCCCTCATCAACTCCAATACCTTCCTCCCATTTCCAGGATGGATTTTCACCCTTTCCTTGGATGCAGGGGATGCAGCAAGGCCCAGAGGGAAGGCTGGGAGCTGGGAGAGCTCAGATCCCACCCCAGAACCCTCCAGCTCCATCCCTTCCTCCCATTTCCAGGATGGATTTCCACCCTTTCATTGGATGCAGGAGATGCAGGAAGGCCCAGAGAGCTCAGAACCCACCCCAGAGCCCTCCAGCCAGGGGCACAGGGCAGCAGGAGATGCCCAGAGCACCACAGAGACCTTTCCCTGCATGGAGAAAAAAAATATCCAAAAGAAGGAGGGGAAAAATCCCCTGTGCCCTGCCCTGGGGCCGAGGCTCAGCGTTCCAAGCATTCCCAGTGCTGGGGCTGCCCGAGGATTTCAATGGGATTGGCCTGGGCTAACACACTGTGATCAAAGCTAATCTCTGATTAGCCACACTGAGGAGATTTAATTTAGTTTAAAGCCTTACCTGAAATGCAGAACTGGGTATTATTGCATATCTGAGCGGGGCTGCTGTTGTAAAGCTGCAGTATTTATAGGAGAATTAAACCCTCCCTGCGAGCACCGCCCGAGGAGGCAGCGGGGCAGCACAGACACTCCCGGATCGCCCCTCGGCCACGGAAATGGCACAGCGTTCTCAAGTGGCATTTATCGCTCTTATTTCTACTTTGTTCAAGCGAGCTGAGGTCACGTTTTCACGGCAGGGGGTTGAACTCTGCCTCTGTCCTGAGGAAGGGGAGATTTTCACCCAGCGCAGGGAACCCTCCAGGGATGGGGGCTCCAGAGCTCCCTGGGCACTTCCAAGGCCGAAATTCCTCCTGATGCCCAACTCAGCCTGCCCTGGTGCAGCACAAGAGGATGTCCCCATCCTGTCCCTGTCCCAGCCCGACCTCCAGCCGGCTGCTCGCTCCTGGCTGGGTTCCGGCTCCCTGGGCTGGGAATTTCAGGATTTCAGAAAATCCCGAGGGGTTTTCTGGGCCAGCCCATCCCGGGAGGTCCCGGGCGCTGGGAAGCAGGGAGGGGTAAGTGCGGCCCTCCCCAAGCCTCAATCCCTTGGGAAATCAGAGCGAGAGGGGGGGAAAAATAACCGTAAGCGAGCTAATTCCTATTAGGAACGAGCTGCTCTCTCCCCCTCATCTCCTGCGAGCGTTCTTGATTAGCTGATAAATGATTAATGGTGCCAAGAAAAGCCGGCTCCTTCATCTCCCGCTTTCATCCCCCAGCCGCCTGCGGGGGACTCCGAACGTCAGGGCCAGATGAAAGGGGCCCCCCGAGAGCCCAGGGGTGCCGATGTCCCGCGAGGAGCGGCCGGAGCCCCTCCCTGCCCTCCTCCGTGCTGGGAGAGCATCCTCGGAGCTCTCCCTTCCCCCGGGAAGCAGCAGGCACGTCCCTGGAATCCATCGCTCCTGACAAGGGCTCTATTTTAATGCTCCTAACAGCGATTTTTATTCCAGCACTATGTGGAGGCACTTAGATTTCTGTGCGGTTTTTACTTTTTAATCTGCCATACTTCTTGCCGGTGTCAAAGTGTCACCCGTTAATAGTCTGACTGGAAAAAGGAGTGTTTCAGATCTTGTTCCCTCGTCCACACTGTGAATACATTAGAGAGGCACTGAATGATTTAAGAGGGATTTTTCTCCCCCTGAGCAGGCAGGGGAGGCGAAGGCGGGAGCGCAGGAGGGGCCCAGCCCGGCTGCTCCCGGATAAAAAGATGGGCAGCGCTCGCAGCTCCGGGCTCCCCCGAGGCAGCGGCGTCCCGGCCCTTGGGGCGGGCACAGCCCCTCCTCATCCCCGGCAATTCCCAGCGGCGCTGCCTCGCTCCCCTGGCGCTCTCCAGCTCAGCTCTCCCAGGCACTTTCCCCCCAGGACTGAGTCATTCCCAGGGCTCTGAGCACCGGCGAATCGCCCGGGCAGGCGGTGGGGAAAAAGCAGGGGGGAAAGCCTGGGAAGCGAGGATCCCTCTGGAGCTGCCCCAGGCCATGGGCAGAGCATCCCCCTGGGGGTGCCAGCCCGGCCCTGGCAGCAGCAGCAGGGAGTGCCCAGCCTGGCCCGGCCCTGCTGCAGCAGCTCCGAGGATGCGGCTCTGGGAACATCCCAGCCCGCAGCTCCCTCCCGGCCCCCGGGATGTCCGGGGCTGCTCAGGGATGCTCCCGAGGCCCTGGGTAATGAGAACGGGAGATCAAAGCTCCAGCCCGCAGCAGCAGCCCATCCCCGAGCAGTCCAGCTCCACCAATTCCAGCCAATTGGCAAATTAATCTGTCCCCACCCAGGCACCGCGCAGGGCTGGGGGAAACACAGAGCGGAGCTGGGACAGCGGTGGGGCAGCAGCAAAGCCAGGCAGAGTCCATATTATTATTATTATTATTATTATTATTATTATTATTATTATTATTATTATTATTCCTTCGTATTTTTATTTTATTTTTATTTTATTATTTTTATTTATATTTATTGTCCTTTTTAATTATTATCACCTGCAGTCCATTAATTCCTCCCCAGGAATCAGGGTTCCACAGGAAACCTCCTGAGGCCTGGAATGTCCAGTGGGACTCTGGGACCTTTTTTGGGTTAAATCAGGCCTTACCCAGGGTCTGGCATCTTCTCTCTCCCAATATATGGATATCTGATATCTCTCCCAATATATCATTATCTGATGTCAGTCCCATTATAGATATCAATATCTGATCTCTTCCAATATATTGATAAGGTCTGACGTGCCCACAGCAAGGGCTGCATCCAGGGAGCACCAACAGCTCTGACATCCACAATCAGTGGGAGGGAAAGGGGCACTGATCGTGGGAGGAAAAGAGGAAAGCCTGGGATTTCCACAGCCCAGCCCTGGCTGCTGCGATGCTCCAGCTCCTGGGATTACTGTCAGGTTTAACGGGAACACGACACCTCAGAGTCCTGGGAACAGCTCAGCTCTGCTTCCCAGGGATGCTCCAGAGCCGGACCCACGCCAGGCGAGGCTGCACATCCAGGGCCAGACCCATTCCCTGCTCTTCCCTTCCCTTCCCTTCCCTTCCCTTCCCTTCCCTTCCCTTCCCTTCCCCTTCCCTTCCCTTCCCTTCTCCTGCTGCCCAGGGGTTTGGAGCCACTCCTGGGCTCTGCTTCCAGCTCATCCCAAACCAACCCACATACAGATATCAGCTCACCCCAAACCTAACCCAGACAGGGATAACAGCTCACCCCAAACCAACCCACACAGGGATAACAGCTCACCCCAAACCAACCCACATAGGGATAACAGCTCACCCCAAACCAACCCACACACAGATATCAGCTCACCCCAAACCAACCCACACAGGTAACAGCTCACCCCCAAACCAACCCACACAGGTAACAGCTCATCCCAAACCCAACCCACACACAGGGATAACAGCTCACCCCAAACCAACCCACACAGGTAACAGCTCACCCCAAACCAACCCCACACAGGGATAACAGCTCACCCCAAACCAACCCACACACAGATATCAGCTCACCCCAAACCAACCCACACAGGTAACAGCTCACCCCAAACCAACCCACACAGGTAACAGCTCACCCCAAACCAACCCACACACAGAGAACAGCTGTGCCCAGGGCTGCTGCCTGGGCTGGCTTTGGGGAGAGGGATTGGCCATCCCAGTGCTCCTCCCGCTCTAGTGGGACACAGGACAGGGCTGGGTTTGGGTGGAAGGGACCTCGAACATCTCCCCACCCCACTCCCTGGGCACTCAGCACACCTGCAGCCCCACAGGAGCAGGGCTATGGCCTGGCTCACCCCTGCCCAGCCCTGGGATCCCGTTGTTGGTTCCCCGTGGGTATTTCTGGGTGTGGGTGATGGATGGGGAGCGCTGCGCTCGGGGTGAGCCCGCGCTGAGCTACCAGGCCCAGCATTAATTATTAACTCTGAGCAGGAGATTTGCCTCTCTCCCAGCACCAGACGCTGCCATAGCTCCCCACATAAAAGAGCATTAAGTGAAAGCCGGGATAAAGCCGATCGCTCGGCAAAGTGACGTCCCCGCTTTCAAGGCCTATTGCTCGGCAGGAAAATTTACAATCCTTTAATTCCATTTACAAGGCGGCAACACAAAAAGGGAGCCGGAGACGGAGGCTGGAAGCCGGGGAGACTGAAGGGGAGGAATAAAATAAACAGGAGTCCAAGGGAGCCGGGATCAGGCCCCCCCTCTGAAATTCAGCCGCTCATTAAATTCCAGCCGGGATTAGAGGGGGAAGCGCCGGGTGGGGCTCTGCTGCCCTTCAATGGGAGGTGTATTAAGTTATATAGGTTCCATCTTGTCCCTATTCACGCCGAGCCGGGTTGTCTGTACCCGAGCAGCTCGGCGTAATTTGCTTATAAAATAATTGACTTCTTGGCGATTAAAATCTCTGGAGGGGCTCCGGGTTTATTCACAACAAGCCTCCTCGGCCTGCCGTGCAAATTAGGCCTTTCAAACCTGTCTCATCTCCAACAGAAATGTTATGAAGAGTGATTTTTTTATCCCCTGTAATAACCTTCAACTAACCTTTAAACTGAAGTGAATAATTTAAATCTTATTTTCATATCAATGGGGGAGTCAAGCCAAGCAATTATCTTTTATCTGTATACTCTGTCGTCAGAGCGAGGCATAATAAAGTTTTCCCAAGTGGGCAGAGTGAGGCAGGAGAGGAGGAGAGAGCGGGAGCGCGCTGGGATCTGAAGCCATTAATGCGGCGATGAATTATTCAGTAATGAGGACAAGATCTGCCGGCGAGGATCCGCCAGCGCCCGGCACCAATCGCCGGAAATTCGGCACAATCCGAGCCCAATTCGGCACAATCCGAGCCCAATTCGGCACAACCCGAGCCGGGCTCGGCTGCCCGGGGGGGCTGCACCAAAATACGGGGAAAAGGACAAAATAATCCTCCCAGATTGCCCCCCATGCTCGTTGAGGCGCTGGCCAAGGCCTCGCTCCCCCCCGTCCTGCCGGACCCTCCGCGATCTCCTTTTTCTCATTAATTCATAAAACACCGGCCCCCATCCCGGCGCTGATTGCAGCAGCAGAACGCGGAGCTGTGGGAACATCGAGCCCTCCAAGGCTGGGCAGGGCCGGGGAAATCAGAGCCTGGCATCGAATATTCACCCCTTGCCCTGGCAGGGGCAGGCCGGAGCGGGGTGGCTGAGCCGGGAGAAGCCGGGGAAAAGGAAAATAATGGTTAAATCATGGTTAAATAATGGTTAAATAATGGTTCAGGGCTGCTCCCAGAAGTGCCACAGACCCGGGAGCGGGATGGGGACCTGGCATGGCTGAGCCTGGGAGCCAGGAGAATCGGGAAAAAAGAAAATAATGGTTAAAAAGAAAATAATGGTTAAATAATGGTTCAGGGCCGCTCCCTGAAGGGCCACAGATCCCTCTTTGGGATTTTGGGCAGGGTTTGTGCTCTCTCTTTGGGATTCGGGCAGGGTTTGTGCTCCCTCTTTGGGATTTCGGGCAGGGTTTGCCCTCCCTCTTTGGGATTTCAGGCAGGGTTTGCGCTCCCTCTTTGGGATTTCAGGCAGGGTTTGCGCTCCCTCTTTGGGATTTCGGGCAGGGTTTGCGCTCCCTCTTTGGGATTTCGGGCAGGGTTTGTGCTGCAGCCCGGGTGCCCTCTTTGGGATTTCGGGCAGGGTTTGTGCTCCCTCTTTGGGATTTTGGGCAGGGTTTGTGCTGCAGCCTGGGTTCCCTCTTTGGGATTTCGGGCAGGGTTTGCTCTCCCTCTTTGGGATTTCGGGCAGGGTTTGTACTGGAGCCCGGGGCTCCCTCTTTGGGATTTCGGGCAGGGTTTGTGCTCCCTCTTTGGGATTTCTCACCCAGCCCCAGGAAATGACGGACAGGTCGGGAAAAGCCCCGCGGGTGCAGAGGAGCAGGAGCCAGGGCAATCCCGGCAGGGAGCAGGGCTGGATTAGATGTCAGGGCAGCTCTGGCACCGAGCAGTAAATATCTTCATGTAATCTTTCCACTTAAACCAATGATTAAACAGATTTAGCAGATGATTAAACAAATAAAGATTAATGAAACAAGCAAAGCAATCAAATCTTTATGGGGGAATAAATGCGTGATCCAAAACAATATTAGGACAAATTGTCTAAAACTAATCGAGGCTGTGCTGCTTTTGTCTAAACAGTGTTTGTTATGTTCGCACTTGGGTGCAATCAAAATATTTGCTCAAACCGGGATGGAACTGAAAATCCCAAAGCACCATCGAGGATTAAAGGAAGAAATAAGGAATGTTTTGCAGGATTCCCTGTGCTCCAGGGGCCTGAGGGGGCCGAGGGGTCCCGTGGGAGCTGGGTTGAGGATGGAGAGGATCGGGATGACCCCGGGGATGGGGATGGGGAGGGATGGGACAGCTGGAGCGCGGCCAGAGGGGCCTGGAGAGGCTCCATCATCCCACAGCCACCGGTGCTGGTCCCTCTTTAATCAATGGTACGGGAACTACAGGATCTCCAAGGCGCCCCCAAGCCAGCCCATCCCATCATTCCATGAACTCAAGGCGTTGGTTGCTCCAGCAGCAGCAGCAGTGCCGGGGTTTAGAGCTGTAAGTCTTTTTCTTTCATCAATTTTGCATAGGGGAAGATCGTGTTTGCTCTAAATACTTTTGTTTTTAAAGCCTCCTAAATTTTTGAAATGAAAATAACAAGGGGGAGAAAAGAGAAAAGACTTTTCCAGACAAACTGTCAGGAGGCTGCAGCCGCCAACAAACACAGACAGAGCTGAGCTTAATTAGGGGGAAGGGAGGGAGGGAAGGAGGTGCCAAAGGCAGGGAGAGCTGGGCCTGGTCCCTGCAGCGATGGGAATGGGGTGTCCCAGCGTGGATTTGGTGTTTTCCTGGCTTTGGGATGGTGCTCCTGGACTAAACCCCTCTGGGAGCTTTGACTGCTGCTCCCAAAGCTTGGCTGAGGAAACGGGGAGGGCACTTGTCACTAATGCACATCCCCGTTTCCAAAATCAGCGGGGTGGGGTGGGGTGGGGGGAATTCCTCATTTCCCAGGGAGAAATCAATCGGGTTCCTGTGTCTGGGTCAGAGCAGAAACAGCCTGAGCAGGGATTGCTCCTGCTGGGAAAGCCCTGGGTGCCACAGAGCCCAGCCATTCCCGGGCCTCCATAAATTCCCAAAGTGTCCCATCCACGGGAATGGACCCCGGGGGGAACGGGGCTCCAGCCCTGCCCGCCCTGCCCGGCTGGGGCTGAGGGCCTGGGCTGCAGGGGGAGGAGATGGGGACGGAGGGATCCCCGTGCTGCCAGACCCTGTTCCTGTCCCCCTGTCCCTCTGTCCCTGTCCCTCTGTCCCTGTCCCTCTGTCCCTCTGTGGCTACAGAGGGATCCCCGTGCTGCCAGACCCAGTCCCTCTGTCCCTCTCCCCCTCTGTCCCTCTGTTCCCTGTCCTCCTGTCCTCCTGTCCTTCTGTCCCCCTGTCCCTCTGTCCCCCTGTCCCCCTGCCCCTCTGTGCCCCTGTCTCTCTGTCCCTCTCTCCCCCTGTCCCTGTCCCTCCGTCCCTCCGTCCCTCTGTCCCTCTGTCCCTGTCCCCCTGTCCCTCTGTCCACTTGTCCCTCTGTCCCTCTGTCCCCCTGTCCCTGTCCCCCTGTCCCTCTGTCCCTCTGTCCCTCTGTCCCCCTGTCCTTCTGTCCCCTGTCCTCCTGCCCCTCTGTCCCTGTCACCCTGTCCCCTTGTTCCCCTGTCCCCCTGTCCTTCTGTCCCTCTGTCCCTCTGTCCCCTTGTCCCCCTGTCCCTCTGTCCCTGTCCCCCTGTCCCTGTCCCTGTCCCCCTGTCCCTCTGTCCCTGTCCCCCTGTCCCTGTCCCTGTCCCTCTGTCCCTGTCCCTCTGTCCCCCATGCATCCCAGCCCAGCCACGATCCCTGCGCAGAGCAGGCACAGGAGCAGGTGGCTGCCGTGGGCACGGGCTCATCTCCAGCATCTCCAGCATCTCTGGCCCCTGTGCCAGCCCCAGCAGCCCCAGCCCGGCCCCGGGCACGGCCCCTGGTGCCCAGAGGGTCCCCACAGCTCCCGGCGCTGCCGTTCCCAGCGGGAATTCTGGAGCCTTCCCTGGGCTCCGCTTGGGCACACAGAGGAGATTTGCATCGTGCAGCTGCAGCAGGAGAATCCGGCGAATCCATGACATGAATTCCAAGTCTCCCTCCCTCCAGGAAAGGCTGGAGCCAGCTCAGCATCCCTCATCCCTCCTCTCTCCCCCCTCCTCCCTTTTCTTTTTTTTTTTTTTTTTTTTTTGGAGACTCATTACTATATTGTGGATATTCTCCACTAAAGGGCATCTCTTTGAATGCATTTGCTTTTTTATTAATGTGTGCTAAGACAAGTCAAGCCTGATTATCATGAAGACAATTGCTGAATTCCCTCCTGGAGAAATCTCATCTAGACTGTGTAGGCGTTTTAATTTCAGAGACCCATTAATTGGCACAATTGCTTAAGCAGCTGCTTTCCGTGTCATTTTAGGACCACTTTATGAAAAACAGAGCTTAAAAAAAAAAAAAAAAAAAAAAAAGAAAAAAAAAAGAAAAGAAGAAAAAAAAAAATATGACAGGCCAGAGCTTTCTACATGGCAACATAATTAATGCAAGGAGCTTCCTTGGAGCAGCAGAGCAACAAAAAGCCACCAAAACACGGCTGCCCTGCGCTGTGGGGAGGGGAGCCCAGGCCCCCTGCCCTGGAAAGCAGCCGGGAGAGCTGCTCAGCACGCGGTGCTGCCCGAGCCCTCCCTGCACCCCGAGCTGAGGGGAGGGCAGAGCACCGGCTGGAGCCAGCCCAGAGCGCCAGGGTGGGCCCAGGATGGCACCGAGGGTGCCCGGGGGGCTGGGGAGGGGCTGGAGGAGGGCAAGGCCCTGGCAGGGAGCAGGGAGAAGCAGCAGGAGCAGAGCTGACCCCAACCATGGGTGCTGCCGGGGCTGCTGCTGTGCCGGTGCATCCTGGCACCTTCTGGCACATCCTGGTGCATCCTGGTACATCCTGGCGCATCCTGGTGCATCTTGGTACATCCAGGAACATCCTTGCACGTCCTGGCACGTCCTGGCACATCCTGGTGCATCTTGGTGCATCCTGATACATCCTGGTGCATCCTGGTACATCCTGGTTCATCTTGGTACATCCAGGCACATCCTTGCACATCCTGGCATGTCCTGGCACATCCTGATACATCCTGGCACATCCTGACACATCCTGGTGCATCTTGGTACATCCAGGCACATCCAGGTACATCCTGGCACGTCCTGGTGCATCCTGTCACATTCTGATACATCCTGATATATCCTGGCACATCCCAGCACATCCTGATACATCCCTGGCACATCCTGGCACATTCTGGTGCATCCTGGCACATCCTGACACATCCTGGTACATCACAGTGCATCCTGGTACATCCTGACACATCCTGGCACATCCAGGTACATCCTGGTGTATCCTGGTACATCCTGGCACATCCAGGTACATCCTGGTACATCCTGATGCATCCCAGTGCATCCCAGCACATCCTGATACATCCTGGTGTATCCTGGTACATCCCAGTGCATCCTGGTACATCCTGACACATGCTGGCACATCCTGGTACATCCTGGCACATCCCAGTGCATCCTGGCACATCCTGGCACATCAGCCAGCCCCCGTGGCACCTCGGGCTCCTGGAGGTCCTGGTTGCCCCCCTGGCACTCGCAGGCTCCCAGCTTTCCCACCTTTCCACCTTCCCCACCTTCCCCACCTTCCCCACCTTCCCCACCTTCCCCACCTTCCCCACCGTTCCCACCTTCCCCACCTTCCCCACCTTTCCATCTTCCCCACCTTTCCCACCTTTCCACCTTCCCCACCTTTCCCACCTTTCCATCTTCCCCACCTTCCCCACTTTTCCACCTTTCCCACCTTTCCACCTTCGCCACCTTCCCCACCTTTCCCACCTTTCCCACCTTTCCACTTTTCCCATCCTTGGGTGAATTCCGGGTTTACCGAGGAGCCGACCCTCGCTCCAGGAGCAGTGCCCACCGAGCTCTGGGCTGCTCCTTGCCACAGGCAAACCCCACATTCCCACTGACGAATGGCCAAAGCCCCACCAAGGCCCGAATTATCAGCGGAATATATTTGCCAACCCAAAGCGGCGCTAGGAACAATTACTTATTAATAAAGCAATAGCTAAATCTAATTACATCCCCATCAGATCCTGCAAGTAATAAAACCACAGTTGCCTTCCAGAGCTGAGGGACCTGCTGACCTCAAATCAAAGTTTAAACCATCCATCAGCTCCCAATACATTCCCAGCACATCCAGCAATTACCGTGCCCTCCACCGGCTCCCCCGGCAGGGGCAGGGGTCACCCCATGTGCTGCATGGCTGGGAGCAGGAACAGAGCCTCAGAAATCTCATTATCCTGTTAACCATACATTTATCTGACAAGATAAAAGAGACTAGGTGACCAAGCTATCATTAAAGATTAATAGAAAGTATAAAAAATTCACAACCAGCATTACTGTTTAGTGCCTGTGATAGGCCTGACAGGATTATTAATCAGGCAGCCGGAGAGATTTAGGGCTTTGCTCTGGGTTTGTTGCGCCTGCAGCCCGCCTGCCGTCCCCTCTCGGGAGGGCACCCACGGATAACCAGCTCTGGGCCTGGCAGGACCCGTTCCAGACCAGGGCAGGGCCGGGGATGCCCCAGAGGGACGGGGGCTGTTCGTGCCAGGCTATTCATAAACCGTACAGATCCATGCCAGGATTCATTTGAATCGAGGGCTACAAGGATGGCGCGGCTCCCAGGGTGATTTTCACCTCATTCTTAATTCCATTTAAGTTGAACATGAAAGATTCCCAGGTAGCGCCGACCACGGGAAGGACGAGATTTCCTGTTTTTAAGTCTTAAGTATTCTTTTTATTCTGCTGCGCTTTTTCCCTTTTGATCATGAATCAATGTCCGTCGCTGCTTTCCCGGGAAGCCGGGCTGCAGGGCTGCCCTGCATTCCCCACCTGCCACAGAGAAAAACCAATAAATTAGGGAAGGAATTTTCCAAAAAACCTCCGTGGAGGGAGAGCCGGGAGGGATGGGGGTCCCCAGCTCCCCTCATCCCTCCCTCCCAGGGTTCCTGCCTGGATTTCCCTCACAAACACACATTTGAAGTAGGAAATACCACTGAAAGCCTTTGTGGGCCCATCCCAGGGGGCTGGAGCGGATAATCCTCACAGTCCCTTCCAACCCAAACTTTTCTGGGATTCTGTGACTCCACAAAAACCAACCTTTTATTTTCTCACATGAAAATAGCCCGGTGGGAGCTCGGAGAGGCTCAGACCAGCACAGCCTTTCCCACAAAATGGGACAAGCCAGAGCAAACACCTGCCAGCCTCCCAGGAGAATAATTACCTCAAAACCAACCCCAAAAATTCTTGTTCCTGGAAAAAACAGTGCAGATCAACCTGGGAAGCCCAGGAAAGGATCCAAGCAAGAGGCAGAGGGAACAGGGGAGCATGGAAGTGCTCAGAGCCTGCTGGGAGCACCATCTCCATAAGGACCTGGTTTCCATCCAGTGTCTCATGGATCCCTTCACAGCAAGGTGTCTCTGCTGCAAAAATCACATTTTAAATCACCCCTCCCCCCCGAATTTTGGTGGTTTTGATCAATTCCCTCCATTGTGTGGGATCCTGCCCTTGGCGATTGATGACCAAACGTTAACAGGAATGGTGCACAGGAGGAACCGGCCTGGAGAGGTGCTCAGGGAGGTTTGGTGGCACAGGCTGGGGGTGACACGGACTGGGACACACTGCAGGGACTGGTGTTGTGGGCCAGCTCTTTCCCTGAGGAAGGAGAGCAGCAAGCACCAGAACGGGTTCCATTGCTTTTCCAGCAATGCAGAAGTCCTGCAAATCTCCATGGAATCATGGGATGGTTGGGCTGGGAAAGGACCTCAGGCCCATCTTGTTCCAAGTTTTAAAGTGTCAAATTTGTACTTCCAAGGGAATATGGAATAGAGCCAAGTGCTTCTCCTAGTTCTGTGTGCCAAACCTGCACGTGGCCTTTGGCTTTTCCCCAGGGCATGCAGATGGCAGCAGTGCAGGAATGCCAGGGTTTGGGAGCCCTGGGCACAGAGGTGGGAGCAGTGCACCCCCAGCCAGCTCCTCCTGCTTTGGAAAATACAGCACAGTTTGTCCTCTCTTGACAAGATTTCCTTGGGAAGATTTTCCTTGTAAAGACCCTTTCCACCATCCAGGGTGCTCCAAGCCTCGTCCAGCCTGGCTTTGGACATTCCAGGGATCCAAGGGCAGCCACAGCTGCTCTGGGCACCTGTGCCAGGGCCTCACCTCCTCCCAGAAAACAATTCCTTCCCAAATTCCTGCCAGGACCTCATCACCCTTCCCAAAACAATTCCTTCCCAAATTCCCTGCCAGGACCTCACCACCTTCCCAAAACAATTCCTTCCCCAAATTCCTGCCAGGATCTCACCATCTTCCCATAAAACAATTCTTTCCCAAATTCCCGCCAGGGCCTCACCACCTTCCAGAAAATAATTCCTTCCCAAATTCCGCCAGGACTTTCACACCTTCCAAAACAATTCCTTCCAAATTCCCACCAGGACTTCACCACCTCCCATAAAACAATTCCTCCCAAATTCCTGCCCAGGACCTCACCACTTCCCAAAACAATTCCTTCCCAAATTCCCACCATCCCTGCCCCCCAGCAGAGGGAAGCCATTCCCCTTGGGCACTCCATCCCACACCTGTGCTGGACTGGGGAAATTCCTGTGCAATTCCTGGGCAGGTGAGAGGGGAGAGGACCTGGCCTTGCCCAGCCTCGTGCCCTCCGTGGTGCCAGGGTGCTGCAAAGCCCCGGAGCCTCCTGGCGCTGCACCCGCCCAGGAGCTGCCCAAGCCCAACCAAACCAGCTCCAGAGGATCCCTGGCAGGCCCAGAGCAGAAGCTGGAGCATCCCCGCTGCAGGAAGGTGGGACTGGGCTCCCCGGCCTCTTTGAAGCTCACCAGAGCGGAGATAAAAGAGAAATGTTAAAGCTTCTCTGGAGCGAGCGGGAGGGATCGGAATGGCCCGGATCCTCCTGGCTCTGACAAGGCTGGGATGAAAGGGAAACCTCCAGCACATCCCCCGTGCTTCACGGGGGAAACCACGAGCTCCTCCCACCTCACACCCATGCCATGGGCTCCTGGCTCAGTTTGGGGCCAGAAGTGCTGTTTTCAGCTGTGTGGCATCGCGTGCAGCGTCACTCCTGCAGGAGGAGGAGCAAACCCATATCATCCAGAGCTCAGTGCATCTCCCAGGGCTCCAAACCACAAGGAAACAGCTGGAATTCAAACCATTCCTGCTTTTTTGTGGGATCCCTGCCCCGAGGGCTGGGAGGACCCCTCAGGCCGATGAAAACCAGGTGCCAGGAGCTGCCTGAGGTGGGCTGGGGCTGGGGGAGCTTCACCTGGGGGCTTTGGCTCTGGGACATCTCATTCCAAGGAAATCCACGTGGTTCTTGCTAAAAGTATCCCCTCACATCCCCATTTCTCCTGGCCTGGGGTGTTGTGGCTGCACGAACACATCCCTGTTCCACTGGATGCTCCAGCCTCTCCCCAGGAATGCTGCTGCTCCCCTTGGGGCTCCAGGCAGGAACTCCTGGGGACTGAAATGGTGGGGACTGGAAATGGTGGGGACTGGAAATGGTGGGGACTGGAAATGGTGGGGACTGGAAACATCTGGGGACTGGAAACATCTGGGGACTGGAAATGGTGGGGACTGGAACTCCTGGGGATTGGAAATGGTGGGGACTGGAAACATCTGGGGACTGGAAACATCTGGGGGACTGGAAATGGTGGGGACTTGAAAACATCTGGGGACTGGAAACATCTGGGACTGGAAATGGTGGGACTGGAAATGGTGGGGACTGAAAACATCTGGGGACTGGAAATGGTGGGGACTGGAACTCCTGGGGACTGGAAACATCTGGGGACTGGAAATGGTGGGGACTGGAAACATCTGTGAGGAGAATCCGCCCCTTTCCTGGGGAGGAACTGTCCGAAGTGGATGGAAGATAAAGTCCAATTAATTATTTACTTCCATGAGCTCATGGAAATCTTCCCTGGAGGCTGCCAGGACCAGCGGGCTCCCAGCTTTATCTGTTTTACCAGGATGAGATGGGAGAGGGGATGGGGTGGGGGGAAGGAGCTTAATGACGGTGTCTGTTGATCATCAACGCGAGAAAAATGAATTGCTTCCCTGAACCTGAGAAATATCAAACTGCATAAATAAATCCATTTCAATTATTAATAAAGGAATTTACATTCGGAGCCTGAGCATGAGAATTAATTTCATTTCTTATGCTAAAGTGGCCAGTACGGCTGAGGAGTCGAGAATTAAAAGATGCAGAAATGAGGGGGGAAATGGAGGTAGGGTGGGTTTGGAGGGAAAAGAGGCAACGTGGAAATTCCTGCTCCTAAACAAACCATCTCCCAGCAGCTGTAAAGGAAAGGAAATGGGAATGAAGGGAGTTTGGGTGTGGAGGTGTTTTGGGAACGATGGTCCTGGTCCTGATCCATCCTCGATGCTCCTCCTGGCAACATCTCCCATGGAAACAGCTCCAGGCAGGATGCAGAGCACAGGACGTTTGGGGACAGCCAGTGCTGGCCACAATTGATAAATACCAGATCTAAGCAAACCTGAGACTGAATCCTGCCCAAAACCACTGCTGTGCCCTCCCTGCCTCTGCCCTGGGGCCGCCTCCCTCGCTCCAAGGGGTAAAGGCTGACCTGCACCATGGGCAGGGCACAATCCGGCCTCTGTGAGAAATGACCTCAAAGAGCAGCAGTGCCATGGTGGCTGCCACAGCTGGGGAGTTTGGGGCAAAAATGCCGGGGTTTGGGCACTTCCCAGCGTCCCAGGGGCTGGAATGGGGCAATTTCCCAGCGCCCAGGCTGGAGCCTGGCCATGGCAGCTCCTGGTGCTGGGACACAGGAACCACATCAGCCCCATCCCCATTCCCCAGCCTCTGAAAACTCCCCCCTCTCCTGCTGCTTTCCCATTCCCAGCCCAAACAACCCCATTTCTTCCCATCTCCCCTCTGTGCTGGCATTCCCAGAGCTCTGGATCAGATCCTCCCTTCCAGACCCCATTCCTGTGTCCATGGGGGATGAGGCCACCAGGCCCCTCTCCCCTCCCAGCTGCAAACCCCGGAGATGTCCCCGAGCTGTTTGTGCTGCTCCTCCTGCAGGGCTGGGCTCAGAGCTTCTCCCCAGGCCACCCTTTCCCTCCGCATTGTCCCTGGGTGTGAGGAGACATTCCAGGGAAGCCAGCGGAAATCCAAGCAGCCATTTGGAGGGGCCTTTTGTTTGGCTGCTGCCCAGCTGCCCCTGCGCGGCTGGCTCCTGTGAAGGCACTTGTCGAGTTGATTTTGCTCGGGCCGGCCTCGCTCCGGAGCCGCTGCTGCTCTTTTCAGGCGGCTCCTCCTCGGAACGAGAGGGAAATCTTGGCAAAGCAACAATAGGGGAAAAAAAAATAAAAAGAAAAAAAAAAAAAGAGAAAAGAGAATATCTCGGCACAGAAGCACATTATGTGTGGTGTGGTTGCCATGTGGTTGAAGGCTGGGGAGAGGATCAGGAGGGCGCGTGGTGAGAAGTGATAACGGGGCAGGCGATCCCTCGGTTGGGATCCAAGGAACACAAACCCAGAGGGTACCAACCCAGCCTGGTGCCCAGAGACCCAGGAGAGCCCATCAGACCTGCCTGGGGAGACCTCAGATCTGCCTGGATGGGGGACAGAAGTGCTGCTGGGCGTTCCCTGTGCTGGGCACGCTCAGCCCTGGCACCTTTGGCCATGAGGATTCCCAATGTGGGGATTTACTGGGGCAGGGAATTCCCGTGGGTGCCAACCCCAAACCTCTCCAGGGGGAGAATCATCACACAGAGAGATGGGACCTGACGTGCTGCAACCACCCCAGCAGCATGTGGAGCTGCTGGAGAGAGCCCAGAGGAGGCCACGGAGCTGCTCCAGGGCTGGGCCAGGCTGGGAGAGCTGGGAATGTTCACCTGGAGAAGGGAAGATCCAGGGAGAGCTCAGGGCCTGAAGGGGCTTCCAGGAGGGACTGGGGACAAGGGATGGGAGGGACAGGACACGGGGAATGGCTCCCACTGCCAGAGGGCCAGCCATGGATGGGAGACTGGGGCAGGGATTTCTCCCTGGGAGGGTGGGGAGGGCTTGGCACAGGGTGCCCACAGCAGGGCTGCATTCCTAGATGCCTGGAATGTCCAAGGCCAGGCTGGACAGGGCTGGGAGCAGCCCGGGACAGTGGCAGGGGTGGCACGGGATGGGCTGTGAGGTTCCTGCCCACCCAAAACCACTCAGGGATCTCCAGAGAGCCCCAGGGGCAGGGGACAGCGGTGGCCCCGGGCCAGCTCTGCTTCAGGAGTTCACAAAGCCTGGTGCGAGGCAGCAGCGGGATCCAAACCCCTGATTTTGGCCTGATTAAAGCTTAATGATTGCAGCTTAATGATGAAGGAGCTGCCCCAGTTTGCTGGTGCCAGGACTCAGGTGGATGGGCACGGCTGGGGCTGGCCCGGGGACAGGGACTAGCCGGGCACTGCAGCGGGAGGAGGACCCCGGGATCCCTGCCCAACGCTGAGCAGGGAGACATTGAAGTGCCTTAACGAGGGTTTCAGCATGAAAAACAACCTGGCTGCCTCTCCAGCGGCAGAGAATCGCTGTGTGCAGCCATTTGGAGGGCCCAGAGCCCCACCTGGGGCTGCAGCCTCCTCTCCCCAGGTCACCCCCAGCCCGTGCTGGGCCACCCCAGGGCCGGGGCACGGGGAGCAGGGAATGGCTCTGGTCCCTGCCAGTCCCTGCAGGAGCAAACCCAGCTCCCCGCGTGCTCACGGGCTCTGGGCCCCGTCAGAGGGGAGCGATGCACACAAGGTGCTCTCTTTCCTCATGAAAGCATCTTTTGATTATGTTATTGCAGCTATCAAAATATTGCCGAGTTCAGAGCATTCCTCCGGGATCCCCGAGCTCTTCAAAGGCCGCGGCAGCACGGCTGGGGAGAAAGGAGCCTTTAATTACACCGGCTTCCACGCTCGTTCCGCCGCGCTTTCCTCCCAGAAAAAAGGCCTTTAATGAGGACAGGCCCATATGGCTGCATTGTTCAGGCAGGGGAAATAAAGCTGATTTTGGGGCTTTCTCCAATGGAGGTGAGAGTTCCCTCCCAGCCCCACATTCCCAGGGGCTCTGGAGCACAGGGAATGTGTGGAAATCCCAGCCTGGCTGCAGAGCTGCTCTCATCCCCGTCCCAATCCCAATCCCAATTCCAATCCCAATCCCAATCCCCATCCCAACCCCAGCCCATGCTCCTGCCTTTCCCCACCACTCTCACACCCTCCAGCAGCATTTTCCTCCTTCCCAGCCCCATGCAGGGCAGGATTGAGAGATTGCAGGGGGTGCTCACCACCAACCCCCTCATTTTGCTCAGGTTCCATTTGAATTGCAATGTAAATCCTCGTTTTTACCCCCAAACCGTAAATAGCGAAGCAGAGCCGTGCGTTACACACTTTAAAGGACTCGCTGAGTGTATTCTGCTAATAAATCCTGCTGTCTGGGGGATGTAATTAAAGGCCAGCGTGAGCTGCAGGATCCCAGCAGCTCTGCAAAGCTTTTGGACGTTTGGAGTCCTAATAAAAGAGAGTTTTGTTCAAGAACTCGCAGGGAACAACCACAATTAATTGCCAAGGAGGGCGTGTGCCTCGCTGGAGTGACTAAACATGAAAAATGATGGAGCAGAGGTACAAAAAAGCAACAAACCCACGGGGTTTTCGGGAGAGCGAGGGCGAGGGGCTGTGACGCAGCAATTCCTGCCCTTCCCACATCCCACATCCCACCCTGCTCCCGGGCTGGCTTCTCCAGGGGGCTCTGAGCAAGGAAACCCAGGAAAAGTCACTCAATGTAAGCAAAAGTTTATTTATTTATTTATTTATTTATTTATTTATTTATGGAAATGTTTCCCCATCCTTCCTCCCCTGAGGCTGAGGAGTAGAGCAGAATTTGCTCCCCCTTTTCCTGCGGATCTGTGGGCAGAGTTTGAGTCTCTCAGGGGGTCACGTTTACAACCAAAACACAAGTATTTACACCTCAATAAAAGATCGGTTTCCCACAAGGGATTAAAATCCACCTGAAGCCCGAGGTTCAGACTTTCCCTATTCCACATCACCAAAGATCCCCAGCCCCCATCCCCTGCTCCCCAGACGGAATCACAAAGAGCAGCCTCTCAAGGGCTGTGGAGGCAGCAGTGGCATTTTAGCGATTTTAGCTGCCAATTTCTTTGCTTTCCATGTTTTACATGACAATTGAGGGAAATCTTCCCCAGACAGCAATTCCCGTCCCGGTCAGCGGGACACCGGCACCACAATACACAAATTACAGCGCTGGCAGGAGCAGCAGCCAGAGCTGGAGACGCGACATTGATGCCAAAAAATTCCCATTTCAAGCCACCACAAAGGCAGAGTTTTGCAGTGTTTCCCATGCAAATAACCAGGCAGGAGAGCAGCGGCACCTCTGGCTCGGCGAGCAGAGCCAAGGGCAGGGTGGATGAAGTTTGGGGAGAAGCTCGGGCAGCATGGTTGGCTGTTTGGGGTAACACCATGCATCCGAGCCTCAAAATTCCACGGCGTCGCAGACATCTTTTCATGAAAAATCCTTTCTTTAGGATTTTTTCCTCCTGAGAAGCTGAGAGGCCTCAGGAACAAAACATAAACAATGGTTATCTGCTGCTGTGGGATGCAACAGGTGCATCTGTGATTGGCCCATGTTGGATGTTTATCATTAATGGCCAATCACAGTCAGCTGGCTCGGACAGAGTCCGGGACACAAACCTTTGTTATCATTCTTTCTTTTCTCTTCTTAGCCAGCCTTCTGATGAAACTTTTTCTTCTCTTCTTTTAGTATAGTTTTAATGTAATATATACGATAAAATAATAAATCAAGCCTTCTGAAATATGGAGTCAGATCCTCGTCTCTTCCCTCATCCAAGAACCCCTGTGAACACGGTCATACTACGGATCTGAGCCTCCCATGGATCTGACCCTCCCATGGATCTGAACATCCCATGGATCTGAATTTCCCATGGATCTGAACTTCCTATGTATCTGAACACCCCATGGATCTGACCTTCCCACGGATCTGAATTTCCCATGGATCTGAACACCCCATGGATCTGAACATCCCATGGATCTGAACCTCCCATGGATCTGAACATCCCATGGATCCGACCCTCCCATGGATCTGAACCTCCCATGGATCTGAACCTCCCATGGATCCGACCCTCCCATGGATCCAACCCTCCCATGGATCTGAACCTCTGCAATCCCAGCCCAGCCAGAGGCCAGTCCTGCCCCTGGCCCCAGCCCTGCAGCTCCGTGCTGCAGCCACGGAGATCCCGCTTGATTTCATCGGGCAGGAATGCTGCGAGCTTCCAGAGCCATTTTCCCTTGCCATTCCTTCCCCAGCTGGGTTTTCCAAGAGTCGCTTTTTTCCAGAGGAAAGCAGCAGTTAACCATGGGAGCGAAGGCGTTTGGTTCCCCAGCGTGGCCTTCCAGAACCAGGGATTAAAAATGGAAAGGGGCACCTTTAAAACTTTAATACCATTTAAATGTTGCAGTCCCCCTCCTGCAGCAGATCGTTCCGTAAAGCAGCTAATTAAAAAATGGCTGCTGTGATGACAGACTCGATTAATAGCTTTTGAAGAGCAGCCAGTGCACCAACTGCTCCTGGAGCCATGATGAAAGCTAATAATGTAGAAAATTCTGCCAATTCTTCTAATTCATGAATATTTAAGCCTGTGAAAAATCTGTCAGATTATAGCACTTCTCTGGTGATTTTCTGCTTAAGTACAGGGATGGGTTTGTGCCAGGGGCTCCCAAACTTCAGGGAAGTTTTATTGTCTGCAGCTCCAGAGCCCTGCGCCCTCCTCAGGCTCCTTAACCCCTGCCAGGGCGGCAGGAGCCAAGGGAAAGGCTGGGCTGGGCTCGGAGGGACACCCAGATGGACACAGGGACACTCAGATGGACACGGGGACACCCAGATGGACACAGGAACACTCAGATGGACATGGGGACACCCAGATGGACACAGGGACACTCAGATGGACACGGGGACACCCAGATGGACACAGGGACACTCAGATGGACATGGGGACATTCAGATGGACACAGGGACACACAGATGGACACGGGGAAACTCAGATGGACACAGGGACACTCAGATGGACACAGGGACACCCAGATAGACATGGGGACACCCAGATGGACACAGACACACCCAGATGGACACAGGGACACTCAGATGGACATGGGGACACTCAGATGGACACGGGGACACTCAGATGGACACAGGGACACCCAGATAGACATGGGGACACCCAGATGGACACAGGGACACTCAGATGGACACTGGGACACCCAGATAGACATGGGGACACTCAGATGGACATGGGGACACCCAGATGGACACAGGGATACCCAGATGGACACAGGGACACTCAGATGGACACGGGGACACTCAGATGGACACAGGGATACCCAGATGGACACAGGGACACTCAGATGGACACGGGGACACTCAGATGGACACAGGGTACTCAGATGGACAGGGAGGCCAATGGAGGCATCAGTGCTGGCACAATGCAGGGTCAGCCCTGGCACAATGGTCAGCCCTGGCACAGTGCAGGGTTAGCCTTGGCACAATGCAGGGTCAGCCCTGGCACAAGGCAGAGTCAGCCCTGGCACAGTGCAGGGTCAGCCCTGGCACAATTCAGGGTCAGCCTTGGCACAGTGCAGGGTCAGCCCTGGCACAATGGTCAGCCCTGGCACAATGGTCAGCCCTGGCACAGTGCAGGGTCAGCCCTGGCACCATGCAGGGGTCAGAGCTGGCACAGTGCAATGGTTAGCCCTGGCACCATGGTCAGCCCTGGCACAGTGCAGGGTCAGCCCTGGCACAATGGTCAGCCCTGGCACAGGGCAGGGTCAGCCCTGGCACAATGGTCAGCCCTGGCACAGGGCAGGGTCAGCCCTGGCACAATGGTCAGCCCTGGCACAGGGCAGGGTCAGCCCTGGCACCATGCAGGGTCAGCCCTGGCACAATGGTCAGCCCTGGCACAGTGCAGGGTCAGCCCTGGCACAGTGCAGGGTCAGCCCTGGCAGCAGCCTGGCTCCCCAGCTGGCTCTGCAGAGCCCCGCACAAGGGGCTGGCTGGGGCGCGGTGCTGCGCTGGCAGCAGCTCCCTGGCAGCGCTGCTCTCCTGGCGGGGGGCGGTGCTGCTCTGCCAGGTGACTCATCTGACAGCGATTCCCAAATTCCAAATGAGCGCAGCCGGTGGGAGCAGTCAGCAGCTCCTCTGCTCCTGGAGGCTGGCGCTGCCGGGGGCGAGGGCTGATCCTCCAGGCTGCCACACAAGGGATGCTCTCCTGCTCCTCTCCCTCCTTCCCAGCGTTGTCCTCACCCAGCTGGCCTGGATCTCAGTGCTGGGCCTTGCTCCAGGCTGGAGCTGGAGGAGGATAAAGGCAAGCAGCAGCAGCAGCAGCAGCAGCGGGCTCTTCTCCCCCATCCTGGAGGGGGGACACGGCCACGGCTTGGTCCTGCCCTTCCAGCTGGGACAATCCTGTGGGAAGGGTCTGGGGGCAGGGCAGGGCTGCTCTCCGTGCCCATTCACGGGGCAAGATGCAGAGGGGGCAGCAAAAAAAGGTGAGAAATCCACAGGGGGATGCTCTGCTGTCCCCCAGCGCAGGGAGGCCTCGGTTCGGGACATCCCAGGAAGTGAAGCACGGAGCGGCTTTGAAACAAAAATGAGGAAACAAAACCAAACATTGCCCACGCGTCACCTAGAGCTGGAAGGGCAGCAGACCCCCAGCCTGGCTGGCCCAGGGAATGCTGCCATGGCACCATGGAAGCTCCCCCTGCCCAGCCCTGCCAGGGTACCTGAGCCCCGCACGTGTGCCATCAACACCGCTCTGCAATTCAGGGCTTGCAGCATTTGCAGCTCTTGGCTTCCTGGTGGGAAGCAGCTCCATTAAAGCTCTCAAGGCTTAGTGGGTCAGCCTGACCCCAAGGAATTCTCACCTCCAGGGATACCTGGCCATTCTCCAGCCAACCTGGGCCAGCTTGGGCACCCCTTGTGAAAGTGAAGTCTCTCCTGCCTCCCTTCCTGCAGCACCCACAGGTTCTCTGTCCCTCTGGGAATGAGCTCTGCAGGTTTCTGACCTTCACTGGGGCCGGGATTTCTGCCCAGCTGCTGGGGGATCCACCCATGCCATCCCCAGAGAAGCCAGAGCACAGGAACAGCCGAGCCCCCCTTCCCCTGCTCCTCACAGACCTTCAGCCACTTACAATGTCACTTCAGCTGAGTAATAAGCAATTATGATTTAATTACTCCAGTGCTCTTCAGCAGAATTTTCTGAATAATAATAGTCACTTTTATGGCACCTCATTTATCCTTTCTGCTCCTCATCTGGGTTTATCCCACTCTGCTGCCAGCCTCGGCACTGCCAGAGCCACTGCAGCTGGTCACCTTGCCCGGGCTGCCACCAGCCAGGCCTTTGCTTTCCCCGCTGTTCCTGCCTTTCCTTTCCTTTCCTTTCCTTTCCTTTCCTTTCCTTTCCTTTCCTTTCCTTTCCTTTCCTTTCCTTTCCTTTCCTTTCCTTTCCTTTCCTTTCCTTTTCCTTTCCTTTCCTTTCCTTTCCTTTCCTTTCCTTTCCTTTCCTTTCCTTTCCTTTCCTTTCCTTTCCTTTCCTTTCCCTCCATCCCTGCCTTTCCTTTCCCCCATCCCTGCCTTTCCTTTCCCCCCATCCCCGCCTTTGCTTTCCCTCATCCCTGCCTTTGCTTTCCCCACCATCCACAGTTTGGCACGGCGGGATCGCAGCCACACTCACTCCCACCCTGGAAACTCTCAGCTCACAGAGAACCCGACAAGTGCCGCTAATTCATAAATATTTAACACCCAAATCTGCTGCCTCCTGATAGCTTTTTCCAGAGTTTCTATTCTAATCCATATTCCACCCTCTTCCCCTCCCCACCGGCCCTCCTCGGTTTTTTTCCCTTCCTCTTAGCCGGGCACCAATCCAAGTGCTGAGTTGACTGTTTCACTTCCCTGCTGTCATCAGTTGTTTTTATCTTATCTGGCCCGTGGATGCCAGTCAGCACCCGCCGAGCCCGCCTGACCCCGCTGGGGCTGCGAGCCGCAGATACGGCACTCAGCGCGTCCGTCAGCACTTTGGGGAGACACGGGGGGAGCGGCGATCCCGGCAGCTGACAGCCCCGCACCGCCCGGCCAGGCTGCGCTGGGAACCCCGCCTGGGGCTGCCACCCCTGCCCAGGGTCCCTTCCCTTCCGTCCTGGAGCCCTTCAGGAGCTCCAAGGGCTCCCCAGAGCTTTCCCTTGCCAAATTTCCTCCCGTTCCCTGCTCCTCGTCCTTGCCACGTTCCCTGTCCCCGCTCCTCCTCGCCCCTCTGGCAGCGCCGATTTGCACAGTTAATTTATCAGTTCCATAATGGCATCCCGGGGAAGGGCGAAGCGAGGCCAGCACGGAGCCAGCTCGACTTTATATACATCTCACCCAGAGTAAAAATGTCATGTAAGATTTACTCAACATGCATTTTATCAAAGTGCTCAAGCGCTGAAGTAAAAGGGCTTTTAGTTCCAGCAGATTGAAGGGGGTGGCATGTGGGGAAGGAGGAGAGAACGGATGGATTTGAGCTCTGCCAGAAGCTCTTGTTGCTTTTGCATCAACATCTTTATTTTCCAAGAGAGGATTTAAGACCTTGTTGTGTATAAACAAGCGAGACTGGGGGAACTTGAACGGTGAGGAACTGTAAAAGGTTATACTGAAAAATGCTCTTAGTCTGCATGAAATAAGATTCTTCCTGGAAACATGACACTGAACATTGAAGGGAGGGGGAGGAATAGCTGTAAAATGGCCAGAGAAAAGGGGTTACAAATTAAATATAATAAAAAGAATCCTTTTGAATGAGATCTTAATTTAACCTCAACATCATGACCGTATATTTCAGGAAATTAATCCCTTGGCCTCCAATAAATCCAAAGTATAACACAACCACTTATGGTTCAGCAATGAGCCATTAGCATGGGCTCCAGATCCTGCTAAACCACCAGAGCCATCATTCAGGAATGTGCTGAATTCCCATCGGGGCTGGGCTGCCCCTGGCACCGGCCCCGGGAGAACCGGGGGGGCTGCCGGGGTCCTCCCCGCCCATCCCCGCTCCTCATCAGGGATCACCTGGAGCGGGATCCTCCCCGCCCATCCCCTCTCCTCATCAGGGATCACCTGGAGCGGGATCCTCCCCGCCCATCCCCGCTCCTTGTCAGGGATCACCTGGAGCGGGATCCTCCCCGCCCATCCCCGCTCCTTGTCAGGGATCACCCGGAGCGGGATCCTCCCCACCCATCCCGACCTGCTCCTCATCAGGGATCACCTGGAGCGGGATCCTCCCCGCCCATCCCCGCTCCTTGTCAGGGATCACCCGGAGCGGGATCCTCCCCACCCATCCCGACCTGCTCCTCATCAGGGATCACCTGGAGCGGGATCCTCCCCACCCATCCCCGCTCCTCATCAGGGATCACCTGGAGCGGGATCCTCCCCGCCCATCCCGACCCGCTCCTTGTCAGGGATCACCTGGAGCGGGATCCTCCCCGCCCATCCCCACCTGCTCCTTGTCAGGGATCACCCGGAGCGGGATGCTCGAGATGCTCGGGATGCTCGGGGCCGCGTCTGTGGGAGCTCAGGAGTGCAGCAGGAATCTTCAGTGGGAGCGCAGGAGTGCAGGAGAAATCTCCCTGCCAGCCTCTGGGAGCGGCTGCTCGGCGCTGCCAGCTTGGCACCCGGCCTCTCCTCCTGCATATGCCCCAAGACAGACGAGGGAAGGAGCTCCTAATGAGCCGGGGGTGTAACCTTGCTCTGAGAGGGAACATATGCCACCGCAGCTCCCTTGGCACCGGCTCCTGGAGCCGCCTGCTGCCAGGGAATGCTCGTCCCAGGCAGCCCGCAGCCACCGGGGCTCTGAGCGGGAGCACACGGCCCAGGTGAGGAGCGCTGGAGCTCTGCAGGGCTCCCAGGACCTGCTGGAAGAGCTGCTTCACCCAGGTGAGGAGCGCTGGAGCTCTGCAGGGCTCCCAGAACCTGCTGGAAGAGCTGCTTCGTGTCAGGGGGTTCCTCCTCGAGAGACAGCCCTGCAAACCCACAGGGACACCGAGGAGCAAGAGGGGGTCTGGGTGGTAAAAGGGATATTGAGGAGCAGGTCTGGGTGGTAAAAGGGATATCAAGGAGGTGGTCTGGGTGGTAAAAGGGACATCGAGGAGCAGGGGGGTTCTGGGTGGTAAAAGGGATATCAGGGAGGTGGTCTGGGTGGTAAAAGGGATGTTGAGGAGCTGGTGTGAGTGGTAAAAGGGCTCCTTACAAACAGCAGCCACCCCCTGTGACATCAGCCCTGGGGACAGGGACACCAGGGCCCCAGGCAGGCTGGAATCAGAGCCAGCCCCCTCTCCCAGCTGTCCTTCCAGGCAGGAGGAAGGATCTGGAGTGGGAGTGTGCCTGTCCCAATGGACAGCCCTGCAGAGCTGGCTGGAGCTGGAAATGACATTCTGACAGGCAGGAGAAACCAGCTGCCCATCAGAAAGTGTTTTTGTCAGCAGCACAAGCGCAGGGCAGAGCCCCAGCCCTGAGTCCCAGAGCATCCCAGGAAGCAGCCACAGGAAAAGAGGCAAAAGTGCAGCTTTTGGTGGGGAATCCCAATCAGATGGGCAGGAGGCAGGGAATGGCTGGAGCTGGGGTAGGGGGGATACTGGGAAGAGGTTCTCCACCCAGAGGGTGCTGGGCACTGCCCTGAGCTGCCAGAGCTCCAAGAGCATTTGGAACACGCTCCCAGGGTGCCCAGGGTGGGGCTGTTGGGGGATGTCACCCTGATTTTTTGAGATTTTCTAAGCATTCTGATGTTGACATTTTTGTAGCGAACTTTCTCACACACTTTCTGTAAATAACTCATTGTTTTGCATTCCTTTATAGAAGAAAAAAAAGCTGATAGACTATTAGTTTGTCCAGTGTCATTGGAGAGGTGGCACTGCCACCCTCCAACCCGCTGTCACTCTTAGAAAAATGTTAGAATAAAAAAATAAACTTCCCTTTTTTCTTCACCTTGAGAACAGCAGCTTGTGTTCTTTCGTGTCCAATAGCGACAGGGGGGTCTGGACTGGATGATCCCTGTGGGTCCCTCCCAGTTTGGGCAATTCCCTGACCCCACAGGACCATCCCTGGTCATTCCCCACATCCCAGCACAGCCCTTGCACAGGGGGCACCCGCTCGGGGCTCTCACCACCCTGCCCCTTTCCCTTCCCAAAGCGAGGGCAGGATCTCCCTCCCAGGCCGCACAGGGGCTCCCCACGTGCCAGGGAAGGTGGGAAGCAGGGCAGCTCTGTGTTCCCAGGCAGCCCCAGGTTCCCCTCGGTGCCCATCCCGGATGCTGCGGCTCGGGGCAGGGGAAGCTGCTCTGAGCTGCGGCTCCGGCAGAGCAGCTGGAACAGAGCTGGGCCCGCTGGGAGCCTCTCCGTTGATGGGCTTACAAGAGATGAAATATTCAGCAGGATTAAGAATTTGGAGGAGGTGGAAATCGAAGCGAAAAGGAAAACAAGCAAAAACAGCTTAATCTGGCCTGGGAGCGCTAATTGTCACTGGGATTGGGGCTAAAGCAAACACAGCACAGCGAGCTGCCAGCTTGAAAGGGGAAGGAAGAGGGTGAAGGCGTTCCCATCGCATCGAAAGCAGCGTTTGTTTCGTCCCCAAAGCCACAGCCCTGTCTCCTGTCCCCTGCCCTGGCTGTGACCTCCAGGGAACGAGTGCCCAGGTGGAGCCCCCACCCCCGGAGGTGCCCCAGGATGGCCTGGATGCAGCGACAAGGTGGGCACAGAATGGATTCCATGACCTTGGAGGGCTTTGCCAGCCTCAGTGACTCCGTGGTCCCCCTCCTGCATCACACATCATCTGTGTGATGCCACCACAAAGACCCCAAAGCCCCCAGAGCAGCCCCCCGGGCCTGCAGCCCCCTCTGCTCCCTCTCCTGGCTCGCAGAGCCCCGGGCTGAGGCTCACAGGGAGATTCTCTCAGCCCCAGCTCAGTTATCCAACACTGCAATTTAAGTTGACAATTACATGGTAACCGACTTGCACACAGAAAGAGGCTCTGGAAGTATTCCCAGAATACAGAAGTCTGACAGTATCCACCCAATTTGTTGCAACAACAAAGAATACTGGAATATGTCCTTTCATTTGGCAGAGGACTCTTTTATTTTTTAAGGCTAGGTGGGGAAATTTAGCCTGCTATTTAGGGAGCGTGTTGTGCCTTGAGAGTGACAAGCCAAGAGTTTCACTCGAAAGCCAAACTCCAACACAAATTGCAGCCTGCCACCCAAGGAAAGGAATCAGTGGGATGCATCTGTTGTGGGGGGCTGTGCCTGGGGAAGGTGGGGGGGCCCTGCAGAGCTCCCTTACGTGTCCTCCCTCTCTGCAGGAGCTCCAGGAAAGGGAGCACCCAGCTGTAAAAAAACCCCTTCTTCTTCAAAATGTCTCTGTCCATGGCAAAGGTGGATCGTGAGGGTGGTGAGGCTCTGGCACAGGGTGCCCAGAGCAGCTGTGGGTGCCCCTGGATCCCTGGAACGTCCCAGGCCAGGCTGGATGGAGCTTGGAGCAGCCTGGGACGGTGGAAGGTGTCCCTGCCATGGGATGGGATGGGATGGGATGGGATGGGATGGGATGGGATGGGATGGGATGGGATGGGATGGGATGGGATGGGATGGGATGGGATGGGATGGGATGGGATGGGATGGGATGGGATGGGATGGGGTGGGGTGGGATGGGATGGGATGGGATGGGATGTAAATCCCTTCCAAGCCAAACCACTCTGGGGCTCTGGATTCCACGTGGGACCTGTGCTCTGGAGCAGAGCCTGGCTGGGGATGCCCAGCTCCTGCCCCCCAGCCCTGCTCCTGCCCTTTAATCCCCCTCAGGCCTGGCTGCAGGAGGCTGGAGGGAAGGAAGTGGTTTGTGGAATGGTGGCAGCGCTGAGCCAGCTCAGAATGTGGCCGTGGCTTGAGGTTTGTGCCCTGGAACGCTGACTAATTTCCACCAGAAACAAGACCACAGGAATAAAACACCATCCCGAGAAACGCCCGTGTCACCAAACTCTGACACAGAGCCCCAGGGGCCTGGGCTGACCTGGGGGTGCCCAGGGCTGAGTCCTGGGGCCAGTGTCCCCCCTGCACAGCCAGCACCAGCCCTGGGACCTGTGCCAGCCCCTGTCACCCTCAGAGGCAGGAATTCCTTCCAACATCCCATCCAGCCCTGCCCTCTGGCACTGGGAGCCATTCCCTGTGTCCTGTCCCTCCATCCTTGTCCCCAGCCCCTCTCCAGCTCTCCTGGAGCCCCTTCAGGCCCTGGAATGGCTCTGAGCTCTCCCTGGATCCTCCATTCCTCCAGGTGAACATTCCCAACAATCCTGAGCAGCCATGGGCTGGCCGGGATCCCAGGGAGGGCTGAGAGCCACAGGAGGGGCTCTGGGGTCCCCTCCGTGTGACACTGGGGTGACACAAACAGCCCAGCAAACAGCCCTGTCCCCAAAGAGCCCTGCAGTCACACAGGGCAGGGGGCACCGGCAGGGCCTGGGGGGCTCTGGGCACCAGGGCCAGGCTGGCTTCAAGCCCTGGCACCAAAACCATCCCCAATAACTCACGGGCTTGGTGGGAAGGGCTCGGGGACCACACAGGCACCACAGGCCTGCTGCAGGCTGCTCACCACCCCCAATGCTGCTCAGGGTCGGGAGCCAGGTGCCCGCAGAGCCCCGGGCACGGCCCTGTGCCAGCAGCCGGGATGGCACAGCTCCCCAGAACCGGCCCCGGGCTGGGCTCACGCCGCAGCGCCGCCTCTGCCCCGCCAGGGCTCTGCTGGCAGCACCAGCAGCAGGAGAAAAGTAATTACGTGGTAGAAAAACATGAGAGAGAGAGAGCAGAGTGTGTTTTGGGGGAGATGTTATCTGCGGTGCTCCCGGGAGCTTTGGCAGGTTTGGGATGTTTCACCGGGGCACCGCAGCACCGGAATGAACCCTGGGCTGCCAGGGAGAGCCACATCCCTGCCACCAGAGAGGCTGGCTGGGCTCCATTCCCAGCTGGACACTGACACAGGCACTCACACCCAGCCTTTTCCCACCCAAAGCCTCCCCCAGCAGCAGCAGCAGCAGTGAGCTCCCTGTGTGCAGAGCCAGAGCCATCTCCAAGGGGCTCCAGGGCAGGAATAGCGAGCACCCACCCGGAGCTGGGAGCTGGGAGCTGCCCGTGCCAGCAGCGGTGCTGGAGCTGCTGCAGCAGCCACGTGCAGCTCTCCCCAGCGAGGGTTTTGCCCCTGGCTGGGCTGATCCAACCTGTGGCCCGAGTTGGCTCAGCAGGAGCAGCACCCACTTCAAAACACAGCCTGGGCTGGGCTGGCATTCGCTGCCAGCAGCGCTGCCCCGGGACCAGCACCGAGCCTCTCCCTCCCTCCCGCCTGCCTTGCTCTTTCTTAACCTTTTTGGCTCCTTTATTAAAGCAACTGAACAGTTTAGAGGGTTTTTTTTTTCCCTCCCCCCTCCTCCTGTGTGGCTCTGGGTGTAATCTGCCTTGAATATTTGATGTGGAGTCTCTGGTGAGAGCGAGCGGGGTTTTTATGGGCGCTGGAGGAAAACTCTTGCAAGGCAGAAGTGGTAATGAGCACCCCTGAGTACCCTCTCGCTTTCACAACCGCCTGTCTTTAAAAATGAGCAGGAATTGGGCAAGTGGTTCTCATGTGGGAGCGGCGCTCCCAGCCCTGCTCTGCCTTCCAGGAGCTGCAGCAGCCCAGCAACACTTGTTTATTCCAATTGAAGCTGACACCAGCAGCAGGCCAGACCAACCAGACGAGCTCGTGTGTGTCCTGCTTTATTTCCAGCCCGGATTAACAGCATCTCTTTAATTCCTAATGGCCCGTTCTGGGACTGGCAGGCGCTGTTCAAACACCAGCCCGGGCTGTGGCACTTGTGTCCCTCCTCCTCCCCTGGGTCCCCTCCGTGCCCAGCTCCCTGATTTCCCTCCCAGCCCAATTACACGCCATGAACTCCTGGGAAGCTTTTCATCACACCCACACGCTTTTTTTTTTTCCACATCCAGGTCTCTGAATTTAACACAGCAGACACGATTCCTCTCTTTTTCAAAGGCACAATATTCCCTTTCATTTCCAGCCCTCTGTACATCATAACCCCGAGCAAACTCTGCAGGAGCTGCTCGGCTCCGCTGCAGCTCCGGGCTGGGATAAACAGTGGGGAGAGTCCTGGGGGGGCCCTGCTCATCCCCAGAGTCTGCCCCCAAAGCACACACCTGTGGGGCACCTGGCCAGGCTGCCAGGGCTGGGCTCTGGCAGGGCCGATGGGGTGGAGGTTGGGGTGATGATCTGCGGGTGTCGGAGCTCCCTGTGCCTGCAGTGGGCCCCTGCACCCCAACAGGACCAGCTGGACCCTGACAGGGCCACCTGCAGCCACACAGGGTCACCTACAACCAACAGGATCCCCTGCACCACAACAGGATCATCTACATCCAAATAGGATCACCTGCAGCCACACAGGGTCACCTACATCCAACAGGATCACCTGCACCACAACAGGATCATCTACATCCAAATAGGACCACCTGCAGCCACACAGGGTCACCTATATCCCAATAGAATCACCTACATCCCAACAGGATCATCTACATCCAAATAGGACCACCTGCACACACACAGAGGGTCACCTATCACAGAATTACAGAATCACAGAATTTCTAGGTTGGAAGAGACCTTCAAGATCATCGAGTCCAACCCATGTTCTAACACCTCAACTAGATCATGGCACCAAGTGCCACATCCAGTCTTTTTTAAAACACATCGAGGGATGGTGACTCCACCACCTCGCTGGGCAGATGATTCCAGTATTTGACCACTCTTTCTGTGAACAACTTCCTCCTTAATTCTAGCCTGTATCTCCCTTGGTGCAGCTTGAGACTGTGTCCTCTTGTTCTGTCTGTTGTTGCCCTATATCCCAAGAGAATCACCTACATCCCAACAGGATCATCTACATCCTAGTAGGATCACCTGCACCCCAGCAGGGTCACCTACATCCCAACAGGATCACCTGCACCCCAAGAGGACCTCCTGAACCCTAATAGGAGCTCGTACACCCCAAGAGGACCTCCTGAACCCTAATAGGAGCTCGTACACCCCAAGGGGACCTCCTGAACCCTAATAGGAGCTCGTACACCCCAAGAGGACCTCCTGAACTCTAACAGGAGCTCGTACACCCCAAGGGGACACCCTGCACCCCTGGCTGTGCCACCTAGGTGCCACAGCCATGGGATCTGGGATCCCACCCTGGCAGGAAGCCCAGGGCAGGGGATGGGCAGCAGCTGCTGCTCCAGGGCCGTGCCTCATTCCCAGGGACAAGGGCACAGCAGCCACCCAGAGGGAGGAGAGGCCAGTCCCAGTGGGACAAGCGGGGCCTGGCCCTGCCAGAGCCTGGTCCCTGCCGTGCCAGCTGCAGGAGCTGCTGGAGCCAGGCCCGGTGCCCGCAGGGATGCCAGGCTGGGCAGCCAAGCCCAGCCCCGAGCTCCGCGAGGGCCGGGGGTCCCTCTGGGGCAGGCAGGCTCTGATTGTCCTGGCGAGGATTAGGGAGCTGATTCGTGCAGCTCGGGCTTTGTGCAGGAGCAGTCCCGGCGCCTCCTCCTTCCTGTGCCCTCAGCCAAGCGAGACCCGGCCGGGCTTTCCAGCTGCTCCCAACAAAGCCGGGCTCAGCTGGGCCAGGGCTGGCTCCAGGAAGCCCCTGCAGAGCCCCGGGTCACGCTCAGTGCCTGCAGCCCCTCAGGGATGGGGAAAGGGGCATTCACAGCTCTAGTCCCCATGGAAAGGGGCATTCACAGCCCCAGTGCCCATGGAAAGGGGCATTCGCAGCCCCGGTGCCCACGGAAAGGGGCATTCACAGCCCTGATCCCCACAGAAAGGGGCATTTCACAGCCCTGATCCCCACGGAAAGGGGCATTCACAGCCCTGATCCCCACAGAACGGGGCATTTCACAGCCCCAGTGCCCACGGAAAGGGGCATTCACAGCCCTGGTCCCCATGGAAAGGGGCATTTCACAGCCCTGATCCCCATGGAAAGGGGCATTCACAGCCCTGATCCCCATGGAAAGGGGCATTCACAGCCCCAGTGCCCACGGAAAGGGGCATTTCAGCACCCCAGTATCTGCTGGGAGGCACAGGGGATCCGGGAGATCCTGGCTGAGGATCATTTCCTTCTCCCAGTGACAAGGCCACGTTGGACAGGGCTTGGAGCAACCTGGGAGAGTTGGAGGTGTCCCTGCCCAGGGCAGGGGGTGCAACAGGTGGGATTTAAGGTCCTTTCCCACCCAAACCGCGCCAGGGCTTTCTGATTCCGTGTCCAGCACCCTCTGTGCCAGCTGCCCCCTGCTCGCTCCCTGACCCAGGCCAGGCTGGCAGCTGAGGGGGCACCAGGGCTCAGCCAGGCTCCCAGCAGACCCAGCACATTGCAGAAACGTGGCAAGGAGATTTGGTTTCCCCCGAGCTTCCTCCAGCCCCTCCCTGCTGAGCTGCAGCAGGATCAGAGAACATTATTAAAATAGTGTCATGTTACCTATCAATAATAAATGACCTGAATAAATTCACTGCTCTCTGCCTAATAACCCTGCTGGATTTCCATACCAATATCTGCACAGAAATGGGTGCTCCTTCCAGCAGCCCTTCGGGTGGGCACCAGGGCCACATCTCAGACACAGCCTGGGAGGACTCAGCCAAGATTTCAGGGGAATATTATTTTTTCCTGCTGCAGAGGGAGGAAGGGGAATTTGGCACTGATGAAATGAATCCAATATCAGTGATGTGCTCACGTTCAGATGCAGCCCAAGCATCCCCAGCCTGGTATTCTGTGATGGGAGAGACTGGGCCATACTGGGAGAGACTGGGCTGTGATGGGAGAGACTGGGCTGTGATGGGAGAGACTGGGCTGTGATGGGAGAGACTGGGCTGTGCTGGGAGAGACTGGGCCCTGCTGGGAGAGACTGGGCTGTGATGGGAGAGACTGGTCTGTGCTGGGAGAGACTGGTCTGTGATGGGAGAGACTGGTCTGTGCTGGGAGAGACTGGGCTGTGCTGGGAGAGACTGGGCTGTGATGGGAGAGACTGGGCTGTGATGGGAGAGACTGGGCCGTGCTGGGAGAGACTGGGCCGTGCTGGGAGAGACTGGGCCGTGCTGGGAGAGACTGGGCTGTGATGGGAGAGACTGGGCCGTGCTGGGAGAGACTGGGCCCTGCTGGGAGAGACTGGGCCATGCTGGGAGAGACTGGGCCGTGCTGGGAGAGACTGAGCTGTGATGGGAGAGACTGGGCTGTGCTGGGAGAGACTGGGCTGTGATGGGAGAGACTGGGCCGTGCTGGGAGAGACTGGGCTGTGATGGGAGAGACTGGGCCGTGCTGGGAGAGACTGGGCCGTGCTGGGAGAGACTGGGCCGTGCTGGGAGAGACTGAGCTGTGATGGGAGAGACTGGGCCGTGCTGGGAGAGACTGGGCTGTGATGGGAGAGACTGGGCTGTGATGGGAGAGACTGGGCCGTGCTGGGAGAGACTGGGCCCTGCTGGGAGAGACTGGGCCATGCTGGGAGAGACTGGGCTGTGCTGGGAGAGACTGGGCCATGCTGGGGAGACTGGGCCGTGCTGGGCTGTGCTGGGCCGTGCTGGGAGAGACTGGGCCTTGCTGGGAGAGACTGGGCCCTGCTGGGAGAGACTGGGCCCTGCTGGGAGAGACTGGGCCGTGCTGGGAGACACTGGGCTGTGATGGGAGAGGCTGGGCCATGCTGGGCTGTGCTGGGCCGTGCTGGGAGAGACTGGGCTGTGATGGGAGAGGCTGGGCCGTGCTGGGCTGTGCTGGGCCGTGCTGGGAGAGACTGGGCCATGCTGGGCTGTGCTGGGCCGTGCTGGGAGAGGCTGGGCCGTGCTGCTGCTCCTCAGCCCTGCTGATCCCAGACCCCTGCCCAGGACTCTGCTCCTTCCCAGGCTGTCTGAGCTCAGCTGGCTCTGCTGGTGCCCCCAGCCCCAGGGGCTGTGCTGCAGCTGAAGCTCCTGCAGGGTGATGGAGCCACACTTGGGTGGCTGGGAAGTGCCTTACAGCCCAAGAAATCCCCTTTTGCACCACTGCCAAGTGGGACAGCCAGCTCAAACAGCCCCCAGGCAAGGCCCGGCCACCCTCTGCCCTCCTCCCATGGCACAGCCCGTGCCAACCTCGTTGTGCCCCGCACAGGGGGGACAAGGCAGGGCCAGCACCCCTGATACCCACATGGGGATGTAACCCAGAGCCCCCCATGGGGCACAGACAAACCCTGGCTCATCCTCCCTGCCCAGGTCCACTGAAGGGCAATGCCACACCTGGCTGGGGATGCCCAGCCCAGGATCTGTCGTGCCCCAAGAGCAGCAAACCCAGGGCAGAGTGTTGGAGCTCTGGGTGCCAGCAGCCCTGGCTCCTGCCGCGCTGCCCAGCGTGCCAGGGGGCTCTGCGTGCCTTTCATTTGGCTTTTTCAACATGTCAAAGCAGACTGCTTCCCTCCCAGCGCTCTCAGATGTGGTCAGATTGTTTTCGCCAAAACTTCCCAAATACAAAGTTTCAACCTAAAGCAGACGCTGCCCACAGAAAGCTTTTCCCCCCGAGCTAACTGTAAAGTTATAAGCAAATAAAACTGGATTTAATAATGGGAAATATTCCTCATTCTTGTGCGTATGCCTCTGAAGTCAAACCACCCTCGTCGAAGACGTCCCTCTCCAGCAAAGGGGGTCTGTGCTGGATGCTCGGTGCTCTTTGGACCAAAGCACATGGAAAACTGGGTTTGTTTCCCTTCATGTGGGCACAGCCTCCTGGCAGTATTTAAATCTGCTTCCCTTAGAGTCTCAGCATTACCGAGGAGCTGCTTTGTTGCAGCCTTTTTTCCAAGAGCTCCCCGAGCCAGTCTCTCCCAGCACAGCCCAGCCCTTGGTTCTGCCAGCATCCCAAAGGCCACAGGGCAGCCCATGGGCACACCAGGATCCTGCCCCCAGCAGTGAGGGGTCTGGGGGCACCTGGCAGCCACTGCAGGATGGGGGGCAGGAGGGCACCGTGCAAATACCCAGCAGAGCCGGCAAAGAGCACCCCTGGCACATCCCACCCCACCTACCCACAGCCAGCCAGGCTTGGGTCTGCCACGGCCCTCAGCCCCCCAGGCTCTTTGTTCTTCTCATCTCTAACCTAATTAAACCCGACTGGGGCCGGGTTTCACATCCTGTGCCTCTTTCCATGCAGTAAATCACGAGAGGAGCGGCCCCGGGTGCAGAAGCAGAGGCAGAGGCGCAGCAGCCACGCAAACATCCAGGGGCAGCTTCTCACGCCACGCCAGGCCCTTCCCGAGGGCTGCTAGTGTAACTGCAGCTTGGGATGACACAGCCAGGTCCTGCCAGGCTCCCACAGGAGCGGGCAGGACCGGGCAGGAGCACGAACACGTGTTTGGATGTGTTTGGGAGGCCCCGGAGCCGCTGCGGTTTGTGACGGGACCTTGCGCAAGCAGCACCGCCGGGCGTGGTGGGGTTTGTCCCCACGGCCACCCCGCACCCCTCGCTGTGGGGCTGTGGGAAGGACACCCCGAGGTGCCCCGGGCACCCACGGAGGAGCTGCCAGGCTGCTCCCAGCCCCAGGCATCCCCGTGCCCCTCCAGTGCCACCCAGGCACCGGGCAGGGCTCCCTCTGGGGTTTCACACCTCGAGGTTTTCACCAGAGCGTGAGGTTTACCAAGGGGGTTGGAGACAGGAAAATCAGCAGGAAGATAAAAGTCCACTTCAATCAAGCGCAGTGTACAGACAAATCTCTCCCAGGACGTGAGGAGGGAGGAAAACCAACAGTGCTCCAGGCTGTTTTTCTCTCCCAGGATCTGGAGCAGTGGAGAGGACCACAGCCAGCCAGAGCAGTGCTGCACTCACCAGGTGCCTTGGAAATTTGGGATGGGAGCAGCACTTTGCCTCAATCCATAGAGCCTCCAGCTCCTCACCCTGCAGCCCTGGGCTCGTGGGACCGAGCTGAGCCCAGTCTGCTGGAGGTGGCACCGGTGCAGGTCCTTGTGCCCCCAGACCCGGGCGAGGGGACACGGCGAGGTCCAAGGCTCAGCGTGATGGCACATCCCTGCTGATTGTCCCAAACAGAGCCCTCAGAGACACCCAGGTCACACCCCCAGCTCCTTTCAGCCCAAAAGCAGCAGCAGAGGCGAGAGGAGCTCACCTGCCATGGGGACAAGTTCACCCCTTGATCCAGGAGGCCGCGCGTGCAGCAGGACACACCTGCCAGCTGTGGCGAGGAGGAGGAGGAGTGTGGCTGAGGAAGGACACAGAACACTGCCAGTTCTGCCTCTCTGACACTCTGTCTCACTCCTTCCCCGTCCCATCCAGCTCGTGCCGCTGCTCTGCCTGGGGGAAGGTCGTGCTCCGTGACCCCGCATCAAGGCACCCCCCAAACCCGGGAGTTTCTTATTCCCCCTGATCAGCTGTGATCCCTTACAGACATTCCCTGCATCCTTCCATCTTACACAGCTCTTCCCTGCCAGCCTGGGAGGTGCTTTGAGCTGCTGCCTCTGGTTTAAATGGAGGATCAGAGGCGCGGGAGGGGAGGCAGGGTGGGGAAGTGACAAATCTGCCGCTTCCCCAGGAGCACAGCACCAGCCTCCCAGCAAAGCTGCTCTCCCTGAAAGGGAAGAGAAGGAAAAGAGCAGCGCTTCAGAAATCAGAGCCTCCTTTGCAGGGATTTAAAAGGGAAAAGATGCAAAGCACGCCGTGAATTCCCCTCTGTGCAGGCAGGGCTGTGGAGGTGAGAGCGCAGCAGCCTGACAAAGCAGCACAGCACAGCCCCTGCTCTGAACACCCCCTGGAGCCTGGAGATCCAGCCATTCCCCCACTGCAGCCTTTGAGAGCCTTAGGAGGGACAACATCGGCCTCATCCCAAATTCCTGGATCCCTCTGGAGCTGCTGAGGGTGCCCTGCCTGGTGTGTGGAGCCCCTGGGGAAGAGGAGACCAGGGGGCTGAAGGGGATGGAGGGGCTGGGATGAGCTGAGGGATGACACCCCAGGACAGCCCCAGGGATGGGGGACACGGGGAAGTGTCACCTGGCCACTGCACCAGCCACCCTGATGCTGGGGGGCCTCTCTGCCCCTCAGTGCTTTTGCATTCTGAGCCAGCCAGCACTGCAAAACAAGCCCGAGGCACGGTCCCAGCAGGAATGGGCTGCCCCATATCCCAGTCACTGCTCTGCAGGGGAGGAAAGGATTTACAGAAATCAAGGATTCAAGCCTGGGAATAATGTATCAATCAACAGCCTCTTCTTTTGGGCTCACCGAGTGCCATTCAAAGCACTCCGAAAAAAACAGTGATTCATCTGCGGTGTTATTGTTAAAATCCACACCAAGGTGCTTTTGACAAATATCAAGTGCTCTGAGGAAGAGCATCAGGAATAAAGACCTTAAAAAATTAATATTTCTTTCAAAGGAGAGCTGATTTCTTACATTTTAATCCTAACAATCCATAGTCAGAAGTCCAGAGGAGGCCATGGGCAGGCCCTGGCACAGGTGCCCAGAGCAGCTGGGGCTGCCCCTGGATCCCTGGCAGTGCCCAAGGCCAGGCTGGACAGGACCTGGAGCAGCCTGGGACAGCGGGAGGTGTCCCTGCCATGGCAGGGGTGGCACTGGAGGGGATTTAAGGACCCCAGCCCATCCCAGGACTGATTCCCAGCAGTGCAGAGGCTCCTGCGAGCGCTGCCCAGCTGGCAGGGAGGGATGCAGGGGCTGTTCCTGCGCCTCTGGAGCTCCCCACGTGCTGCTGAGCCCTTGGCACAGCCAGGAACACCAGGAACTGGGATCAGCCCCAGGAGCAGGCGCTGCACAAGCCCTCATCTCCCTGCCTGGGATCCTGGCACTGGAGGGGGGCTGAGAATCCAGAGGGCTCCAGGATCCCTCCCCCGTGCCCTCCGCAGCACGGGCAGCCCCAAATGCTAATGCAGATGCCAAACCCTTGTAAAATGCCTGCTGAATTCTGGGGAATTAGGAAATTTCCATTTCAATTCAAATACAAATTAAACTCCAAGTTGTCATCAAAGAAAAGAAGAAGATGAGGATCAAAGTGATGCAACACTCTGGGAAAGGAAAAGATTAAAGAAAGTAAATTGAACAAGATTTTAAAGAGATATTAAAAGGTGTTAATGCAAGCTAATGCGGCTAATGAAGAGAAAGGGAGGCTATTCAATTAACATTTGCAGCAAGGAGAGGAGAGCTTTCTACACCTCCGCTACAACATCAAAGGCTGGATGCTACCTCTTATTAAAAGGGAACATAGAATATTTAAAAGGCAGAATAGATTAAAATAGATTTCAGATAATTACGTCTACCTCCATAATGGCAACAGTTTATCATTATATTCCAAAAACAAATCTAATAATATGTGCCACATACTGCGGCTAGAAACATTCTTTGAAGTGCTCCAGAAAAGCAGCAATTAAACCCGAGCACAGACGGGTCTGTGGTTCCTCGGGGCGCTGGGAGGCTCAGGATGTCCAGCTGGAGCTGGGAATGGTGCAGGATGCTCTGCAGGGTTTGGGTCTGTGGTTCCTCGGGGTGCTGGGAGGCTCGGGATGTCCAGCTGGAGCTGGGAATGGTGCAGGATGCTCTGCAGGGTTTGGGTCTGTGGTTCCTGGGGCACTGGGAGGCTCAGGATGTCCAGCTGGAGCTGGGAATGGTGCAGGATGCTCTGCAGGGAGCTGGGCTGTTTGGGCTGGCACAGCCCAGCCTGGGCACGCCAGGCTGGACTCAGGAGCTGCCTGCCACCCCAAAATCCCCTCTGGAAACGTGCCTGAACACCAAGGTTCACTATGATCAAGTGACCATGGAGGCATACCAGCCCTCTCATTTCCTAGTACTCAGAAAAGCAGGAATCGAACCTACACTGGAGGAATCAAAATCCCCCATAGTTCCTTTATATTACTTTCTAGTAGGGTCAGCTAAACAAGTTATCTGGCCCATACCCTGAAAATGATGGTTCAACTCCTTCCCCTGCTACTGAACCCCCAGGCAAATCTAACCTTCATCACCGGCTCACTCCTAGGAACAACCATTACTGTCTCCAGCAACCACTGAATTATGGCCTGGACCATCCCGCTGCCCTCCCGCTCCAGCAGTGGCTGGGAGAAGCCTTGGAGAGCAGCCCCAGGCAGAGCTCAGCCTGGGCGCCCACAGGTGACACCAAAGCCTCCCTATGGTGTCCCCAGCAGGTCTCTGGAGCTGCTGGCAGCAGGGAGCTCCCCTGGCTCCCAGGGAACACGGTGCTGGTTAACCCAGCTGGGTGGGTGGTTAACAGCAATAATTGCAGATAATTTGGGTGTTTGCAGACACCTCCAAAGCAAACAGGGCGGCCCCAGCGCAGCCCCGTGGCCCCGGGTGCTCCTGGGGTTGGGATTTCGCCTGCAGGGATGTCCTGCAGAGCTCTGCATTCCCGCAGGGATCTCTGTCACAGCACACCACCAGACAGGCCTGAGTGCTGGGGAGGGCAGAGAGGCACTCAGGGGAACAGCAGAGCCCCAGACCCAGCTCGGGAGCAGCCAGGGCAAGGCTGGAGAGCACAGGTGGGGTGTGGGGTCTGTGCTGGCACCAGCTCCAAACTGGAGCTCTTTGAGAGATGTGGGTTGTGCAGATGACAGGCCCTGGAACCACGCCTTGGTCCCTGTGTCTCTCTGCTCCCCACGCCAGGCTGCAGCCAGGAGGAGGCAGGGAGGTGCCAAGATCCCATCCCATCCCACTGATCCCACCCCACTGATCCCATCCCATCCCATCGATCCCATCCCATCCCACTGATCCCATCCCACTGATCCCACCCCACTGATCCCATCCCATCGATCCCATCCCATCCCTTCCCACTGATCCCACCCCACTGATCCCACCCCACTGATCCCACCCCATCGATCCCATCCCAGCCCACCCCACTGATCCCATCCCATCCCATCCCATCCCATCCCATCCCATCCCATCCCACTGATCCCAGCCCATCCCAGCCCACCCCACTGATCCCATCCCATCCCATCCCATCCCATCCCATCCCATCCCATCCCATCCCATCCCACTGATCCCATCCCACTGATCCCATCCCATCCCATCCTACTGATGCCATCCCATCCCAGCCCATCCCACCCCACTGGTCTGAAGGGAAGGTTGCTCTCACAGCTCCCTGCTCTCCTTGGGGGCCCTTTGTTGGCTCCTCACCTGCACAAAGCTGTCAGAGCTGGGGCAGTGGGATCTGGCACTGACTGAGGGACCAGCTCGTGCTGCTGGATGTGGGCCCTGCTCCTGCCCCAGCCATGCCTGGAGCAGCCCCGTCCCACAGAGGCTCTGGTCCCACAGCAGACCCCCTTTCCCAGGAGCATTTCTGCCCTCTCCAGCTCGCTGACCTTGCTATGGAGAGGATTTACTTTGCCAAAATCTCTTTTAGCCCTCCCAGAAAACGCTGCTGCCCCTCACTGCTTGGAGCTGCCTCCATCCAGCTGGGTGGATGGATGGATGGATGGATGGATGGATGGATGGATGGATGGATGGATGGATGGATGGATGGATGGATGGATGGATGGGGCTGTGGTCCAGAGCCAAGAGGACCCCAAGGAGCAGGCACAGGTCTCTGGGAAGCTCCTGCTCTGCTGCACAGAGAGGGAGCTGCCCAAGGCACGGAGCCCCCCAGCGCTCCCAGCACCCCGAGCAGGGGGAGTGGGAGGTGTCAGCCCCATCTCATCCCAGCCCCTCACCCTGCCAGGACCTGCTCCTGCCCGTCACAGCTGCTCAGCCTCAGCCCTGGCCCTGGAGCAAACGGGGGCTGAGGGAACCTGGCACGGGAGAGAAATCCTCCTGCTGCTCCTGTCTGCCTGGAACGGACACACAGCCTGCAGGAGGGACAGCTTGCACTGCAGAGGTGCCCTGCGCTGCACAGCTGCTCCGTCCTGCACTGCACAGCTGTCCTGTCCTGCATTGCCCAGCTGCCCTGCCCCAAATCTCACCCTGTCTGCAGCTCCCGAGCGTTTCCCTGAGCTGCAGCAGTGATCCCCAGGCCCGGGGCAGGAGCACTGGGCCTGCAGGAAAGGCAGGAGCTCCCCATCCCAGCCAGGGCATGTGAAACACCCAGAATCAGCAGAGCTGTGGTTTCACACGCCAGAGGATCTGGAGATGCAGCAGCTCAGTGGCTCAGCATCACCCTGGGACTGCTCAGCATCACCCTGGGATGGGAATAGCTCAGCATCACCGTGGGACTGGTTCAGCATCACCCTGGGATGGGACTGGCTCAGCATCACCCTGGGACTGCTCAGCATCACCCTGGGACTCCACCACACTCAGCTCCACGCTCAGCTCCACCAAGGAGCCTCATCCCAGAGCAGCTGGAGCAGCTGGAGCAGGCCTGGCCACCAACAAGCCCAGGGATGCCCCTCCACACCCCACAGCACCTGCAGAGCCTGTCCAGGCACCACCCTGGGAACCCCTCTCACCCCTGCTTGGAGAAACCCCCCGGTTTTGGGAATCTTTCACAGGCAAATGTCAGCTCTGCTGAAACATTTAAATTTTCCCATGGGAGATGTCTAAACAAAACATTAACATTTTGACTTAAAATGTCATTTCATTCTGGTTCTTCAATTAAAAACAAAATGACATTTCAAGTCAAAACGTTGATTTGAAACGGATTTCTTCTTGTTGTTTTACTTCAGAAACCAAAATTCTATTTCAAGTGAGAAAGACAAGAAAGGCTTGTTCGGAGCTGGTTCCTCCCGGGTTTGCTGAACAAACGCCCCAGGAAACCCAAATTCTGGGAACAACCCGTTTTAAGGGAATTTTTTTCATTTAAAAAGACCTGACAGGAAGATGCTGGCTGCTGGGCGGGTTCATCCCAGGAAGGGAAGCTCAGCGAGGGGGGCTGGCATTGTCCCCATGTCCCCAGGGCCCTGCAGGGGCTGAGGCATCACCTGGGCCCTGCCTGGAGAGCCCCTCTCCTCCTGCAGTCCCCACTGTGCCATTGTCACCCTGCTCACCCTGGGGCAGCCTTGGCTCATTGCCTGGGCACCCCACATCACCCCACAGCAGCATTCTCCCTCTGCTAAAGTCTGAGTGCAGCTAAACTTCCCTGAGCAATTGGCTGGAGGAATCTAACATCCTTTCCCTGCCTGTTTTCTTCTCTCTGCACATGAAATATTCTTTTCTGAGCCACAGAAACACTTTGAAACCGTTTGATCCTTAAGTGCTACGAGGCCTTTTCCTCCCAGCTGCACAAACATCGTGGAGCAGGTCGGGCTGTCCCACAGCCTCGCTCTGTGCCACCTCCTGGCACCTTTGGAAAGCCAAGGGAAGGTTGTGGAGCCCCTGGCAGCGTCCCAGGGAGCATCCAGTGCTGTAATTTAAACGGCAGTGAGCAGTGTCCATGAGAGCAGCTCTGTGTTTGAGCTTGGGAAAATGTTCACAGCAGCTTCAAACCCTCCCAAAGCCCCCTGGCTGGTTTTGGGTGCAGATCCCAGCTCAGCCAGGGGGTTTTACTGGGGGGCAGGATGGGAGGAATTCCCCTGGGCAGAGTTTTCACCTGGGACTCAGCACTGCAGCCCCCTTTGGGTTCCCACCTGGAATTCAGCACTGCAGCCCCCTTTGTGTTTTCACCTGGGACTCAGCACTGCAGCCCCCTTTGGGCTCTCACCTGGGATTCAGCACTGCAGCCCCCTTTGGGTTCTTACCTGGGACTCAGCACTGCAGCCCCCTTTGGGTTCCCACCTGGAATTCAGCACTGCAGCCCCCTTTGGGCTCTCACCTGGGATTCAGCACTGCAGCTCCCTTTGTGTTCCCACCTGGAATTCAGCACTGCAGCCCCCTTTGGGTTCTCACCTGGGACTCAGCACTGCAGCCCCCTTTGTGTTTTCACCTGGGATTCAGCACTGCAGCCCCCTTTGTGTTTTCACCTGGGATTCAGCACTGCAGCCCCCTTTGGGTTCCCACCTGGGATTCAGCACTGCAGCCCCCTTTGGGTTCCCACCTGGGATTCAGCACTGCAGCCCCCATTGGGTTCCCACCTGGGACTCAGCACTGCAGCCCCCTTTGGGTTCTCACCTGGGACTCAGCACTGCAGCCCCCTTTGAGGGGCTCTGGGCAGAGGGGGCAGAGCCAGAGCTGTGACCCCAGTGCCACCAGCCCCTGGTTCAGAGAGATCTGGTGGGGACACAGGGCTGGGGGTGGCTGTGGGAAGGGAGAGAGGTGCAGGAGGGGCCTTGGGGACACCTCTGGCTCCTGCTGGGCCAGGTTTTGGTTTGTGTAGAGCTCCATGGTCACTGGAGCTCCATGGTTGTACCTCACAGTGTGACCGTCCTGTGTGGGGCCACTGCAAAGGGAAACTGAGGCACCTCCAGCTGCACCAACGACCCCTGGGGGTCCATCCCAGCTCAGGATGGCACATCCAGGCTCCAGCTGCTCCAGGGCTCTGTTCCAACCTCTGTTTGGTAAGACGGGACCTTCAGCTCTCCGGGCAGCTGCCCCAGAGGCTGCTCCAGCCCCCCTGGATCTGAGGGACACCCAGCCCTGCACCCGACGTGGAGGCAGAGTCCAGCTGCTGCACACTGCAGGGTGAGGTCCCAGTGGGTGAGGGCTTGCATTTCCCATCTGGGTGCTCCCAGGAATAGCAGGGCTGGATTTAGATGCCCAAGCTGTTTTGGGATGGAGCCTACGTGGCTCCCAGCAGGACCCAGGCCTGTCACGGATACACAGACGTGGTTTTGCTCCAAGGAGGTCACTTATAAGGCAAGGCTGGCAGAGGAGAGCAAAAGCAGCCCAGGGTTGAGGAGAAATTTGCTGGAGGCCACCCCAAAGCAGTGCCAGAGCAGGGAACAGCATCCAGGGCTGAGCTCCCAGCCCTCGACACACAAACCACATCCAAGGGCTCCCGGAGAGGAGCCAAACCCAAGCACAGAGCCGGGCAGGGCTCTCAGCTCCCTTTGTCTGCAGCACACAAAGAGATGGGGAAAGTAACAGCCATCCCTTCCCTCGGAGCCCTCCCAGACCTTCCTCCCAACAAGACACCCCGGCAGAGCCAAGCCCAGAGGAAAGGGAGGATGAGGTTTTGTGCATTCACCACCCCTGGAATGCCCAAGGCCAGGCTGGATGGGGCTTGGAGCAGCCTGGGACAGTGAGAGGCGTCCCTGCCCACGGCAGGGGTGGCACTGGGTGGGCTTCGAGGTCCCTTCCCACCTGAACCCTTCCACAACCCCCAGCCCTGTGCCCGGCTGCAGGTGCTGCCCAAAGCCTTTGGAGGCTGTTGGCACCCATCTCCCGCTTCCCACGAGCCTTGCAGCAGGGATCCAGCACCACAGCTGTCCCCACATCCCTGTGCGCAGCCCCAGTGCCTGCAGAGGCTGAGAGGGCAGAGCTGGCCCTGCCACCCCCTGTCCCCTGCGCCGCGGGCAGCCAGGGCTCTGCAGTCACACCGCGTTCCTTCTCCGTGCAGGGGAGAAGCTGTCACTTCGCTCTAATTAGCCAATTAGGTCCCTAATTAGCTGATGTAATTACTCGGAGGAAGTGATTTCATTTAAGAAAAAACCTTATTCCCAAAAGCAGACGGAGCCAGCCCGGCACCAGCAGGAACGGCCGGTGGGGGCTGTCACCGGGGTGGGGACAGGACAGGGATGGGGATGGGGACGGGACGGGACGGGCATGGGGACAGGATGGTGTGGGGATGGTGGTCAGAGGGACAGGACAGGGATGGGGACAGGATAGGGATGGGGATGGGGACACAATGGTGTGGGGATGGGGACAGGGATGGGGACGGGACGGGGATGGGGACAGGGGGGGCATGGGGACAGGACAGGGATAGGGACAGGGTGGGCATGGGGACACAATGGTGTGGGGATGGTGGTCAGAGGGACAGGACAGGGATGGGGACAGGACAGGGATGGGGATGGGGACGGGGATGGGGACAGGACGGGGATGAGGATAGGGATAGGGATGGGGACGGGACGGGGATGGGGACAGGGGGGGCATGGGGACACAATGGTGTGGGGATGGTCAGAGGGACAGGACAGGGATGGAGACAGGACAGGGATGGAGACAGGACGGGGATGAGGATGGCGATGGGGACAGGACGGGGATGAGGATAGGGACAGGGATGGGGACGGGGATGGGGACAGAACGGGGATGGGGACAGGACAGGGATGAGGATGGGGACAGGGATGGGGACGGGGATGGGGACAGGACGGGGATGAGGATGGCGATGGCGATGGGGTGGTGGACAAAGGGACAGGACGGTGGGGACAGGGGCCAGGCGGCCGCAGCTGCCCCCAGGGCCGGAGGAAGTGGCTCAGCGTGCGGGAACAAGCCGGGGAACAAACGCGGCGTCATCGCCGCCATCCCCCAGCCCGAGCGGAGTCAGAACCCACAAAGCGCTTCCCACCAACAATTTGTTCTCTCACAAGAGATCAGATAAGCTAATCAGCGCGGCTCCATCTGTCGAAAGGATGGGGGTGGTGGTGGTGGGGGGGGGGAATAATACTGCTTATTTACATTTTTTCCCTTTTCTTGATGTAACTTCTAGATCTAATCAGCACCAAGCTGTGCTTTAATTGGAATTATGGAGCAGACGTGCATTTCTCTACAGCTCGTTTGTCTCCTCAGCACAAGAAATCCTCAGTGCGGTGCCCAGGGCGGCTCTCGGCATGGGACAGGTGTGACGGGAGCCGGGCACTGCCCAGGCCCTGCCAGGCGGGCACGGCTGGGGATGCTGCCGGCGGCTCTGTGGGCTGGCCAAGGCCGCCCCGAGCGGGAAGAGCTATTTCGGTGTGACACGGCCAACAGCGCGGCTCCGCTCTCCCCGATGAGAGCCGACAAGCAGGAGCTCTGCCCGGCCCTGCAGCAGCCCGAGCTGCAAAAGTCGCTGCGGATGCGGTGACCTTTGCAGACGCGGCGATCGCGGCGCTCCGGGCACCGCGGCTGCTCCCGCGCAGCCTTTCCAGGTCAGCGGCTCCGTGACCCCCCCGGGCACCCCGGGCTGCAGGAGCCGCCCCCGGAACGGCCCCGGCCCAGGCTGGCTCTGGCACACGGCTCCGGCACCGCCCGCCCCGCCGCCGACGGCTGCGAGCCGCAAATTAGCGCTGAAAAAGCGTAAAGCGCTTCAGTTGAAGCGGGTTAACCAGAAAGGGATGGGGACAGGGACGAGACGCCCCGTCTGCTCCCCGGAGCGCCCCATTAAGGCAGAATGAATGCCTGAGCGCCGGGCGGGTCAGCGGAGGACAGGGATGTTTGCGCTGCTCCTTTCCCACAGCCCGGCTGGTGGCTAAGCTGGAAAAATCCCCGAGATGGGCACATGCCAGCACACTAAACTGCGGTTTATGTCACCTAGAGCACTCCGCAAAGTCTCACTGATCTGCAAATAATTAAAGGAGAAAGCAATCAATCTTGTTGTTCAAAACAGCGATTAGCCCGCGAGAAGCCGGCGTTGTAATTCCGCCGGCACCCAGGGGGGAAGATGCCGCATGCATAATGCCAGCTGCGAGTCCGCACAAGTTCAAGGACCACGGGCTGTTCTCCGCTCCCGGTGGGAATTTCCTGCGCGGCTCCGCGGCTGTGCCACGCCGTGTTCCACCAGCCCCGGGCCGCGGGAGCCGCGGAGCAGCGCTGGGGCCGCTGCCCGGGGCACGGAGCTGCTCCCGGGACAGATCCAGGTGGGATGGAGGGGAGCCCCCCGGCCTCCAGCCTGAGCTGCTCCCGGGACATGGTCCAGGTGGGATGGAGGGGATCCTCCCGGCCTCCAGCCTGAGCTGCTCCCAGGTCACAATCCAGGTGGGATGGAGGGGAGCCCCCCGGCCTCCTCCCAGGACATGATCCAGGTGGGATGGAGGGGATCCTCCCGGCCTCCAGCCTGAGCTGCTCCCGGGTCACAATCCAGGTGGGATCCAGGGGAGCCCCCCAGCCTCCAGCCTGAGCTGCTCCCGGGACAGATCCAGGTGGGATCCAGGGGAGCCCCCCGGCCTCCTCCCAGAACATGATCCAGGTGGGATGCAGTGGATCCCCCCAGCCTCCAGCCAGCCCCCCCTGAGCTGCTCCAAGGACACGATCCAGGTGGGATGGAGGGGAGCCCCCCAGCCTCCAGCCTGAGCTGCTCCCGGGTCACAATCCAGGTGGGATCCAGGGGATCCCTGGCCTCCACCCTGAGCTGTCCCCTATGAGGGACAGAGCTCTGGGGAGAGGCCAGGAGGCTTCACCCGGGACAGCTCTGCCCCTTTTTAGGATCATTTATCTCGCAAACCCCGCTGAGGTCAAGCCCAGCCGTTCCCGCGGCACTGCCAAGGCCACCGCTCATCCACGTCCCCAAGTGTGGCATCCACGGGGCTGTTAAATGCCCTCAGGGATGGGGACTCCAGCAGCCCGGGCAGCCTGTTCCGATGTTCCTTCCTTCCTTCCTCTCAGTGAGGGAATTTCCCCAAACTTCCCCAGCCTGGCACGGCTGGCAGGCCAAGCTCCTGGCAAAGCCACTGACGCCGTGTCCTGCTTGTCCCCACGGGTGACCCAAGCGGGAGCAGAGCCCAGCGGCACCGAGCCCATCTCCACCAGCCCAGACCCGGCAGATCCGGGCAGGAACAGCTCCCTGGTTGCTCCTGGAGCAGCAGAGAGGGAAGAGCCCCCCGAGCAGCCCAGGCCCGGCTGTGCAGCACCCCCCGCCCCATTTCTGGCCGGGTTTGGGGTCAGGCTCCGGCACCGGCATCGCCCCGAGCGAGCTCCGCCTGCCCCGGGGCCGGGCTCAGCCGCTCCGGCGGTTTCGCAGCTCCGAGCCCGCCCCACCGCAAGGCCGAGAGGAAATTGCAATTATTTGCTGATGGTTTTTCAGAGCCCATCACCTCCCGGAGGCTGCCACAGGAGCTCCTTGTTGGTGCTTCCCCACCGAGCCGCCTCTCCTCTGCCAAACCAATTCCCAGCGCGGCTGTGGGAAGCCTCGGCTTGGGAAAAAGCGATCACTCACATCCTGAAAGGGAGAAAGGCGGAAAACTTTTCCCTCAGCCTCCCTCCGCACTGCGGAGCTGCTGTGGCCAGGAGCAGAGCCCAGCCCAGAGCCAGGGGCTTTGCCTGCAGGGATGAGCCCTTCTGTGCCCAGAACCGGCCTCCCCGAGCCAGAAGGAATTTCCACCGGCTTTTCCAGCAGAGCCCCGAGTTCCTGTGTCCCCAGAAGCCCGTGTGCTCCCCAGGAGCAGGGCCTTGGGTGGGACACGTGGAATTGCAGAGCTTGGACCAGGCCTGGGGTTCCACGTGGGGACTTTCCTCACAGAAGTGCAGCGTTTGTGCTTCTGGGCTGTCCCTGCCCGGGCAGGAAATGCAGTCACAGAGTGGTTAGGCTGGGAAAATACCTCTCAGAGCACCCAGTCCAGCCACAAATACAGACCCAGCTCAGGCAGGGCTGTCTTGGGCACAGGGGTCTCCCCACAAAGGGCTCCTTCCTTCTGTGCATGAGGAACACGAAGCTGTGAGAGATCCAGGCCCAGGACAGATTTTACCTCCTGAACATCAAGACCCAGCTCAAATAAAGGTCTGGATGGGCTGATACTCAACTCCACCTGGCCTCTGGAAGCACCTGCAGGTTGTTCCCAGCCAGCCCTGGAGGTGACACGAACAGGAGATGGAGAAAGCTCCCTGTGCAGCAAAGCCAGAGCATGAATTTGGGCTGAGGGCCCTGAGACCTTCACATGCCCAGGGCTGCTCACACAGAGCCAGGGCCAGCACCCAGCACAGGACACGGCCCCGAGGCAGCAGAGCTCCCACCCGGGGCAGATCTGAGCTCCCATTTAGGGCAGATCTGAGCCCCCATTTAGGGCAGATCTGAGCTCCCATTTGGGGCAGATCTGAGCTCCCATTTAGGGCAGATCTGAGCCCCCATTTGGGGCAGATCTGAGCCCCCATCCGGGGCAGATCTGAGCTCCCATTTAGGGCAGATCTGAGCCCCCATTTGGGGCAGATCTGAGCCCCCATCCGGGGCAGATCTGAGCTCCCATTTGGGGCAGATCTGAGCTCCCACCTGAGCCATCTCCAGCCCCAGCACGAGCTGAGGGCAGCCTCTGAGGTTGCTGAGCAGCTCTGAGCTCTCAGCACCTTCACCCCCCGGACCCTCTCATTTTAGGTGGGGCACCTGGAGGAGTTTCCCCATGGAAAGAGTGACCAGGCCACGGCAGGGGTGGCCAGGGAGCTTTGGAGTGCCCATCCCCGCCGGTGTCCAGGGCAGGGCTGGAGGTGGCGCTCAGGGCTCCGGGCTGGGCACAAGGTGGGCATGGGCACAGCCTGGGAGGGATTTTCCAGCCTGGATGACCCTGGGGTCCATAAGAGCCCCAAGCTCTGGCTGCAGGGGATGCAGCGCTGCAGGCTGTGGGGAGCATCCCTCAGTTTCCCCAGAACCCGCTCCGGGCGGGGCCCCGCGGGAGAACGGGGGGGATTTGCAGGAAAACCAGGAGGGATTTGCAGGAAAACCAGGAGGGATTTGCATCTGCGGCTGAGGGCTGTGGGAGCGGCGCTGGAATGCGGCGGGAGGCGATGAGAGGGGCCGTCCCAGCGAGGGAGGCTCGGCTGCAATTAGGAAGCCAATTTGGGTAATGTTTGGCTTGGGAGGGGTTTACATGCCGGTGGTCTCCGGAGGCAGAGCTCCTGCCTGGGGGGGTTTGCCTCTCGGCCCATCCCTTTGTGCGATCCTCAGCCCGAGCTGCCTCTGGAAGAATCGGCCTCGCTCATTATCAAAGCCGCAAACCATCTGGTTCCACTTTGCCGGGGAAAGGCAACGAGTGCAAATCTGGTTTCACTTGGGTTTTCCTTCCCTGGGTTATGGTTTGCTCCGTGTTTAATGTTGTTACTGCAATTCGATAGTTGGGCAGTGGGTGGCCCGGTTCCCCCATTTGAAACTAATTTACAGCTTTGTCTGGCAAAATTGTTGCTTCCAATCAATTAGCGCTGACACCGAAATTAAACCATCTCGGGGTCTCGACACATGAGGAAGCCGGTCCTCATTTTTTTGGAAGAAATTTGCTCTTCAGAGGGAAATCTGGTGGCTCACCCTTCCCCCGTGCCAAGGTGGATTTTTTATTTTTAAAGATCCAGCCCGTGTTTCTTTTCAGGAGGTTTAACAGGGGAGGCTGAGATCCCTGGTGGATGCTATTTTTGTTTTACAGCCGTGACCTTGTTAAGGAGATGGACAAACAAGCCAGAAATGGAACATTAATAAATAAAGCCCGAATCCATCAGCCCATCCAGGCGGCCTCCATCAGCCCTGCAGAGGCACTGGGTGCTCCCCAGCCCCTTCCCGTGTCCCACCCCGCAGAGCCCCCCGCGTTCATTGTCCCCCGTTGTTTGAGAGCCCCCCGAGGGTGGGGACGCAGCCAAAGCCCGGCCTAAGCCCAGCCAGGCTCAGCTCAGCTCTGCACAGGCAGCGGGCCCGGCTGGGGGGGTCTGGCTGCGATTTCAGAGCCCCTGAGGACAAACAATGCCCTGGGACAGGCAGGGCTCCGTGGGGAGCCTGCGAGGGCAGCGCTGGGAGCTGCGGAGGAAAGGACTCGCTCGGGATGGAGATGCCACCGCCAGCCCTCCCCTCCCTGCCCGCAGAAACCCAGAGCTCCCTTTGGATGGGGCCGAACGGGGCTGCACAGCGGGGAGAGCCAGAGCAGGACCCCAAACCTGCACATGGGGTTCAGAGCTGGGGCCAAACGGGGCTGCACAGTGGGGAGAGCCAGAGCAGGACCCCAAACCTGCACACGGGGCTCAGTGCTATGGCCAGATGGGGATCCACAGGGCTGAGAGCCAGAGCAGCACCCCAAACTGCACACAGGGTTCAGTGCTGGGGCCAAATGGGGATCCACAGGGCTGAGAGCCAGAGCAGCACCCCAAACCTGCACACAGGGCTCAGTGCTGGGGCCAGATGGGGATCCACGGGGCTGAGAGCCAGAGCAGCACCCCAAACTGCACACAGAGCTCAGTGCTGGGGCCAGATGGGGATCCACAGCAGGGAGAGCCAGAGCAGCACCCCAAACTTGTGCACAAGGCTCAGAGCTGGGGCCAAATGGGGATCCCCAGGGCTGAGAGCCAGAGCAGCACCCCAAACTGCACATGGGGCTCAGTGCTGGGGCCAAACGGGGATCCACAGTAAATGGAGATCCACAGTGGGGAGAGCCAGAGCAGCATCCCACACCTGCACACAGGGCTCAGTGCTGAGGCCAGATGGGGATCCAGAGTAAATGGGGATCCACAGTGGGGAGAGCCAGAGCAGCACCCCAAACTGCACACAGGTCTCAGAGCTGGGGCCAGATGGGGATCCACAGCAGGGAGAGCCAGAGCAGCACCCCAAACCTGCACATGGGGCTCAGAGCTGGGGCCAGATGGGGATCCAGAGTAAATGGGGATCCACAGCAGGGAGAGCCAGAGCAGCACCCCAAACCTGCACACAGGGCTCAGAGCTGGGGCCAGATGGGGATCCACAGGGCTGAGAGCCAGAGCAGCACCCCAAACCTGCACACAGGGCTCAGTGCTGGCTCCAGGAGCCAAACAAGAGCAGGCAGCCCCTGCAGAGCTGGGAGATCCCTGCTGTCCCCTCGGCTCCCGGGTCACGCGCGTGGCAGGGACGGGTGGCCCTGGGCAGAGCCCCTCTGGGTCACTGCTGGCAGGGCTGGGAGCTCCCAGCTGTGCCCCCCTGCTGCCCGAGGGTTCCCTGAAGGCAGGGACAGGGACAGCAGGCTCTGCAGGCAGCTCAGGGAAAGCAGCAGCACCACGGAACCACGGAGTGGGCACAGCCTGCCAGGGGCCCAGGGCTGCTCAGGGGCACCAGGCCCTGTTTGCTGCAGCCCTGGCCGGGCAAAGCTCAGCCCCAGGAGCTCTGCTGAGCCCTTTGCTCCCATCCCTCACGGCACAGGAGCCCTGCTGCTCTGGGATGGGGCACAGACCCCTCCTGCCAGAGCTCAGCCCAAACCTGCCCCTGTGGATGGACCCTCAGCAGAGCTGGGCTGCTCAGAACGAGCAAAAAACGCCACCAAAAAATACGGAACCTCTCTCCCAACAGGAAGAAAAATATTTTTGAAAGCCTTGAAGTTTTTACAGCTGGTGAGAGGCAGCACTGGGAGGGCTGGAGGGCAGCCCTGGCCAGCGAATTCCAGCCAAAGCAGGAGCATGGGAGAATAGCAGAGCAGACAGGAAGAAAGAGATGAAGAAGAAGAAGAAAGGAGATGAAGCGGCTGAGATAAAAACGAGATCACTCAGGCTGGTGCCCACGGAGCAGGGCACCAGAGCCTCGTGTCTGAAGATGCACCAGCCAGAGCTGGGAAAATTCCCTGGCTTTGAAGACCAGGTCTTCCTGGAGACAAACAGCTCTAATCCACACTCCTGAGTAATTCTCTCTTTGGCAGCACATCATACCAGCATCGATTTAAACCTCAGGGCAGCTGCACTGGCTTTAATCTGGGTTTATTTTTGTAAACTCCAGTTTCAAGGAGCTGCTCACAGAGCAGAGCGGGGCTGGGTGGCAGGAGCAGAGCCAGAATCACTCAGGGCTGCAGTGGAAACACTTGAGCTTCTTCAAGAGCAGCAACCAAATGTGAAAAGCTTTGATCCTAAAAGGTAACAGCCCTGTCAGGGGGAAAAGGGGTCAAACTGCTCCACTTGTGCTGGGGCAGCTCCCTCTGCTGCCTTTGCTCCCCAGCTGCTCCCGAGGAGCAGGGCAGGCCCGGATGGGCTCCCAGCAGTGCCCCAGCCACATGTGCTCATTACTCTGCTCTGTAAAGTTCTCACCTCCCAGCAAACAGAGCCCAAACGTGGAAAGGGGAATGCCAGCCCTGTTTGGGAGCCAGCTGGGTCAGCCATGGAGGATAAACCCCATCCAGAGAGGACAAACCCCATTAATGGAGGACAAACCCCATCCAGAGAGGGTAAACCCCATGCACGGAGGATAAACCCCATCCATGGAGGTTAAACCCCATCTATGGAGGGTAAACCCCATTAATGGAGGACAAACCCCATCCAGAGAGGGTAAACCCCATCCAGAGAGGATAAGCCCCATCCAGAGAGGACAAACCCCATCCATGGAGGACAAACCCCATGCACGGAGGATAAACCCCATTAATGGAGGACAAACCCCATCCAGAGAGGGTAAACCCCATCCAGAGAGGACAAACCCCATCCAGAGAGGATAAACCCCATCCACGGGGGACAAACCCTATCCACGGAGGACAAACCCCATCCACGGAGGATAAACCCCATCCAGAGAGAACAAACCCCATCCAGAGAGGACAAACCCCATCCAGAGAGGACAAACCCCATCCAGGGAGGACAAACCCCATCCAGAGAGGACAAACCCCATCCATAGAGGATAGACCCCATCCAGAGAGGACAAACCCCATCCAGAGAGGACAAACCCCATCCATGGAGGATAAACCCCATCCAGAGAGGACAAACCCCATCCAGAGAGGACAAACCCCATCCATAGAGGATAAACCCCATTAATGGAGGACAAACCCCATCCACGGAGGACAAACCCCATCCGCAGCTGCTGCAGGGCACAGCCAGCCCTGCCTCCAGCCCCCCACACGTGCCAGGCCCGGGGCTCGGGGGGCTCCCCTGGCACTCAGGGGTGCCCAGGGATCCGTTCCCCCAGTGCCAAACCAGGGGCTGCTCCTGGAAAGCCCCGGGGAGAGGTGGGGCACGGCAGGAGATGGAGAAGGCACAGAAGGGAGAGGTTCAGCCCAGCAATCCCAATTAAAGCCGCCAATTAACACCTGGCAGAGGCTGTGCCCGGCCGAGCTGGGCTCTGGTGCCCGCACCGGGCTGGGGCTGCAGGGAGCGGGAGCAGCTGTTCCGGAGCCTGGCGCTGCTCCAGGAGCGGTTCCAGGAGCACGGACAGTCGCTGTGACACCCTGGGGAGGGATGGGGAGATCGGACAGTCGCTGTGACACCCTGGGGAGGGATGGGGAGATCGGACAGTCGCTGTGACACCCTGGGGAGGGATGGGGAGATCGGACAGTCGCTGTGACACCCTGGGGAGGGATGGTGACATCGGCAGCCCAGCCTGGCCGGCTGCGCACCGGGACAGCCCCGCTGCTCCGGGACAGGGCAGTGCCACCCGTGCCCCGCTGCCCCGGGCAGTTCAGCCCGTGTGGAGCACTGGGGGATGGATGGATGGAGGTGTCCGCAAGGATGCTCCCAGCCAGGGGAGACGCTCATGGAACAGCCAGAATGCAGAACCGGGTGGGAAGGGGCGGCCCGTGGGGTCCTCGGTCCAGCCTACAGAGACGGGACGGACAAGGGATCTGGGGTGAACCCCAGGAACACCCTGGGGACAGATCTGCCCCCATTTCCCCTGGTTTGCCGGCTTTACCCCGGAGCAGCCGCTCTGCCCAGCTTTGTCCCGTCTCTGGCACCATCTGCAGGCGGCAGCGCGGCTCCTCCTGGAGCAGGGCAGGGAGCAGAGGGATCTTCCAGCCCAGGATCCTCCTGGAGGGTGGCAGGGAGCAGAGGGATCTTCCGCCCCGGGATTCCTCCTGGAGGGTGGCAGGGAGCAGAGGGATCTTCCGCCCCGGGATTTCTCCTGGAGGGTGGGATGTGTTCAGGGCCAGGTGCTGCTCAGAACCCTGACCCCAGGATGTGCAGCTGGAGCCCCAGCAAGGCTCAGAGTGGGTATGTTCTCCCTGAAATCCATCCATCCATCCATCCATCCATCCATCCATCCATCCATCCATCCATCCATCCATCCATCCATCCATCCATCCATCCATCCATCCATCCATCCCTGCAGGTGTGTCCCAGCCCCACAGCCTCTCCTGCAGGTGCAGGTGAAGGGCTGAGGCTCTCCCAGGAGCGAGGGATGAGTTCCCAGGGCTGGCTGGAGCAGGTGGGGAGCACCTTCCCCTCACTCACTGTCCCCCTGGCCTGTGGCAGCCCCTGCTGATGGCGCTTCCAGCCGTGCTCAGGTCCTGGCCGGAGCTCATTTCTCTTTCTTTGGAGGAGGAAACAGCTGGGAGAGCTCTGGGGAAGGAATTGTGGTGAAAAGGAGCTGCCAGCACGGGGCTGGAGGGTTCGGGAGGTCGGGGGTGCTGCAGGGCTGGGATTTTGGGAGGAGGAGCTGGGCTGAGGGGGGCACACGGCTCCCAGCCCACCTTGCACGGGCAGGAGCAGCCCAAGGGCTCCCAGCCCAGGCGCTGATCCCAGCCCTCCGTGGAGCTGTTCACAGCCAGCAGAGCCAGGCCCAGCTCCCATTCTTGGAGGAATTCTTGCCCTGGCTCCCTGGCACCGGAGCTGGCCGCTCTCCCAGCCCCTGTCAGCCAGCCAGCACCTCCCATGGGCAAAAACAAACAGGCAGGGAGGCTGCCGAGGAGCGTTTGGCTCTGGGTTTATCACAGAACGTGCTGGGGATTGGATGTTCCTCGTTCTGCTGCTCTGAGCACCTGGAAGTGGTTCCTCAGGTATCTGCTCAGCAGAGCTCAGCTCTGAGGAGGTTCTGTAGCTGAGACTCACCTGAGGCACCCCTCTCACCCCGAGTGCCCAGCACACAGCCCTGGATGCTGCCATTGCCTCCTGCAGCGCTGGGGCTGGGCACAGAACAGAGCCCAAGCACGGAAATGGAAAAACCCCTCATTCCTCAGCCTTTCTCACCGAGGAGATCCCAAACACAGCATTCCCAGCACGATGAGAGATGCCGCAGCGCTGGCATGTTTCCTTCCCGAAGAATTTGCAAAATATCCTTTTTCTTTTTTTTTTTTTCCTGCAGCAAAATCAAAGCCAGGCTCAGGCTCAAATGATTAAAGGTTAACTAAGACTTCAAACAATCTCACGCGATGGGTCGTTCTCCCAGGAATGACGGGACATAAACTGGGCTTGCCTTTAATATCTGCCTTTAATTAGGGCCGTGTCAGAGGGCCACGAGCAGGAAAAGAGCCTCTGGCACAGATGGGAGATGTGCTCTGGAAATTCTTCCAAAAGAAAAATATTGCTGCACCTGTTCGGGGCAAAATCCTGCCCCGGGGAAAGCATCCCGAGCTCGGGGTGAAGTGGAATTGGAGCTGTTTTGAAGCAAGATTCCCTGAAATGTGCTGCGGTTCTGCTCTCTGGAAAGCAAGGTGAGCTGGCTGGGGATGTGAGGAGGCAAGCACAGCCCAGGCTGGAGCCAGCTCCGGGGATGGGCAGTTCCTGAGGCTGCCGGAGCTCCAGGAGCACCCGGACACCGCTCTGGGCCGTGGGGTGGGATTGGGGGTGTCTGTGCGGGGCCAGGGGCTGGAGCAAGGATCCCTCCCCGCTCAGGGTGTTCCATGGGCCTCTGAGGTTGGATTCTCCTCGAGGAATTGGCCTCTGGAAACGCAGAGCAGCCAGGGGAGGAACACAAACCCCGCACTGGGAACCAGCACCTCCTCTCCCTGCTCCCCTCCCTCGCTGCAGCCCAGTCCCAGCAGCATTTTCATTAAAAGAGGTGGCTGCCTGCACCTTTTTCCTATTGATCTGCAGTCAACAAGAGCCCATAAACCAAGAAATTAAAGCCATAATTTACAGCCCTTGGCCGGGCCGCCTGCGAGCTCTGGTTGCCACATTGCACACGATGGTTTCCTGCCTCTGCCAGGACGTAAACTCGATACAACAGCTCCAAAAAGGAAAAAAAACCCACCCCTAACCCCCCCAGCCTCGCAAGGCTTCCTGCAGGAGCCAGCTCCGAGGATGGCTTTCAGCTCCCCGTGTCTGATGTGCGGCCAAGCCGTGGTTCCAATCAGAGCCGGGCGGAGATGAAAGGGCAGCCCTGGTTGTGCAGCCCGGGCCAGGTGTGCAGCTGGCACCCCGCGCCTCCCGGGGCACCGCTCCAGCGCAGACATGTTAAAGCAATAAAAGCAAAATGAGGAACATGTGGCTAAAAACAGCGGCTCGTTTCGCTGGTTTCTATAAATGAGTTTTCCCAGGGCAGGGTTTGGGGTTTCTTTAACACGAGCGTGACAGGGATTCCAGCACTTCCATCCCTGGGAGAGGCTGGGAAAAAAGCGGAGCAGCTCTCCTCCAAACAGCCTCTTATTTACAGTTGTGAGGGCTCAAAGAGCTGACTTAAACCTTCAAATGACAACAATTCCTCCGAGGCGAGATGCCAGAGTTGAGCAAACAATTTGCAGGGAATGTTAAGTGCAGGGGAAGCCGCGGAGCTTGTAATGAAGCCGTGGTGGTGTTTCCAATCAGGCTGAGCTGCCGAGGGATCCGACAAACCACGGCCGGGGGAGGCAGGGCAGGGGGAGAGGATGCTTTTCTGTGCCTTGCTGAACAGCCCGGCCTGGCTGCTGCCTGGCACAGAGCACAGAAGCAGCTGCTGCTCCCGCATTCCAGGGCAGATGCCAGAGCCCAGGTGCTCTGAGGACTAAGGAAAGGTTTTTAAATGAAATAATTTTCGCGTCCTTTATGCCACTTTGAGGCACTACACACGCACGAGATGCAGGATGAGGAGATGGCCTCAAGCTGGAGGAGAGGAGGTTTAGATTGGACATGAGGAAGACTCAGAGAGATGAGGGTGCTCCAGCCCCAATGTCCAGGGTCACAGACATCTTTTATGGAAAATCCTTTCCTTAGGATTTTTTCCTCCTGAGAAGCTGAGAGGCCTCAGGAACAAAATGTAACCAATGGTTATCTGCTGCTGTGGGATGCAACAGGTGCATCTGGGATTGGCCCATGCTGGTTGTTTGTAATTAATGGCCAATCACAGTCAGCTGGCTCGGATAGAGAGTCTGAGCCACAAGCCTTTGTTATCATTCTTTCTTTTCTTTTGCTATTCTTAGCTAGCCTTCTGATGAAATCCTTTCTTCTATTCTTTTAGTTTTAATGTAATATATATCACAAAATAATAAATCAGCCTTCTGAAACATGAAGTCAGATCCTCATCTCTTCCCTCATCCTCGGACCCCTGTGAGCACGGTCACAGTCCAGCTTGGCTTGGGCACTTCCAGGGATGCAGGGGCAGCCCCAGCTGCTCCGGGCACCCCGGGCCTGCCCACCCTGCCAGGGAACAGCTCCTTCCCAGTGTCCCATCCATCCCTGCCCTCTGGCACCGGGAGCCGTTCCCGTGCCCTGGCACTCAGCGCTCCACACTTTGCCCCCGGAGGCATCCAGCTGACACAGGTAAGGTGACACCTTCCCGTGGCCCAAGGAAAATCCCGGAGCAGGTTTGTAACCTCTCCTGGGCATCTCGATTTCATCGGGAACACAGGCTCCTGCCCGAGCTGGGAACACGGCAGATAAGCACATTCCTGGGGAGTGTTCTGGGGGCAGAGCCAGAGCCCGGCCCTGCCCTGCTGCGGTTCCTGACTCGAGCTCTGCCGCTGGGGAAGGAGCCGGGAGAGCTGGAGCCACAGGGCACAGAGCAGCTCCAGCAGAGCCTGCAGGCAGGAGCTGGGCAGTACGTGGCAATTGAAAGCCTCTGAAACCACTCTGGGAACGTGCAGCTTCCAGAGGCGGCTCTGCCAGGAGCTGGGATGAGCCAGATCCTCCTCCTCCTCCTCACACAGCCCAGCAGGCTCTGCTGGAAGAGCAGCTTTGCTAGGCCAGGTCTAGCCCCCTCTAGTTTGGATCTTTCCTAGAAGACCCCAGAGCCCTCCTGCCCCCTGGGCCCCTCCTGGCCCCAAAAATGGACACCTGAATACCCCAAAGCTGCACAGAAACGTCGCCTCAGAGGGCTGAGAGCAGAGATCAAAGCAGTTTGTGATACAGAGCCAGAGGGGATGAGCCTGGAGCCCCCATTTCAGTGTTTCATCACCCTCCTGCAGCGAGGTGTCTGATCCAGGGTGGAAGTGCTGATCAAACCCCCTGAGCCAGGTCAAACACATTCCCCAGGGCTGGCACATCAACTTTGCCCTGGCAGGCCCCGTGCCAGGGCACTGACCTCTGTCCTCACCTCTGTCCTCAGGCTGCTCCAGCCAAGCAGGGACCTGCTCTGCCCCCACGGGCACTGCCCCTTCAGCTGCTCCCAGAAAGGCACCGACAGCATCCCGCTGGAGGCTGAGGGGTTTGAACCCAGCTGATCCCGTGGCTCAGGGGAACGTGTCAGTGATCCCAAAGCAGGGCCAGAAATACTGGAACAGGGCCCCAAAGGCAGCAGGAACAAGGAGGATTTGCAATGTCCCCCAGGAACTGAGCACACTCTCCCAAGCAGCCCCCAGTGCTGGCTGGGGTTTGTTCAGCTGACCTTAAAAAAAACACCCAACAACTGGATTAGAATGGATAAAAATATCCTTAAAACCCCCCAGCAGTCAGTGAGGGCTGGGGTTTCCAAAGGCACAGGAGCACTTCAGGAACAGGTTGGTTTATTTGTTCCGTGTAATTTACCTCCAAATGTGGCCCTGGAGTCCCCATCCATTGCACTGGAGATGCTGCAAAGGTGACTGGGGAAGGTTTTGTTCCTTCCCACCATCCCATCTGACCCTGCCCTCGGGCAGTGGGATCCCAGAGTGTCCTTGTCCCACACTGGGTGTGGATTTATTTCCATCTGTGGATGCAGCCCCAGGGCATCTCCAGAGCCCTCTCTCTGCATCCTCTTCCTCAGGTCTGTTTACATTCTCACTCAGGAGTGGATAAAGGAAAGAGCAGACTGCCAGAAATCTTCAAGGCTGCCCAAATGATTGCATTTTTGTAGCCTGCCCTCTCTCCAGGTGAAGCTGAAGCCCCAGGAGAATCCTGGCAGCCTCCCCACCCTCTCCTGCAAGGCTCTGCTGCCTGCCAGGGAGCTCCCTCTCACCCCAGCGAGTCCCTGCTCCAGAGCCCACTCATTTCTCTCCTTTTCCACCTTCTAGCAGGAGTGGGATGTGAGACATCACAGCCTGGGGCTGCAGGAGACACAGGAGCAGGGGCACGGGATGGCTGTCATTTCTTGTCAGGAGCACAGAGGGACAGCAAAGGTCCCAGTGCACCCTCCCACTCGGTGCCAGTGTGCAGGATCCAGCACAGCACCTCCAAAGCCTCCAGCAGCTAGAGGGTGTCAGCCTGCTGAGCTGAGATCCACGCACAGAGCTGCCTTTAGCTGGATTTCTGGGAATCTGACAGCTCCATGGAGCTGCAGCTCAGGAGGGGAGAGGGGGCCATTCCCCTCCATGCGAGGAAAACATGGATATCACTCTGGGAGCTCCTGGCTCCTGTGAAAGCAGCTGTTGAAGGCCCTGCAGGACCTGCTGCACTTTAACTCTGCAGCCAAACCCTTCCCTGCACTCCCCCAGCACCCAGAGGTGCTGCCTGGGCTGGGCTGCAGCTCTTCCCCACACCAGCAGCAGAAAATGAATGTCCTGAATGTCCAATTTCTGTCCCTCCTCCCAGCAGGAGCTGGGATCCTGCAGCACTTCTCACTTGCTTGTCCACTGGGACAGAAGTCAAACCCTTCCAAACCCCGAGCTCCAGCAAGCTGTACAGTGAGACTGGGGCAACAAGAAGTGTCTCTGAACTCACACTAATTCTTATCCCATCTCCCTCTGAAATTCCTCATTACATTATAAAACTGTAACTTGATGCCCTGCTGAGAATTTTTAAATCTTCTCCACTGTGTTCTTAAAGGATATAAGCAAAACCCCCATCACTTAATGAAGTGTAAAACTAATTATTATGAAATAAAACTAGCTGTTCACCAAGTGGAAAACCAGCCCATTTTCATGTCCTATTTTCCTGTGCAATGTATTCCCTCCCCTGCTCTGCAAATGCAAAAATAAATATCCCTCCCAGCGTCGTGCTGCCTCGGAGGCTGCAGCCCACCAATGAAAACCTGCACAGTTTAATGGCCCTTAAATGCTCAACATCTTTTTCTCTTCCTGTAAAATCCATCTGACCTAATGGCTGTGACAATTACGTGTATGGCCTTGCTATTAAAAGGCAATTTTCTGAGTTGGCAGAGCAACACAGGCACGAGATGACAAAAGCAGTAAACTCCAACCTCCCAGCATTCCCAGCCATTCCCAAGGCAGCTCCTCGAGACAAAAGGCAAATTTCCCTTTGCAGAGAGCTGTTCCACAGCAGAGCCTCGTGCCAGCCCCAGCTCCAGGCTCCATTACCTCGTTAATGTGGCGCTGCTGCTCCAGGGGACCCTGGGGCCTCTCTGGTGGCATCTGACATTCTGGTGACCTCCCATTTCCTCCTGGCCATGGATGTGGAACCCTCCCCAGGGAGGGGACAGCGCTGTGGCTGGACTGGTTCATTCCACGAGCCTGCAGACACCCCCACTGTCCCAGGATTTACACAGTGCACACCTAGTAAAGCTCAAAACTCCACTGATATTTCTGTACCCTAAAAAGAATTGACCACTACAATACAAAAAAAAGAAGAAACCATTTTATTGATGTTGTAGTACGGGAGAGATTTAGAAAAACATACCTAGAACTCCCTGGATAAGGAAACACAGTATCAAAATAGGCCAGTTAGTATAACAAAACAAATCCTCTCCAATAAATTTCAAGTAATGCAATCATAAAAGAATTTGGCTAAAAAGTAACTCTGTACTCTGAGATGTTTTCTGCAATAGTCCTCTAAGAAACTAAAGGAAAGCAGCAGCAGATCTGTTTTCCTACAGACACGTATTTAGTAAATATATTAAGGGTATTTCTATATAAAAACTGCCCTGCACATCCATCACTGTCTGGAGCCTCCACGTGGCCTCTTCAATCCTACAAGACTCTGCCCAAAAAGGGAGAAAATAAAAGGAGATAAACACAACTGTAGTGTAAAAAAAGGAGCCCAAGGCCTGGAGGAGCAGCTGGGGGAGCCCAAACAGCACAAAGCAGGGAACTCTGACTTCAGCCCTCATTTTTCAGGAACATGGAGAGGAAGTTTGGCTTTTCTGCATCAGGATGCCACATTCCCCCTTGGTGGTTATCAGCAAAGGCTTTTAAAAAGCAGACTGAGGTCAGCAGTCACTGGTGCTCAATTTAAACAGCCCTGTTCCTTAACAGGCTCATTTTTCAAAGACTTCCCTTGAACAGTAACAAATTTCATGGTTTGTTTTTTTTTTCTTTTTTTTCATAAAACTTCCTTATGGAAACCATCCTCCAGTTAAAAATGAAGCCTTGTTTCATGGGGAGATTCCAGCAATTAAAAATTCTCCTTCCATTAATCCTCACTACTGACATCTCCCCCGTAAATAAGATTAAAGCACATCATTTACAGCTCAGACTTCCATGAGCTGGTGTTTGAAAATGCAGTACCTGAGCTGCCCCACTGAGCTGCTCAGTCCCACCCCGATGAGGAATGAAATTGTGCAGCAGCAGCAGGACCATGGCACTGCTGCTCCCCAAACCAGGCCACTCCAGCCTGCAGGAGTCAGGATTGAAGCATTCAGGGACACTTTGGGGGCAGGGAGGGCAGGGAGTGTTAGTGTTTGGATGGAAAACCTGATTTCTTTAAGTCTTGTAGAAGCAAAGGCACTAAATCTTAAGCTTATATATTAAATAAAGGCTGTAACTTGGCCAGCCAAGTTACAAAAGACAGCAAAACACCTTCCTGTGTGTGTCACAGCACATCCTGCTCAGCCAGCGTGACAAATGAGCCACTTTCTCTTAATCATTAAGGGACATCCACAGCTACAACGCTCAGCCACACTGCTCTGCACAGTTTATTTTTAACCATCCCATGAGAGTTCAAGTTCAAGGATCAACTGGAGCTTCTGGGTATAGGTCCTGCTTTAACAAGTGGTCAATCAGACATTAAAATAATTTAACCTCTATGTCATCATTTTGACAGTTTTAAAAGATGTTCTCTACCTTTCATCCATCTCATGGAAAAAGTGCCAGGCCTGAAATGCCATAGCCCTGATTTAGTGTTTGATGAGGAGAAAATGCTTCAGCTTTGAGAGTTGTTTGGTGTTGGGAGGCTGTGAGTGCAGCTTTACCAGCACCACCAATTCAGAATCAGCACGAGGGCCCTGCAGCTCTCACTCCCCAGGCACAGCAGCAGCACTCAGCACACCAGGCCCTGCCTCATGCGGATGATCTGCAGCAGGGCAGCCTGCACGTCTTCATCCATGTGGCCCTGGAGGAGCAGACACCCGTCACAAACCCCGAAACCCCCTGAGCACTGCCCACCCCTCCCCGGGGATGCTGCAGCCTCACCTGGACGGCGCTGAGCAGGTGTGTCCTGTACACGGCCACCACCTCCTGGTGCTGCCGGGCGGCGTCCTACAACAGGGGGACAAAGGGACACCAGGTGAGCTCCTCACACCTCCAGCCTCTGATCCTGCCAGCCCTGTGCCCCTGGGCTGGGGCACTGCCACACCAACCACAGCTGGATCTCCCGGTTTCAATTTTACCCCTTCCACTAATGAAGGAAAATAAGTGACTGCTCTTTTGCTGGGGCTGCCAGAGCCAGGCAGGAGCTGAGATCACAGAACATCCTGAGCTGGAAAGGACCATCAGAGCCCAGCTCTGGCCCTCTGTGGTGGTGGTTGAGAGTCTGGTCAGAAAGAAAGTCAGATAAACTTTCCCAGCCATTCCTCTGGGAAGTTTTGAGAAAACTCAGAAAAAGAATTAAAACAATCCTACACCTAGTATTCTGAACGTGTAAGGTGTTTGCAAGAAAAGTGTTGTTCCTAATTAACCAACAGTGTAAGGAGTGTTAATTGAAGACCAGTCAAGCCCACCCTTCTCAGATCTATCTATAAAAAGAATGTGAGTCTAATAAACTCAGCTTTTACCTTCTAGAAACATCAGAGTCATGTTGCTTCATTCACCCATCCTCAATACAATAGTGACAGTCCTGCACACTGGGTTCATCACCAGCATCAGCTATTTGGTTAAAACCACCCTTTTTAGACCACTTTGCCTCATAAGAATCGGCCCTACAAATACTCTGATAGATGTATTTGTGAATCTGAGCAGGAGCAGAACTCACTTTGCCCAGACATAGCTTTAATGATGAGCTGTACTGAGGCCACAGAGGTGTGCACAAAATCCCACACTCAGGATGCATCCCCTGCTCTGTCAGTGCTTCATGACAAACAACACACACAGGGCTTGCAGGCAGAGGAACACAACTCAAAGCCATTAAGAAATTACCACCTCAGCCTTACAGGGTGAGAAAAAAATACATGGTTGTAAGAAATGACTAAAGCTGAGCCTGCATTCAGAAATGGTCTTGGCAGGATTATAGCAGAGTATCACATAACCACAAATTCTCTCACTTTGCTTATATCCTTTTTATCTGGAGAAGCTGTCAAGTGTTGCAACTCAAACTGAAGAGGAAAGCAGAAAAAAAATTTACAGAGAAGCAGAACTCGGGGGCAAAAGCCCAAGCAAACAATGGATAGTGTACTTGTGAAGTGTGAGGCTGCAGTCCCACCCCCTGCTCCAGCGGGCACATCCACATTTCCCTGTTTACACAGGGAATTAAGCAATGCTACTGCACGTCAGACAACACCTTGTGTGAGCACTTACAGCCAGCTGCTGCTGGAGTGTTTTCACTTGGCTCTGGAGCAGTTCCACCTGCTGGTTGTGCCTCTTGGAGGGGATCCCAGTGGTGTATGTCAGCTGGGACAAGCCGTTGAGAGCCTGCTTTAACCGCTCCACGTCGTTCAGCAGCTCTGTTATCTTCAAACAAAAAAACCACAGAAAACACCATTTAAGGACGTCTCACTGCAAACTGCTCTTTAACATTCTTTCGAGTCAGATGAAGCCCAGCAAGCACTGAAGGGTCTTTGTCCCAGCTTGCAGAGAGAGGACTTTGCTTTGCTGACATGCTGGTTGCCATTGTGCTCCCTGGCACTGGGGTGTGGCAGGTACAGATCCAGCAGTGACAGAAGGGACTGAAAAAAGGGAGGATCTAAGGACATTCCAGGTCCAACTTCTAGGAAGAACAGTGAACCTTTAGAAGGCAAGCCAGAGGTGCCCAACAAACACAGCTCCAGAGGAAGGAGGAGCTGATATCCCCAGAAGTCTGAAGCTTTAACAGAATTTAAATACTACACAATATCCAGAACATATAAGGGACTGCAAAAACTTTGCATAACGTACAATCAGGACTTCAGCTGCTTTGGGCCAGCCCTGGGTTCTTAATGCTCAGCACAAAGTGGTGCTGGAGCACCTCAAGAGCTGAATGCTGAGCTGAGAGCATCAGGAGCACGAACCCCAGATCTCACCTTGTTGTCCTTGGCTTCCACCTGCTTTGCAGACTCCTGGATCCTCTTCTGCAGGTCAAGAATGGTTGTCAGCGATTTGTCGCACCTCTCCTTCTGGTCCTTGATCTCCTGCTCGATGCTGCAGCTCCTGAGCTGGAGCAGCTCCTTCTCGTCCTTGAGGGACAGCTCGCTCCTCCGGGCCTGCAGGGCCTCCTCGCAGGCCTGCTCGTACTTGTGGCTCATGCTGGCCAGGTGGCCGGCCATGCTGCTCACCTGGGCCTCCAGGGCAGCCTTCATGGAGCTGTACTCTGCCGCGGCCACCGCCTCCTGGCTCTGCAGCTCTGCCAGGGCCTGCTGGCTCCGCCGCAGCTCCTCCTGCAGCCTCAGCACCTCCTCGCTCTTGGCCCGCGTTTCCGCCTCCTTTTCTTCCAGGCCGCGCTTGACGGCCGCCATTTCTCCCTCCAGCCCTTCCTTCAGCTGGGTGTATTCCGCCAGAGGCACCGAGGACTCTCTCAGCTGGGCCAGCTCCTGCTGCAGCTCCCCGACTCTGAGCGTTTCCTCGCGGTACCGCTCCTCCTTGCTGCTCAGGGCCTGCTGCAGCTCCTGCACAGTGCGGCCCAGAGCCTCCCTCAGCGCCTGCAGCCGCTCCGCCGGCGCCTCGTGAGCCACAGCCCCGTCCTGCTGCCCCTCCTGCCCCGTGTGCTTCCTCAGCAGGGCCCTCAGCTGCTGCCTCAGCTCCTCCATGCTGCTGGCACACAGCCTCTCCAGCTGGCGGCATTTCTCGGCCAGCACGTAGTTGTGCTGCAGGTCGTTCTGGATGGCCAGGAGCCCGCTCCTGAGCTGCTCGCTCTCCTCTCTGCACCTCTGCGCCTCCTCCTCGCTGCCCCTGCACCTCTGCTGCTGCTCCTGCAGCTGTGCCCTCAGCTCCTTCACCGTGCCCTGCAGGCTCTGCTCTCTGTCCTCAAAGGAGGCCACCGGGGCGTACTTCGACTTGATGCACTCCTGGATCGTGTCCAGTTCCTTCTTCTGGGCTTCCATTTCTGCGTGCAACTGTGAGATTTCATCCTGCCCCCTCTGGTGCTCAGCCCTGACGGCAGCGTTGCTCTCCTGCAGCTCTTGCACGCTTTTATTTAAAGTATTTACCGTGGCTTCATGATCCTTTAAACTGATATACTCCGTTTTTAACTGGTTCTGTAAGAGTTTCACCTTGCTTTTTAAAGCTCCGTTTTCTTCGTTTACCCTCAGGAACTCCTGCTTTATCTCTCCAATTTTGCCCTTCAGGTCTGACAGCTCCCCGTTGGTCTTTTCCAGGGTGCTGTTGAGGACAGTTTTAACCTCCTCGTGCGTGGTGGCCAGCACGTACTGATCCCTCAGGCTCTCCCTCAAGCCTGTGTTCTCAGCCACCAGTTTGCCCACTTTTGCCTGCTCTTCATCATATTTCTTCTGAAGCTCAGCAAGCTGCTTCTCAAGCTCAGTCCCATTAGATTTTAAAGCTTCCAGCTCTTTCTTGTGCTGCTCTGGAGACAGGTACACAGCTTGCAAGTGGCTGATATTCTCATTTAAGTTGTTCTTCTCTGCCAGCAACTTTTCAGCTTCTGCTTTGCTTTCATTGTACTTCTTTGTTATTTCAAAAAGCTTTCTTGTCAGGTCACCCACAGCCAGATCATTTGCTTTCTTCAACTCCTCATGAATTTTTAAAGGCACATTCTGGCTTTTAATTTCAGTTTTTAGCATTTGGACTTGCTGCTTCAGCACCTTGTTATCAGCCTGCAATCTTTCAAGTTCCTTCTGCAGAGTCTCATTCTTCTGTGATAGCTCAGAAATTGCCTTCCCCAGCTCCTCTTCCCTCTGCTCAAACCCACTCCTCATCTGCTCGTGCTCCTCTGCCTTCACATGCTGTGCCAGCTGAGCTCTCTGACTCTCAGACTCCCTCTGTAACAGCACCAGCTCTGCCTGCAGCTTCTCCCGCTCCCCCTGCACCTCTGCTAACCTCCTTGCCTTCTCATTCACCTCGTTTGACAGCAAACCCTTCATGTTCTCAAACTGCTCTGCGCTCACGGACTGGGCCAGCTTGGCCGCCGTCTCCCTGAGCTGCCCCTCCAACCCCGTGACATTCCTGCCCCTTTCGTCTCGCTCCATCTCCAACTTCACCAGCTCCTTCTGCAACCTTTTGTTTTCCTCCACCAGCCTGCCCTCGTCCCTCCGGAACTCTGCCACCAGCAATTCGTTCTGCTTGATCTGGTTCCTCAGTTTCCCCACCTCGGCAGAGGCTCCCTCGTACTTGGCCTTCATCTCCCGCAGCTGCTCCTTCAGCTCCTCGGTCACCTTGCTGCTGCCCGAGGCCACCTCGCTGGCCAGGTGCTCCTTGAGGGCCAGGAAGTGGCTCTGCATCTGCTTCACCTTGCCCTCGGAGTCGAACATCCTCTTCTGCACGTCCTTCAGGGCGTCCTCCAGCTGCCTGACCTGGCTGTCGGACTCTGCCTTGCTCCTCTCGCACTCTGACACCAGGGCTCTGCACTCCGAGGCCTTCAGGGCCAGCTCCCTCTGCAGCTTGCTGATCTCCTCCTTGGCTGCACCAAAGCTGCTCCTCAGGCTCTCCAGCTCCTTCTTCAAAGTCTCCTTCTCAGAGCTGGGGGACTGGGCAGGCAGGGACAGCTCCAGGGGCCTCAGCATAGACCTGGACTGAAGGGAAATTGGCACAAAAAAATCAAAGTTCACAACTCTGACAGGTCATGTACCTGTGTTTATTGCTTATTATTTGGTATAGGAACTGCCATTCTTTGGGGTATGGCAACTGACTAAAATCCAGTTGATCTGAGCATCACGAGTACAAGAGAATTTTTTTTTTTTTTTTTTACAGTAAGTTATTCTTGCGCCTATTAGAGAACAGGTATTTCAGCCTTTAACAGTGAAAATCTCAAATATAGCTCCACATTATTGGTCCCCAGTCATGGAATGGTCTGGGTTAGAAGGGACCTTAAAGCCCATCCAGTGCCACCCCTGCCATGGAGGGACCCTTCCACTATCCCAGGTTGCTCCAAGCCCTGTCCAACCTGGCCTTGGACATTCCCAGGGATCCAAGGGCAGCCACAGCTGCTCTGGGAATTCCACCCCAGCCCCTCCCCACATTCCCAGGGAACAATTCCTTCCCACTATCCCATCTAAACCTAGAAGGGCAGGTATAATGCATTATCTCCACTTCCCTTGTTCTGCATTCATATTTAATCACTCCTCTGCTAGAACAAATTTAATTTATTAAGATATTGCTCCCATCTCTCAAGTGTGTGAAAATAATTTTATAAGGAATCAGAGCAGAGAATGCCATGGCTAACAGACCCTTCTTGCTGAGAAGACTGAGGAATGCAGTCACTTGGAATTCTAGAAGGGTTTGGGTTGGAAGGGACCTTAAAGTCCATCTCATTCCATCCCCAAGGGTCTGCTGGACCTTGTTTATACCCAAACTGCAGCTTTAAGAGATTGATAGCTATCAAATAGAATTGTCAGGGAATTATTATACAGGAGGCAGGAAAATAAAATAATTAGTATATTATATTATTTTATTACAATATTATAATTATATTATTATTATAATATATTATTAAATTAGAAAAATATGATGGAGATTAGCCCCCAGTTTACAGAGTGGCTGTGTCAGACACGTTTAGGAGAGCTCAGGACAGACCCAGCAGCTCCCTGCATTTCCAGCCTGTCACAGACAGGACTCTAGAGGGCACCCGCAGTAAAAAATAAACAGAGAAAAGCAAGAATTCCCCCAAACCGTGTGCTCAGAAGCAACGCTCAATAAACACACTTTTATAAGCACGTTTAGCTTTCCCAGCACGACTATCTCAGAGTTCCTTCCAGTGGTAAAATATTTATTACCTGGGATTCCACTGCGAATGTTTGGCCTTGTTTAAGTAATAAATCTTCTTTTCCTGGATTTTCAAAGCAAACAGTGTTTAGGCTCTGGTTAAAAACAGGAACGCAATCACAAGAACACTGATTTTCCTGCCCAGCTTTATTCCGGTCACTGGGGTCACGCCAGGCTGAAGGCTGCTGTTTAAGTACTTGTTATTAAAACAACTTCTACTTCATTCATCCCCACAGGAAGCCTGGCCAAAGCCCTCCAGAGGAGGAGGACAGAAGTGGTTTGCCAGGCTGGGTTCTGTCCTGCAGAAGGGTCAGGGCTGGCAGCTCGCCCAGCTCATGGCTGCACGTGAGTTCAGCAGGGAGAGCATCCCCTGCACTCCCCATGCAGGACTCCTCCTGCCAGGCAGCCAAACACTCCAAACACCACTGAATCTGTCAAGAGCCCTTGTGCAACACAAGGGCAAGGCAGGTCTGCAGCTGGGCTGGATGCAGGAGGCTGGGAAAGGCTTCATTCCTCACGCAAGTGGGAGCCCAGGTGCTGTGCTGAAGGCAGAGCTGTTCCACTCCAGCTCTGACACTGGCACAGCTGCTGCCCCTCAGCCAGGCAGGGGCACTGCCCAGCCCGCAGGGATGGACAGGGCAGCTCCTCTGGGAGCAGGGACCCTGCTCAGCTGGCTGCTCCTGAGCAGAGGGCACAGCAGGTCCCCAGCACATGTCCCAGGGCCAGCACTCCTGGGAGATGGAGCTGCTGGCAGCTCCTACAAACACAGCTCTGCTGGCAGGGCTCAGGGCTGGGCACGAGGCCTGCCTGCATTTCAGACCAGCAAGAGATGACCAAAAAGCCCCTTTATCCCTGTATTCCAACACCCCGTCATGCACTTTAACAAGTACTTACTGTTTCCAAAGTTACCTCCAGACCCCGCAGAGTCACCCTAAAATCAAAGGGCAAGAAACAAAAGTAAGGCTGGAAATTCATTTCACATTTCTGCTCTGTGTTAAACTAGGGTGAAGGGGCAGGGAAAGCTTTTGCAATGAGGTAACCATTCAGCAGTTTCAGCAATTTAACATGCTGAAGTACTTCCTACTGTAAATATCAATTGTTATATCCCATTTCAAATCACTCAACATACTTCATAATACTTGAGTTTAGCTTTGAGAGCTTCAATAGTCCTTAAACTTTCTTCCTGCTGCTTTTCCTTGGTAGTCAGGATTTTCTTCAACTCATCTTTCTGAAAGAGAAGGTGAAAGAGAAGGAGTGCCACATAGCCAAAGCCACAAGAATGGACAGGGTTGTAAGACCTCAAGGAACTTTTTGAAGAGTTTAGACAGAACTTCAACCAAGATCAGCACCGAAAGCATCCCTAATTTTTTGCTTCTGGAGTTCTTCTTCAAGACTGCTCCTCTACAGGAGGAGTCTGGAAGAATGAGTCAAGAATATGCACCAACATAACCTGCTACTGTTTAATTAATTAATATTTGTTAGTCTTGCACTACTGAAAGTCACTACAGAGATGCTTAATATTATCAGTGTGCTCAATATCCTAAGTGAGCTTTAAAGGAGCCATGGGAAGGATAATTATTTGTACAGAAATGCTGTGCAGCTGCATAAACTAATCCAGAGCAGTAGATGCCTCACTTGGCATTTTTAGGTAGCTTTTAAGTAGCGTATTTAAAACTGCAGAGGAAAAAAAAAGAGAGCTGCTTCCCCTACTCCCCAGTGCTGTTACACCTGCAGGTGACACATCCTACCTCATTCTCAAGATCATCTGCAAACATTTGCTCCTGCAAAAATGACAAAAAAATCCCCCCCAAATCATTTTCTCAATGATGTTTCAGGGGCTCACACACAGTTCATCAGCTGATAAATCCACCCCAGGTCCTAATGCTGCCCTTCCAATTTCCATCCAGCTTTACTGCTCTGTTTCCTATTTCTCTAGCCAGGAGTTACAGGTGTCTGACAGAGCAATGTCTGAGAACTGGAATATCTCCTGTTTTCCAGCTCAGGCACTACTGAGGCAGCTGAGTGCTCTTCAGAAGTTCGCTGATTTGGGGAAGTGGCTATTAAGAAGTTCATTTTATAAAGGCAATGCTTAAAACAGGAGTTCAGACAAGCCACTGACTGCACTAAGAAATATTCTTTCTATCCATGGGCTACATTTAGGAGAAGCTGCATAAATGTACCTCTACAAAAATACAGCAAAAGAAACGGCCTCCACAAAGCAAAAAAAAAAAAAACAACAAAAAATCCTCTTTATATTTTCCTTCTACTGATCACACTTAGACCTCCAAAAAGAGGGAAATTTTTTAAAAATCAACGTTTCAAATTTGGGTGAGAAACTTCTGTTGGAAACCTTCGGCTTTGTTTTCTTGCCAATTGAAGTTTTTTTTTTTTCTTTTCTCTGTGCTTCCACTTGCAGTAACAGCTGGAAAAACAGCTGATGACAAAGGCCTGCCAGACACCACCTACATTTAATGGAGAGATGAAGTTCAGTCTCCAAACTGCAGCACTCCAGAGCAGCCCATGGCTCAGCTGCCCCAGTTTCTGGGTGTCAGGGAAGGACATGGCACCAGCCTCCTCAAAATTCAGGTGTAGCTACAAGACCAAAGGCTTTTCCAGCAGACAATGGGAACACACATTGCAGTGATTCCCAGGAAAGCAGTTCCTAACCCCATGAGCCTTCCTGTCAGCCCCGGGTGGCTGTCCCAGCTCTGCAGCCAGGCATTCCAAGCCCTGGTTTACCTCAGTGAGCTGCAGCTGTAGCCCACTGATTCTGTCCAGCAGCATCCTCTGCTCCTCCTGCACTTCCCTCATTCGATCCTTCAGATCTTGGTTTTCCAGCTCCAAGTCCTTAAAAGTAAAACATGAAATTTAAAAACAAAAATGAAGATCTCCCCACGCTACACACCTTGGGGAAGGTAAAGACTCTGAGCCAGCAGATTTAACAGCTACTGAGCACTCCCAGCCCTGCCCAGCCTTTTGAAAGCTGCAATGACAAGGGAACGAGATGGGAAAATTAATGCTGGTTAGTGGAACAATTATGACACAGATTATTTTTAGTATGACATAAACATACATCTCTGGAGAATGTTAAAAAAATAAATCTTCCTCATTTGGGACTGATTTTACTGCAGAGGCAGAAGGTTAAGAGGTAGGAAAGGTTAAGACAGGGACACTTCCAACTATTTATTACCCAAAAAATGTGCAGTTTTTCCTGAAAAAAGTGTACAGCTCATCTGCATAACTGCCACACTGCACATCATGCAGTTAGGTGTCAAGCAAGCAGCAGCACATGACCTTTGCTGATGGGATCATCAGTGCTCACTCCAGCAGCCCAGCCTGCCTTAGTGCCTGTGCCTGGTTATCCCAGCGGGAACCCGCAGGAGCTCCCTGCCCACCCACCTGAGTGCTGGGCTCCTTCTGGAACAGCTGCAGCTCCTCCTGTGCTCCATAGCCCCGGCCCCACTTCTGGGGCACGCTGGAGACCTGCCAGTGCAGCAGGAGAACATTCCTTTATACCCCCGTGCCACCCACCTCCCCAATTCCCACTGGGACAGGGGCCACCCCGACCTCAGCCCCCCCACCAACGATCCCCTCTCAACCCCTCAGTGACAGATGGCTTCACCAAGTACCTTTTGCTCCACCTGCCCTCTCTTGATGCTGTCTCTTCCTAAAAAGGCATCACAAAAACAGAGTTACAAAAGGCATTTTGTTCAGATTCATGCAACGACACATTCAGCTAATTCCATCCCCCTTCTACCCTGGGAGGGCATTAAAAAAAAATAGCTCACCACACCCCCAACTAATCAAACATGGAAACATCCACAAGGTTTTCTATAAAATAAAGGCTATTTATGTCTATAAATAAGGGTAAATAGCTCCCATGATCAATACTGTTAAGCCCTTGAGGCATCAGAGCCTGCAACCCTCTTAAAAGCTTTGCTAAAACCACACAGCCCCAAAACTGTCCTTCCCCTCCCAAACAGGCAGATCATGACCTTTGTGGTCAAAGGACCACAGCTGCCCCCCAAACCAGCCCCTGGAGCCACAGGAGCAGGGACACAACCCCACCCCGAGGAAGGTGCTGTAGGTTCCTCCTACCTCTGCTGGAGTCCTCAACAGCAGCTTTTATTAAAGCCAAAATGTCAATATTGTCCCCAATCCTGGCATAGTAAGCACAGTCATGGCCAAGGCCATCAGTCAAACCAACATCAGCACCATTCCTGAGCAACACCTCCACGGCATCCTTGCAGCCATATTCACAGCCTAACATTAGGGCAGTCCTGGCATGGGGAGAGAGAGGGCGTTGAGAGATCCAGGGACCCCACAGAGCATCAGTCCCAGAGCCAACCCTGGTACAAACATGTCTGATCTCAGGAACCTCAGCCAGGGCACCTTCCCTCTGCCCACAGAGGAAACAGCTTTCCAAAGTCACTCAGCAACGCTTAAATATTTGTGCAAAAGCAAACAAAGCCACCATAATAACAGCATTTCTACAAAAGCAGCACAGACTCGCTGCCTTTGAAAGCCACCCAGTGTTTGGAGAACTCCCATGACTTTGGTTTCTTCTACCGGATACAAATCTCAACAGACACAACAAACACCAGGCAAGGAGTTTAGACAAGGTTTGGAGAGGGGGGTGCCTGGGAGCCCTGGCAGTGCAGCCCTGGCAGAGCTTCCCCAAACACTCCCTGCTGCAGGACGTGCAGTGTGAGTAGCCAGGCTTTGTCCCACGGCAGCCTCGTGTCATGGAGGAATTCTCCAGGAAATCACTGGCAAAAGCAGCAGCTACAAACAGAGCCCCAGGAACAAACAGCTCAAGGTCCCTTGGGAGCTCCACTGGACTCAGGACTTCTTGCCAGAGCACCCTTCTGCCATGGCCCATTGTGCACGTTGATCTCAAAGGCTGCCTGGGACAGTAAAACCCTTTAAAGAACCAAGTGCAGTTTCCCTGCTGGCAAGAACAAGCCTGGGAATATTTTGGATGCCAGCAGGAGCAGGAAAGAAGACCAGGTGTAGAACTGGCAGATCCACTTGTGAACTGACTCCCAGGGTCTCCTTGCCCAGACTGAGCCCATCCATTCTGCCAAGGGGCAGCCTCCCCCCACCAGTGCCATCCATTCTGCCAAGGGGCAGCCTCCCCCCAGTGCCATCCATTCTGCCAAGGGGCAGCCTTCCCCCAGTGCCATCCATTCTGCCAAGGGGCAGCCTTCCCTAAGTGCCATCCATTCTGCCAAGGGGCAGCCTCCCCCCAGTGCCATCCATTCTGCCAAGGGGCAGCCTCCCCCCCCCCAGTGCCATCCATTCTGCCAAGGGGCAGCCTCCCCCCCCCAGTGCCATCCATTCTGCCAAGGGGCAGCCTCCCCCCAGTGCCATCCATTCTGCCAAGGGGCAGCCTCCCCCCGGTGCCATCCATTCTGCCAAGGGGCAGCCCTCCCCCAGGTGCCAGCAGGAGCCCAGCAGTGCCCTGCAGGCCTTACCTGCTCTGCTTGTCCCTGGCATTGACGTCGGCCCCCCTGTCGATGAGCAGCTGGCACACCGCGGGGCGACACATCTGGGTGGCCAGCACCAGCGGCGTCCTCCCGTCCTGGGGGACACAGGGGACAGTGTGAGGGCAGGGAGGAGGCAGAGGGGGCCAGCAGCTCCCTGGGTGCAGCAGGGAGGAGCAGGAGGAGGGGGAGGCAGCCCCTTACCCCGTCCTTGGAGTTGACGGCGGCGCCGTGGTCGCAGAGCAGCTGGATGCTGGCGGAGCAGTCGGACATGGCTGGGGACAGAGCAGGACACAGGGAGGTGACACGGGGCAGGGAGGGGACCTTGTGGTGTGACAGCAGCCTGGGGAGGGCCCAGGCACAGCCCTGGGGGTGTGTGTTTCACCAAAGTGCCCACAGCTGGGCTGAAGGCTGATGGGGCTGCAGGGCTCAGCTCTCACAGCACCCACAGCAATCACACACTGCAGCACAGGGAGGCTGCAGGAAAACACCCACAGCAATCAGACACTGCTGTGCCAGGCAAAAAACCCAGAGCAAAGGCTCTTCACCCACCCCCAGCACTGCCCTACAACTCTGCTCGTGATACGTGAACATTTTACCCAACTTCACATCAGACCTTCAAGCTCTGTAACACTGTTCAGTTCATTATTGAGGACAAATGTCACAACAATATAAAACACTCTCTCCTACTACAGCCACCAAAATGAAAAGAATTCAGCCCATCTGGAAGTAAATGCTTTAATTAAATCTTTGTTTCCATCCAGTTACCAGCAAAGCAAAGCCCTTCACCTGCATCATGAAGAGCAGTTCTTCCCTGGAGATCCACATTCTCTGTTGGACAATTGTACTGTTAAAATAAATAATCCCAGTTATCAATCAGAATCCAGACTGCATTTACAACATCAGGTGTTTGAGCTTTAAATTAAAGCAATAAAGCATGATTTAAGTAAAAAATATGCACAAGAATTGCACAATTCATTTGACTTTTCACAGATAATGAGCCTTTATATCTGCATGGAGACATGCATCAATTAAAAGTTTTAAAGAACCCATTCAAAATAACAAAAAAAAAATCAAATGAGCATACACTAATCAGGAATAAATGAAGAAAAAATAAAGATCACACAAACCCAAGACAACCCTCCAACACTGTTTCATTAATGAGAGCTCGTGGCTATAAAAGCCCAGCTTTTGAAGCAAACACTACTCTGGAGCAGGCAGTGTTGCTGTTTCTGAACTGCATTCAGACAGGGACCAGCAGTCCTTTAAAAAACAATGCCCCATTTTCTTCAAGAACCACAAACCATAACTTGATTTGACAGTCTATGAAAAGATTTTTTAAAAAAAAAGTTTATTTTATTTATTTTAGCCCTCTTTCAGTCCCAACCTGGTATTTAACATGAAAAAGGTCTTTTCCCCATGACTATTAAAATGAATCTGATTGGTTAAGAAAGAAATCCCATATCCCAGTTTTGAACCAGTGTATTTAAAGCCACCGTTCCCCCCTCAATGTAAGAGCTGTAAGAGACAAGCTGTATTTTCAGTACCTGCAAGAGCTTCTGCAAGCACAAAGCATGGCCATACTTGGCAGCCAAATGCAGGGCGTTTCTGCCTAAAAACAGAACAGGGTTTGGGTCAGTGAATTCCTGAGGAGTATTCAGCATTTTAGACCCAACAGTTTGTGTGTGCCAGTCCCTGCAGATCTGTGCTGAGACACCTCACTTGGTTACAGCCTTTTCCTACTCCAGTGAATCTCCAAGCAAGGATGAGAGTTCATTTGTGAAATTAATCTCAAAATACTGCATCTGACTCCACACAAGGATTTAAAAAAATCCACTCTCCCAGAAGAGGAGGAGACCAAGTTATCTCTTTAAATTTTCTTGTTCTCAGCTTCATAGCAAACCTATTAAATTCTGAGGTAACAACCTGAAAATGAGCCCCTGTTTTTAACTGTCTCTTCCATAAGACCTTCCACAAACTCTGCTACCACTCAAGGAAATCTGGAAGGTTCTGAGGCCCTGAGGCTCAGCTGGGCACACAAACACCTCCCACAACATTCCACAGGATCCTCACCTCGAGATCATTTAAAACTGCCCTTATCCTGTTGTTCTCACCCAGAAATGCTGATCTCACCAGCGAGTCTGGAGCACATTATAAACACAATTACAGCAGCACAAACCCACATTCCTTAAGTTCTGCTGCATTCATGAATTCCATAACAGGCCAGTTTCCTCAAGACCAGCAACAAGCAACACAAATAATTTGTTTTTTACCAGCTACAAAAAGAAGGAAGAGCTATCCTGTGGTCCAGTTTAACTTTGTTTCAGAATGAAACCCAGCTGGGAGCATTTTCAGGCTGCCCTTTCAGGGCCTGTGAGGAACCCACCTGCAGCATCAGTGGCTGTGATATCAACTCCGTGCACCAGGATGGTGTTCAAGCAGTCCAGGTTTCCCTTTGATGCTACAACATGGAATCTAAAAAAAGAGAAAAGGCCTTGCTTGGGCACAGCTGGTCTGTACACAAAAATGGCAATACTGGCCAGGAAAGCCAAAGCAGCAGGGAAGTGTTACAGGGGCCAGCTCTGGACAGCATCCAGGGTTAAGGGTTCTGCAAACATTACTTCAAGGAACAAGGCAAATTTCCTGAGAAACAATCATTATTTACCTGGATCAGTGAAGCAGGTGACATACCAGTGGGGTTTCAGTTTCCCTCTAATACTCAAACCTGGCAAGAGCAAGTCTTTAAACACTCATCTCCACTCCAAGTGAAGATGGTTTGGGAGTTTCCCTTTCCAGCCAGCTGGGCTCCAGCTTAGTGGAGCTAGGTTTAGATGAGCTATTACACAGATTTCTGTACCCAAGAAGGTTTCTGGAGCAGCAGGAGTATGATTCTCATGCTCTAGAGCAGGAGTATGATTTTCAGCAGCTCCCCAGCACCATCCCCAAGCTCTGGAAGTCACTTACGCGGATCTCCCCTCCACGTCCAGCTTGGTGGGACTGACCCCCTTCTTGGCCAGGATGGATGAAACCTTCTCCACATCGCCCCTCTCAGCTGCCTTCATCAACCTGTCATCGTACTTGCTCCAGTCTGGGTTCAGCTGGGGGACAGAAGCACAGATGTGAGCTCATGGAGCACCAGGACCCACCGGGGCTGAGTCACAACAAAATCCAAAACTGGTTACAAACAGTGCTGCACCCACCAGGATGTTTGGAGCTACTTGTGCAACAGCCCTGTCACTGTTGTTGGCATTGAACGTGCAGAGCTCTGGGACAGCCTGGTTAAGCCACTTTGGTCCTAAAGGAGACCTTTAGGATCAAATTTCTTTGGTTTTCCTCATTCTGTTTCAGTATGTCTTTGTTCAGTTTTCATATTCCGACAACAAATGGATGCACTAAAAATACACTCCAGGACATGGCTTTTCCTGGCTGTGCCAGACTGTTCAGTGGGTCATAAATTAGCTAAGTGTGATGTTCACAGGAAGAACAGCTACTGACTGAGCTGCAGAAGGAAGAAATTCAAAGTTGATAGTTTGGAATTGCCTGCAGTTCCCAAAGCCCTGTGGAGGGCAGAGAAAGCCCAAGCCAGTTATAAATAGACCACCACCATCCAGCCCCAGACAGCCCTCACCCCCCACTCCTCTCTTGTTTACTTCAAACTTAGAATTTCAGGCCCCAGGCCAAGCCTCCCATCCCAAAATGCAGAGCTTGTTCTCTTCCCTGCCAAACCATCCCTCTGGATGGCTCAGGGCTTTTCAGGAACCTGCTCTGTGACAGAAACCTCACATCCATGCTGGACACTGATGACTGGATATCCAAGGAGCTTTGAAGGGAAGAACAAGGCTTCCAGAGGAGCATTGTACTCAAAATAGGAGTATAACAGTCAAATCTAAGTCTGCACAGCAAAAGAATTTGCTGGTAAGGGTGAGACACAAGCAGCCAGTGGGTGCATAAAGTTACTTCTCACTGTGGGTTAGAAATTCCTCACAACATGAAGAACTTTAAACCAGGTAACCCCAGCCCAGGGTTTGTTTAAGTAAAAGAGGGCACATAAAAAAGAACAGCCCCAAAAATCCAGTGCCACCAACTGCAGTGATTTGTAAAAGGGAGCTGCACTCATGATCAGAGGAGATCCCATCAATCCATACAAATATCCCCAAGAGGTGTCAGAGGACAGTTCCACACTGTTCAGTGGTACCCAGGACAAGAAGCAGCGGCCAGAAACTAAACCACAAGAATTTCCACCTCAACATGAGGAAGAACTTCTTTCCACAGAGGGAGCAGAGCCCTGGAGCAGCTGGAATCCCTCTCTGGAGAGGGAGAGGTGGGCCACCCCACCTGGCCACGTTCTGTGTCACCTGCCCCAGGTGAGCCTGCCTGGAGGATCTCCAGAGGCCCCTTCCAGCCCTAAGGACTCCGGGTGATAATCTTTACTCTGCTTTCCCACAATAAACAAGATTAGTGCAATCATGAAGGCTTAGCAGCAGCTAACCCAGTCCAGCCCTGCTAGAAGTGACAGGAGTAATAAAAATAGAGCACTAATGAAATTAGCACCAGCGCTGCTGCCGGGCTGAGGTGCAGCACTGACTCATCAATCAATTAACACATCCATTAGCCTGAAAGCCAAGGCAGCCTGGCCCGAGAAGTCGCTGCTCTGGTGACATCACCAGTGCCATCTCCTCCCCAGCTTGGACAGGCTGCCCTGCAAAGCCACCTCCCCATGCAAGGCTCAGCTTTTCATGGCAAACACCTTGGACTGCGCACACAGCATCGCACCCTGTGCTCCCGAAATTGTCCTGTGCCTTCCCATCCCTACAGGACAGAGATCTCACCTTGGGTGGTGGGATTGCTGGGTGGTACCTCTGCAGCTGATACCTGCCAGCACAACTCACCCAAATGGACAGAAAATCCTCCCAAATCCTCCCCAGCCAGTCCCCGCTCCCATTGCATAAAAGTTCTCATTAACAGAAGCATTACTTCAAAAAAACCAACACTCCAGTCATTTGTGTCTATGGCCTGTGGTGCACTAAGGAATAGGACATAGGGAATGATTCCCACTGCCAGAGGGCAGGGATGGATGGGATGTTGGGAAGGAATTCCTGGCTGTGAGGGTGGGCAGGGCCTGGCACAGGTGCCCAGAGCAGCTGTGGCTGCCCCTGCATCCCTGGCAGTGCCCAAGGCCAGGGTGGACACTGGAGCAGCTGGGATGGTGGAAGGTGTCCCTGCCCATGGCAGCTTTAGGATCCCTTCCAACCCAAACCACTGCAAGATGAAATCATGATATATTTAACAAACACATTTCACATTTAAGGAAGACTGCTCGCAGGAGAAGTTGCTAAGGAGATACAACACTCATCAATTAAACACAACTACTACACCCCGTTTGCACAACCCAAGCTTGCACATTTTGCAGTAATTTTTGTCAATTCCTGCCAGGATATGAAACCCCAGCTAGAGCTCCCAGATACCTACTGTGTCCTTGGCTGCACAAGAGAACCAACAAATCATGCTGAACTGGAGGTGCCAGGAGGCACCAGCCCGGTCACATCCGCCCCAGCTCACGGCGAGGAACCGCTGCCCTGCTCCATCCTCACTTAGCTCGGCTCCCCGAGGGTGCTCTCCCCATCCTCAGCATCCTCCTCAGCCTTCATCCCTCTGGGACACTCAGAGGAGCGCGCGGCCGCGCTGCCCAGAGCCGCGCGCGGTGCCGGACAGACGGACGGACGGCGCTCAGGGAAATACTGCCCGGACCCAGGAGCTGTAAACAACACGCAGGCAGCCCCAGCAGCCCGATCTATTTTCTGATAAGGCACTACTTGATAGGCAGGCGATAGAAAGCAATAGCTGTTAATACATTCCCGGCGTGCCCGCGCCCTGAGTCACGGTGCGGGAGTGAGCTCAGGGGCCAGGCACGTCCCCAGCCCCGCAGACAGGCAGGCAAGCACCCTTGGAAATGACAAACACGCTCTCCTCACCGCCGTGCACCCACACGGGGAAGGTCGCTCTCGGCACCACTAATAACACGGCAGGACTGAAATACTCCCAGCAGTAATTCCTTCCCCGTTCCGCCGCGCCACAAAGCCGCAACCAGACTCGGGCTCAGACTTCAGACAGCTACAACCGCCGAGCAGATGGAATGCGTGATCCTATTTTGACAGAAATGTAACCCATTTTAAATTAGAAAACACACATGCCTCCGCTTTAAAAAAATTCTCCTTTTACAGCACTGAAACCCTTCCTGAATAAAACCTGGTTTCAGCTTACTGCTGCTGCCAGTCTGTCTCCCAACATGTGAAACGAGAGGAGTCACAGAGGCTGTGAAAACATTAAACAGACAGCACAATGATTAACAGGAGGGAGATGGAGAATCCCCTTTCACAAGTTTTAAATTTAAATGGAGATCTCCCAAGTGCCATATTTAGAGGAGTAGGTCAACAAGACAAGCAAGGCACTGTTTTGTCTGCAGGAGAGAAACCTGGGCCGGGGCCAGGAAAACCACTTACACTCACCCTGGAGGACACACACTCCAGAGGCTGCAAATAACCTAATAAATCGATCTCCTCAGCAGAGAGTTTTAAAACCAATCGCTCAGATTTGGGCAAATTCTCTCTTTCCCAGTAAGTTGTGAACTATCCTGAGCACCAGCCTTTGCCCCACAGCACCAACATTCCCCAAAGAAGATTCCAAGACCTCTCTGCAATTAGCATCCATGTGACAAAGCCACTCCAAAACAGTGCAGTGACTGTGTTGTCTTCTGACCACAACCAAGTCTGTCTCCTCAACGGATATTTTGGGAGGGGGGGGGAGAATAAATACACCTCCCAAGTAGCAGCGACAGAAAAGCCCCACTTGACCAAAATCAGTTTGGTGAGAAATGTAGGTAAGACTGTGGCTTCCAGGTGTTCATCCCAAAGGTTTTCCTTGCCTCCATCTCGTCTGCCTGCAGACATTCCTCATGTGAGCGGCACTCATCCTGCAGCCCCTTTGTGCTGCAGATCCTCCTGAGACAGCCCTGGCCACAAGATTTAGGGTTGCTAAACCACATTCCCCAGCCCTGCCCAGCTCCAGCCAGGCACAGAGCAGCTTCCACGGCTCCATCAGCACCGAGCAGCTTCAGGAAAAACAAACCCCTGGGATTAAACCTTCTCCGAGGCAGCTCAATCCAGAGAGCTCAAAGGCACTGACTCAAACGTGCTCTTCAGAGTACCCAAAATGTACACTGTAATTCAGACTTTTTCCCCAAAATTAAGACCAGGAACATCGTCAGGCCCCAGCAGTGCAGATCTCTGGAGGGTCTCCATGCCACAGATGCCTGGCCAAGGCTGACAGTGCCCACTCTGTGCTAACACACCTGTTTTCCTAAGCCCAGCCTGCCAGAATGCTGCCCAGCTCTGTCTCCAGAGATAAGGAGCACCAGAAGCAGCCTGATTGCTGCAGACAGACATCAGAGCAGAGACAGAACACAGACCCCCTGCTCCACGTGCCCTCCCAGCTCTCAGCCAGTGACAAACCTCCTGAGCTGAAAGAATTGATTTCCCCAGGTACTCCTCGAGTCCAGGTGAGTTTTGAGCATCCTCCACACCCTCTGAGCATGGAGGGACAGCACAAGGGGCAATGGCCTCCCACAGAAGAGAGGAGCTTTAGGTGGGTTTGGGGGAAATTCCTCCCTGGGAGGGTGGGCAGGCCCTGGCACAGGTGCCCAGAGCAGCTGTGGCTGCCCCTGGATCCCTGGCAGTGCCCAAGGCCAGGCTGGATGGGGTTTGGAGCAGCCTGGGACAGTGAAAGGTATCCAGGAGGGGCACTGGATGAGCTCTAAGGTCACCTAACCCAGCTCAGAAATACCAGCTGTAACTCAAAGCAGCTCCTAAGCCCTCCACAGCCAGCTGGGATAAAGCTGTGAAAGTGAGCCCAGCTCCTGGCACCACGGGGCCAGGCTGATCCTGTCCCCAGCACAGCCCAGCGGGGACACAGCCCCTGTAATGCCATTAGCGGGTGACATAAGCACACAGGAGAGCAGAGAGCCCTGGGGACACTGCCAGCACCAGCACAGCCCACACGCCCTCAGTGCCCCTTCACAGAACCCCAGGAGCAGCTGGAGGGGATTTAAATCCCATTCCATCCACCCCTGCCGTGGCAGGGACACCTCCCACTGCCCCAGGTGCTCCAAGCCCCATGTCCAGCCTGGCCTGGGATGGAAGGGGGACTCCCAAGGAGGAATTTCCTCCCAGAATCCAACCCAAACCACCCCTTTCAGAGCCAGGGCAGGCTCACACGTCCCCCAGGCCCCACACTTTGAGTCCCTGCTCTTTCTCCAGAGGGCAGAGTACATTTGTCATCAAACCCAACGTGGGGACAGACACACCCTGCCCTTTCAATGGCACAAAGTGACAAAGGCTTTTGAAGTGCTTTGATTGGTTTTAAAACTGCACCGACAGAATGAAAGGGTAAGTTAGATTAGAAAACTGGTTTTTAATAATGTTTCCCAGGTGCAGCTTCCCCTGCAGTGCAAGGGCACTTCACTAAACATCTCTCCTGAAGAATTTGGCTTACCTGTCTGAAAAAACACTGCACGTACTGGGTTAAACCCCCCTGGGGTGAGCAGAAATGGCACTTTGTATTTTACAAGCATATCTTACTTCCCAGAACACGTCTGTCCCCACGTGTAAAGGCTTTGGAGTGCCAGACTGCAGGAGTGGGATGAGGGTTTAGTCTGTGCAAGGGAAAACCAGACACAGCCTGAACACAGGGCTCCTGTTTCACCCTGCACCTTCCCACAGGCAGCACTTTGTGCTACCACCTCATTCACCAACAATCCCCCAGAATAAAAAAGCCATTGAATGCCACAGAGTGGGCAAGGCTTGGCTCAAAACGGGATAAAAACCAGCAGTTCCCTTAGGGCTGCTCTGGTCTGGTATCTGCTGAAAACACTCCTGTCAAAAACTCACCTGAACAGCTGTGCCTGGTGTGTTTCAATGCAATTGCAGCCTGTCATTAATGCAGGTAACAGTGTCCTAGCAAACAGCTTAAAGCAGGCAAATACATCTCCTCATGAACATTCCTGATTTTACCCTGTTCCTCCCAAGTCAGCATATCCTGTCAAGATGGATTCATTAAGAATAAAGAAAATTCAAATTGACTTCTAGGTCAAAAAATCCTCTCAAAATGAACATTTCCCGCTGCAAGGAGTGAGAGGTCCCCCACAGCAGCGCCAGTTTCTCTCTTCCAGGCTGTGCCAGGGGAAAATCCACCTGCACCAGCCACAAGAGCTCAGGGGGAACACTGGAAGTGCCAAAGGATTCTGCCTACAACCCCTGCAGGAGGCAAAGCCGGCTCACAGAACTAAAAACAGTCCCAGTTTTGTTCTGAAACAACTTTCCCATTTCTCACGGCCAACACAAAACTCCAGGGCACTTTACTGATAAAACAGCCTGAGAGTGCCAGCCTTGAGGCACGGCCTGGGCACCGAGAGAAGCGGCCAGAGCTGCTGGGGCTCTGCGTTTGAAACCCTGCTGGGGACATCCCGGGGCAGGCTCACACACCAGGAGCACCTCACCTGCATAAAGGGGAGCCCTGCCAGCCTGGCCTCACCCCGCAGGAGAAACATCTCCCCTTTAAACAGGGAGAGCCGGGAGCAGGGTCAGAGTCCAGCTCCAGCGGGAGCAGCACAGCTCCTGCCTGCCCAGCGCTCCATTAGCTGGAATTCCTGAGCTCTCAGGCAAGGCCCCATTGATCTGTGTGCTGCCATTCATTAAAGCACCAGGAGATGTCAGGGGGGATGAAACCTGATGTGAGTGCAGCAAAGCCCAGCCGTGGTCAGCCAGCAGTGAGAGAGGCAAACAGGCTCAGCCTCAGATGTCCCAGCATGTGCTCGCTGGCATTAATATTTAAATACTGACAAAGTACTCCATAAGTTGCTTCTACACAAAAGGTCATGGGAGCTCCAAAGAGATAAGCATAGTGCTTATCTGTGTAATTATGTCTGCACATCAGCTCAGGATGCCGAACTCCCAGGCCTGCACTGAACCTCCACTCTTTTAAATATTTTTAATTGCTACATTCCAAAGCGATAAAGCATTAACTCTCCTTTCTACGGAGCCTGAAAATTACAATGCACCTGTAAACAGGCTGCACCACAAAGCTTCTGCTGCACCACAAATTGCCAGTTGAGTTTCTTCAGCTTCACCCCACAAACCAGCTCTAATTCCAGTTAACTAAATGCAAATGAATCACAAAGAGATTTTTTCCAAGAACAAACGCGTTAGCACGAGCCTGAGTAAAGCTTCCTGGAACCAAACTGGCTCCAAGGAACAGCCCCAGCCAGGCCTGGAATGACACTGGAATATTACAGCACTGTGGGTGCTTGAGGATGCCATGGCAAAGTCACCTCGGGCTGCCCCAGGGCGGGGGGGACAGGACAGAACTGCTCCAGCCAGAGCAGCAGCACTGGAAAAATCCTGCAGATGGGTCAGGGCACTGGGATCAGCCTGGCTGACAATCTGGTCTGTGTCCTTGCACAGGGCAGAGTCAGGACACAGTGCCACAAAAAGTTTTGTTCACGTACAAACCCTTGTGTGCCCCCAGCAGCACCAGGATCTTCTTCTGTAAATGATCCTGAACCTTTAAAGGGTTAAAATGATGTTATGTAACACCTGGTTTTCACTTCACCCCTTTGGTTACTAATGTGCATTTGTCAGCACACTGGGGCCATAAATCACTGCTGACACTGATGCTGCTGCACATCCAACGAGAGGTGCTGCTGATGAATTAGCAAAGCCAAGCAGCATCCTTCATTCCCGTGACAGAAGGGGTCAGCCCAGAGCAGGAGGTGGTACCTGCCCTCTGTGCTGCTGACAGGCCAGGAGCAGATGTTTAATGCGCGTTGGGTCACCCCACAGAGCTCCACTCCTGCTTTCCCAGAGGAAAACTCATCCACTTAACAGAGCTGGGCAGCATCCACAGGGAAAGGAGTGTTGACACAACCTTGAGCAAGCTCAGCTGTCACTAACTCCAGAGCTTGTTCAGATATTCATTTAATAATCACAGCTCATTATACCAGGGCAAGAGCTCAGGTGTCCCTTTGTTCCTTGCACAATGGTTTCCGCTAATTACACGGCAGGTTTGGTTTCTCTTAATTAAACAAAACCCAGCGCCACTTTTCCCAAAGGGGAAAGGATTGGTAGGAGTTTGCACATGGTTTCGTATCTGCCCACCCCCATCACCTCCCCCAGGTGATGCCCATCAGCAGGTGAGCCCCATCAGCAGGTGAGCCCCATCAGCAGGTGAGCCCCATCAGCACCTCCCCCAGGTGATGCCCCCATCACCACCTCCCCCAGGTGATGCCCCATCATCACCTCCCCCCAGGTGAGCCCCATCAGCAGGTGAGCCCCATCACCACCTCCCCCAGGTGATGCCCCCATCACCACCTCCCCCAGGTGATGCCCCCATCACCACCTCCCCCCAGGTGATGCCCCCATCACCACCTCCCCCAGGTGATGCCCCTGAACTGTGGGATCCCACTCCTCAGGCTGCAGCTCCAGCTCTGCTCAGAGCACCACCAGGAACCCCACTGGTGGTTCCCCAGTAACTTCAGGTGCCCCTTCCCTAAATTCCAGTCCTCCTCATAAGGGCCAGCCAGGTTTTACCCCAGCTGAGGGGATAACACACCTGAGACTGAGCAGAGCCCTCCCCAGCTGCTCCCCCAGAGCTACAGCAATAAGCAGGTGCCTCTTCCCCTGCAGAGGCCACTGCCAGAACTCTGAAGGTCCATTTGCCAAGGTCTGACCAGAGAGAGGAGGTTTGTTTTGCAGAACAACAAACCAACCCTTCCCCAGTCGGCTTCTCAAGAGAGACCAAGCAGTGAGCATTCACAGGTACAGACACAACCCCCGGCTCTGCTGAAGGACGCATTTCCTTATCTCAATCCAGGTCCCAGACGCACGTTTATGGTGTCAGGATGTACTCTGGAATCTCAGAGGCAGGAGCTGCTGTGGTCCCAGTGGGATTGAGAACATTAATTAAGACCTTTCCTGTAAATGCTGGTGGATGAGGCACCTCCTCTGACCTTCAGGCCCCACGGAAGCCCACATCCAACTTTCCAGCCTGCCCTCCTGCTAACGACAGGCATTTGTCTCACTATGCAGAGCACTGAACAGGCTGCTCAGATGATTTTCCAAGCACCAGCAGCCAGCTGGAGCTGGCAAAACCAGGTAATTCCACTTTCAGGTTCTGGATAACTGTGGAATTGGTAATAACTAACATGGTTTTTACTTTCTGCTGCTTTTCGTGGCTTCCCTCCATCACAAATCAGGAATAAAGCCATTCCCGTCAGAAAGCACATCACTACCACCTTCACCTGGAGGAAAACTCCCAAAGGCAGGCTGGATTAGGTTTCTCTCCACCCCGCAGGAAACAGCGCTGGGTGGGGAGAGGAGAGAGGGACGAGGTTTCCCAAACAGGCGGCTCTTGTGCGCTCCTTTCACGCAGGACCTGTGAAGCTGCCGCTGGCAGGGATCCCACCCTGCTCCCCTCCTTCCAGCAGAACAGAGACCAGCTTCATCCCAAACTCCCACCCACCGGGACGGCTCTGACCCCACAGAGAAGATTCAAAGTTGCTATTTGATGACACGGTGGAGTGATCACACAACCAAACTATGCAATAAACAGGGGAAGTAAGTTTACTAGGGATGAAAATCCCTGTTTTTACAGGATCTTGCTGAAAGGAATTTCCCTTCATGTATTTTAGAGTAACTTCAGCTCTCAAAGGTATTAGGACTGCTCAAACCTCCTCTGAAGAGAGGGTTTATTGGAAGTGAAAAATGTCCATGTCTATTCAAAACCAAACACAGGTGCTGCCAGGCTTTGTTTGAATGTAATTACCGGGCTAATTTGAGAATAACAAACAGCTCTAAAGTACAGGACAGCTAATGAACAGAGAGCAGCGCCAGCCCACGCATGACAAATCCTCATAGCAGGCTCATGAATCACCGCTGAGCTCCGTGGATCCCGGGGCAGGGGATGGCAGCTGTCACCAGCCAGGGGAGCACCTCAGAGCAGCTCCACTCCTCCCCACAGGCTGGGGCTCCAGGTAACATCCTCAGAGCAGGATTCTGGAGATAGCCCGTATCTCAAAGGACGCCTGATAAAACCCAGCGCCTCGCATTCACCTCCCTGTCCCGCTATTCCCCGTAGCCAGCAGAGGAGCGCAGCTCGGGATGGGGAGGCATTTACCGAACGGGCACAATGAACGATGATTTACCGCGCGAACAGTTCCAAACACGGCTTTCTGCAGCTACAAAAACCTCCTCCCTGAACAAAAGTTACCCGCGGGGATGAATGAAGTAAAAATAAAGACCGATAAAGCCGGCTAAAGCCAGCTAAAACCAGCCTCAATTTTGGAAGCCGGACAAGAAGGGACAGAGAACTGCACCGCGACAGAGGTGCATCTCCAGGGGTTCCAGTTCGGCATTCCCGAGGGGATGAGCGGCCGCCACAGCCGCGGGCTCGCCAGCCTCCTGCCCGCTTCGGAGCGATTCCTCCATCGGGAGCGCTCCGATTTCACCAGAGCAGTTCCCAGCGCGGAACCCGCTCCTGCCCGCGCCCCCCGAGCGAGCCCCGCGGCGGCTCCGCAACGCTCTGGGGCAAAAAGGCGTCAATTTGTGCCGGAGCCAGGAAAGAGCGGACGGGCGCAGGGAACCTGCGGGGTCAGCCGGAGCGGGACCCCGCTCAGCCCCGCTGCCCCAGCCCAGCGCGGAGCCCCGAGCTCGGATCCCTCCCACGGATCCCGCGCTCTCCCTGCCCCGCGTTACGCGGCTCCCCGAGCTCTCCGCTCCCCGCGAAGCCCCCGTTCCCCGGGGAGCCGGAATCCTCCGTGCTCCGGGACCCCCGAGCTCTGCGCCCCGAGAGCCGGACCCTCCGTTCTCCGCCCGTCCCAACCCCGGGATCCCCGAGCTCTGCGCCCCGAGAGCCGGACCCTCCGTTCTCCGCCCGTCCGAACACCGGGACCCCCGTGCTCTGCCGCACCCCAGGAAACGGGACCTCCCCGCTAGGAGCCGGGATCCCCCAGCCAGGCGGGGCCCGCGCCCCGGCACCCACCGCGCTGCCCCCGATGACCGCTTCGTGCTTCTTCAGCCGGGACTTGAGGCTCTTCATGGCGCGGCCGCGGGCGGGGGGGCGCGCGCCGCACCGGCCCCGTCGCGCTCCCGCCGCCGCCGCCACGGCCGGGACGCGCCGGCCCCGCCCCGCCCACCCGCGCCGCAGCCAATGGCCGCCCGCCCTCGCGGGAGCTGCGGCCAATCAGCGAGCGGGGCGGAGGGGAGGGACTTCCTCGTGGCGGAGGGGTGCTGGCGGCGCGGAGCCGCCCGGCCGGCAGGGGGCGCGCGGCGGGCGGGGCAGGCGCGCTGCGGGCGGGGCGGCGCTCTGGCCCGGGGCGGCCCCTCAGGGCACCACAGAGAGGGCGCGGCTGAGGCTCCCGGGGCTCCGGGATAACCACCGCGATAACCGCCCGGAAAATCACCGGGAAAAGCACCGGGACAGGTGTACCTGGTGCCAGGGGGACTCTGTCCCTCCAAGTACAGAGCTCCCCGCGGCTGAGAAGGAAGCTCAGAGCCCTGGCGCTCACCTGCTCACCGAGCCAATGGCCGCCGTGCAAACAGTCGCTGCTATAAACACGACCTGTGTGCACAAAGGAATGAAGGGGTCACGCCGCAGAGGCCCGAGCTGGGCATAGGCAGCGGCTTAAACAACACAATGAACTCCAGCCTCGGCGTGAGCATGTCCGAGTTTGAGTTCAGTTCTGCTTGTCCCAACTCTTACGTACTGTCCCCTTCTCACCCCATTTTCCCCGCAGCCCCATCACACTGCCCTGATGACAGAAGGTTATAAAGCTTATTTAAGATTTATTTAATTACAGCCCATGGATTGGGTTTAAGACCTTGCTTATTAGAGCTGGAACGGGGTTGTTTGATCAATGGATCTCTAATACAAGCAAGGCTGGAGGTAAATGTCAGTGCCTTTTAATCAATCTGGCCAAGCCCTGTTCAAACACTTGGGTTACTCCATAGGTGGCCTGTTGAGAAGGAAAGAAAATGGTGCTGATAAAAATGAGCTCCTTTTGTGCACAGCGGGGTGGCTGGGGAGTCCAGGGAGCTCTGGAATGGAAACCTTCCCCAGGGCACTCTGACCCCTCATCCCACACGGATTAATCCCAGATTTGGGCTCTCCGGAGACTCACTGTGTATGCCCCAAACGCCTTCTAAAGTTTGTGGTGTTTTTCTCCCTGAAGAGCCACGTTTCAGGCAGCATCTGTCACCAACAGAACTCCAGCCTGTCCTGGAGCAGGAGCCACAGTTCCAGACACCTCTCACCAAAAGTTTACCAAAAGTTTCAGCTCTACAAAAATGTCACATTCTAGGACCAAGCTAACACCAGTAGCTTTCTCTTTTCCCACCAAATCTGCGCTGTTTAAAGGAAGCTCCTTCTGAGTCATTCCAGTACGAGGGAAAGCAGAATCTTAAAAATAACTCCTTGCTCTCGAGTCAGTGCCGAGAAGCTGCACGGAGCGGTTCCAAGTGCTCGGCCAATTCCGGCACCGATCCCTGTCCCCTGATAATCACACACATCCACACTCCCCTGATAATCACACACATCCACACGTGTGCCGTGCCCCAGCCAGCGGAGCCACGGCTCTGCTGAGGGATCACACTGAGAGGGTGGCGCTGGAGGGTGGCACTGAGAGGATGGCACTGAGAGGATGGCACCCAGCCTTGGGCTCAGCCAGTGCTGCAATGAGAGGATGGCACTGAGAGGATGATATTGAGAGGATGGCACTGAGAGGATGGCACTGAGAGGGTGGCACTGAGAGGGTGGTACTGAGAGGGTGGCCCTGGGGGGATGGCACTGGAGGGATGGCACTGGGGGGATGGCACTGAGAGGGTGGCACTGAGAGGGTGGCACTGAGAGGGTGGCACTGAGAGGGTGGTACTTGGGGGATGGCACTGAGAGGGTGGCACTGAGAGGGTGGCACTGGGAGGTGGTACTGAGAGGATGGCACTGGGAGGGTGGTACTGAGAGGATGGCACTGGGGGCATGGCACTGAGAGGGTGGCACTGAGAGGATGGCACTGGGGGCATGGCACTGAGAGGGTGGCACTGAGAGGATGGCACTGAGAGGGTGGCACTGAGAGGATGGCACTGGGAGGATGGCACTGAGAGGATGATATTGAGAGGGTGGCACTGGGGGGATGGCACTGGGAGGGTAGCACTGGGAGGATGGCACTGGGGGGATGGCACTGAGAGGATGGCACTGGGAGGATGGCACTGAGAGGATGATATTGAGAGGGTGGTACTGGGGGGATGGCACTGGGAGGATGGCACTGGGAGGGTGGTACTGAGAGGATGATATTGAGAGAGTGGTACTGGGGGGATGGCACTGAGAGGATGGCACTGGGAGGATGGCACTGAGAGGATGATATTGAGAGGGTGGTACTGGGGGGATGGCACTGAGAGGGTGGCACTGGGGGGGATGGCACTGAGAGGATGGCACTGGGAGGAGGGCACTGAGAGGATGGCACTCGAGGGTGGCACTGAGAGGATGGCACTGGGAGGAGGGCACCCAGCTTTGGATCCAGCTGCGTCCCCCTGGAGCCCATCCCAGGGAAGCGTGTCCCGGGCACGCTGCAGTTCTCCCTGGCCAGCTCAGTGCAGGGTAGAGCCTTCAGCCCGAGCAGCTGGAGCAGAACCTTCCCTGTCAAAGCAGGAAGTTCCCTATCTGAACACCATCTCCCAGCCCGATGTGTCAGCGCCAGAACAAGATGTTTCACGTTGGGTTTCTGGAGCCTGACTTGTCGGTGTGAGTGGCAGCCCAGCTAACCGAGCTCACCCCACAGTCCCCAGGCCAGGCCGGGCTGTTCCAGCGCAGTCCGGGCAGATTCCATGTCTGGCCCTTCCCTGAGCACACTGCCAGGACTATTCCCTCATTCGGGACACTTCTGCAGGCTTTTGCTCCAGACTTCTCACTTTGCTCTTCAAATTAATTCAGGCTGCTGCTGTTAAGATTCTTGGCGTGTAGTTCCCACTACATCACCCCTCTGCACACCCCATCCCCTCTAGATGATTAGCTAGACGATTTATCATGGAATCATAAAATTCTGGAGTGCTCTGGGTTGGAAGGGACCTTAAAGGCCATCCAGTTCCAGCCCCTGCCATGGGCAGGGACAGCTCCCACAGACCAGGTTGCTCCAAGGCGCTTTTGTGTTCCCGTTCCCTGATTTTGTCTCGCTCTTGCCATCACTCCATTCCTGGTTCTTGGCTCCTGTCCCTCATTGTCTGGCCAGACATTCTCCCAGCTCTCTTGGAAGTGAGACGAGCCAGGACAAGCCGGCCCGCTGTGGTTTGTGTTCCCAGTGCGTGGGCACCAAGAGCAGAGCACAACCTGAGGCTGGTGAGATAAGGTCACTTCGTGCTTTCCAAACAGAAACCTGGAGCTCCTGCTGGACATCTGTTCTCTGCTCTGCCCAGCTCCGTGCCTTCTCTGCCTGTGATTTTCCCCTCCAGAGCCCAGGTTACCTTGGAGCAGGGGCTGACACTGCACATCCCTGTGCACTGACTCAGGGCCTGGTGGATGCTGTGCCTCAGCAGTTCCGTGAGCAGACCGGGACTGGCGTCTGAGCTCGGCGAGCAGCTTATGCAGCTCCCAAACCATCACCCCGTGTCTGCTCAGAGCTCATCTTTGTGACAGCCTTCGCTTCCAGCAGCACAACAACGGGCAGATTTATCCCCACAACGTTCGCCTGATAAGTGCCGAGTTAATGGCACACGAAATGTGCTGGCTGGTCCTCTGCAGGCCTGGGATCTAATTAATCTCTGGCAAGTTCCCCTGAAATAGAAGCTGTGCTGGCCTGCACATGCAGCAGTCGAGACCAACTAATTGGAGCCAAACTGTACAGCGAGGCAGGAGGAAGGAATTGCTGCAGCACGGTGGGATTTCCAGAGTTACAGTGCCAGAGCTGTGTTTCTGCTCCAGTGGAAGCGCATTTGTGCCATTCTCTTACCCCAGCCAGAACCCAGAGAGCTTTTGAATCAGTCACAAAATCACAGAGCTAGGTGGTCACACACTCCACAAAATGAGGTGGTACTGAGGCCCATATCCATCAGGAGTGACTCCAGGACTCCACCTGAGCTCAGTGACACCATCCTACAGCCACACAGGAGCTGGGGAGCCCCCTCTGCACAAGCCATGGCCACATCTGTCCCCCAAAGGAGGTCAGCAAGCTCTGGCTCTCAGCAGTTTCATATGACAGAGAAGCAGATCAGTGTGAATATATTCCACTTCTCCAGGGGGTTCATTTATCAATCCATTTGTAACAGGACATAAAAATCAAACCCCAGCACGACTGAAAGGGAAACACGCTCCTGGCTTTCTATTTCCACCTGGGTCATTAAATTACCCAGCCACCTCCTGCATCACTTGCTGCCTTAATCATGCGGATAAATTAATCCCCATGCCAGGCACACACAGAGAGGAGAATATAATTTTATCTCCCTTTGCTCTCGAGCCCAGGAAGAGTCCCAGTCTCCACTGCAAGGATAGAGGGGGCTTGTTGCCCTGGGGTGTCTGTCACCCCACTGGGCGCAGTGTCCCCAGCAGGACACACACATCTGATCTGGGTCCCAGGGTCACACCAGGGATGTCCCTGCAGCAGCAGTGACCCCGTGGGCAGGAGCACACACACGGTCACTGCCAGGCCCTGGAGCCTGCCTGACTCCCACCTTCCCCAGGACAGCTCCTGCCCGTCCCCAGGTGTGCCAGCCAGGTGTGCACAAACCTGCACTGCTGGATGGGGAGGGGACACGGCCCCAGGGACGTACAGACAAGCAGTGGGAAGGCTTAACAACACATAGCCAAAGCAAACCAGTGTCCAAGCTCCAGGGAATCATGGAATTATAGATTTGTTAAGGCCGGAAAAGACCTCTAAGTTCATCAAGTGCAGTTGTCAGCCATGCAACACCACCATGTTCAGCACTGAACCTCTTCCTTGAAAGTGATATCCAAGTGGTTTTTTGAATACTTCCAGGGATGATGACTTCACCACTTCCCTGGGCAGCCTCTTCCAAAGCTTGGTAACTCTTTCAGTGAAGAAATTTTTCTTGATATCCAACCTAAACCTCTGCTGGCACAACCTGAGGTTGTTTGCTCTTATCCTGTGAGTTGTTCCCTGGGAGAAGAGCCCGATGCCACATCACTACCATCCCCTTTCTTAGTCCTTTCACCCCCATCTCGTCCTGTGTTCCCAGAGAGGGAGGAGGAAGGGAACATGTTTAGACGGCAACCTGCGCTAGCAGTGTTTGCACACTGAGCTCTGAGCCCGCCTGGCCCGAGGCCGAGCTCAGAAAAACAAAGCGTGTGCCAAGCTCTCGGGAGCCGGGCAAGCGCCCGGTGCCAGCTTGGCTGCCGTCCCTGGCTGCCGCAGAGCAGTGCCCGACAGGCACAGGCAGCGCTCGCCCCGTGCCCAGAGCCAGCGTGCGCACAAGCCGTGCCTGGCAGGAGCTGAGAGCGCGGCCAGCGGGCAGCGCTGGGAGCAGGAGCAGCTGGGGAGCGGCTTCCAGGGCTCTTCGTCAGCTCACAAGTGGGTGTAGAAACCAGGGCTGCTGCCCGCTGCCAAGAGAGCCGGCGGAACACGCTGTCCTGCGGCTTCACTGCGGATTGTAACGCATCCCAAAAGAAGAAAACGCCCCAAAGGAAGGGAATCTGTTTTGGCAGCAGAAGAGGGTAAAGTTCAGGTTGTGGATGAAGACTGAAAATAGTTCCTCAGTTTTTCCCCACTCACGCGTGCTTTCAAGGGAGTGGTGAATTTAATTTTCTGAACTGCAGTAAACTCTTGTTCCAGATGCCAGGAGAAAGTTTTGGAATGTCACTGGGGAAGGTGTACAGTGAAGGCATCTTTCCTTCAAGCTCCAAGCCTTGCTGAGCACCTCAGCTGCTGAGAGAAAGCAAATTCACTCTCAAGGGACGGCCAGCAAGCCCTGTTCACTTTGGTGGCAGTATCTGTGTGGTTAATGGTGTTAATTAAGCAGCACATTCCAGCAAGTGTAAGGGAGCTGAGTTCCCAAGTGAACCAAAGGCAGCAGCGTGTCCCACACAGACTGAGCTGTGTCACGGTGCTCTGGTCACACCCGAGGGTGGGAAGTAGAATTAGAAACAGAAGTGGGTGCAAGGGACATAGCAAAAGCTTCTCACGTTCCCATCAGGATGTTTCTGCCAATAGGTTCTGGTTCCCCTCGCCTCAAAAAGAAGTGGGGTTTGCTGCTGCCTTGGTTCATCAGCATGAGCAGGCAGGCTTTCTTGGGATTATGCAACTCCTGGAACATGGAGGCAAAAGGAACCTCGGACCAGGGCTCCTGGGGCTGCACCAGGGGACAGAGCAATGCCAGGAGAAACTCTGATCACCCGTGGACTGGCTTGATCCTGGAGATAAAGCCTTACTATGGTAAATGGGAGGACAGACTAACAGCAGGGATAAGGAGGAGTGATAAGGAGCCAAAGGAATGTGAAGATCAAAAGGAACTTAACCAGAGCTGAATGCCTTCCTGCACAGAGCAGTCTGGCCAGGGAGTGACCATGCTGCAGTTTAACTGTTTCATTTGCAGCAAAAGAGAGAGAAAAACAGGACTCTGTGGCAGCAGAGTGTGCAAATCCCTCAGAGCACTGGCAGAGCTGCAGACAGGTCTTCAGGGAGACAATGCTCAATCTGTGGGGAGCCAGCCCAGCTCAGGGGAAAACATCTCAAATAGCTGCTGTCATCAGCACATCTCCTCCATCCTCACGGATGGGCTGGCCGGCTGCGCTGGAAACCAGAGCTCCCAGGCAACCAGGCGCACTTTCCAAAGCTTTAGAGTCAGTAGCAAAGGCAAAGCTCTTCCTAAGCTTCTTATCCTTGCATGTGTGATGGCTGGGGTTGGACCATCAGCAGCTCGGAGCCTTGTTTAAGCTCAAATGGATCAACAGTGAAACTGGAGCCTTGTGACCTTCAGTAGCTCCCTCACCCTCTGCCTCTTCTTGGGAACTCCTGTCAGCACCGGAGAGGTCCTGGATTCATTTTTAGGGTGATGAGGAGCAAAGCAAGCAGGGTCCCAGGTTAGCAACCGTCCAGGCACGCAGGATTTGCAGTGTAATAATAGCAACCCCAGCGTCTCCCACAGTAATCCCAACCAGCAGCATCTCCTGAAGCCAGAGAAACCCCACACAGCTCCCCGAGCCTCGCAAATTAGCTCCATTATCTTGGCCGGGCCTTCCCTCTCCCCATCTGCTCTGAGCAGTGGGAAACCAGCGGGGTTTGAACTCCTGCCTGCTCAGAGGGAGCAGCTGAACCTGCAGCAGCCAAACCAGCCTGGGCTCACAGAACAGAGAGAGGCTGGGCCATAAACAACGCCCAGGGTGGCACAGGAGAGCAGGGTGACCTGAGGCTGGCACACGACCGTCACTCACACCAGTTACTGCACCCCCGAGTTCATGGTACTCCAAATAAATCCCGTGTCTGCTGGTTCTGCTCTCTCTTGGATGCTGGCCGATGGCAAACAGGGGCTGAGTTTCCTGTGAATAGGATTCGTTATGGAAAGGAGCTGCCCCTCCTGCTGGGCAGCAGTCTGTGCGCAAATCCGGGAGCTGATCTCGCTGTGAGCTGAGGCCTCAGCCCTCGGAGCAGTCCCGGGAGAAAGGGCAGGACTCTGTGTCCTAATTCCAGCGGCACCCCACAGCTTGCTGGACAAAGCCGCGGGCTGCCCGAAATACCTGCTGGATGGGTTCGGCAGCTGGGAAACCTGAGCCGGCTCCTGCGGGGCTATTCAAGGAGGGCTTCGCTCAAAGTCTTGTCATGTCAAAAGGCAAAAAATACCCGTGGGCAGAGCACCCAAGCGGCCTGGGAACCTGTCCGGGAGTGCTGTGCCATGCCCTTATGGTGTGGTGAGTGCCCAGAGAGAGCACCAGACACTGTCCTGACATCAGCCCCTCCAGCGTGCCAGGATGGCACTTGGAGTGGGGCCTCCCACCTGGGAATGCTTCCCTGGCTGTCCATCCCATCTGGGAATGCTTCCCTGCCATGGGGCATCCCACCTGGGAATGCTTCCCTGCTGTGCATCCCACCTGGGAATGCTTCCCTGGCTGTGCATCCCACCTGGGAATGCTTCCCTGCCAGTCCATCCCACCTGGGAATGCTTCCCTGCCATCCATCCCACCTGGGAATGCTTCCCTGGCTGTGCATCCCACCTGGGAATGCTTCCCTGCCATCCATCCCATCTGGGAATGCTTCCCTGCCATGGGGCATCCCACCTGGGAATGCTTCCCTGCTGTGCATCCCACCTGGGAATGCTTCCCTGGCTGTGCATCCCACCTGGGAATGCTTCCCTGGCTGTCCATCCCACTTGGGAATGCTTCCCTGCCATCCATCCCCCCTGGGAATGCTTCCCTGGCTGTTCATCCCACCTGGGAATGCTTCCCTGGCTGTTCATCCCACCTGGGAATGCTTCCCTGCCAGTCCATCCCACCTGGGAATGCTTCCCTGCCAGTCCATCCCACCTGGGAATGCTTCCCTGCTGTGCATCCCACCTGGGAATGCTTCCCTGGCTGTGCATCCCACCTGGGAATGCTTCCCTGCCAGTCCATCCCACCTGGGAATGCATCCCTGCTGTTCATCCCACCTGGGAATGCTTCCCTGCCATCCATCCCACCTGGGAATGCTTCCCTGGCTGCAGAGGCAGCTCCTGTTCAGGGCTTCTTTTAGCAGGTGAGACTCAGCCCTGCTAAGCAGTGTCAGTGCCCATCACTCTTGGATTCTGTTGTTTGAACACACTTGCTTGCTCAGTCTCTCAAGTGCAGTGAGCAATCTGCAAACTCCGTGGAGAAAATAACTTCTTTCCTGCTGCAGGGCAGCTTCCACACTCAAATTCCACCTCACATCCAGCCCGGGATGCATTCCAGAGTGGCCTCTGCCACAAGAGCCTCTCAACAGTCAGCTGTACACAGAGATCACAGCGAGTGTGGCTGCACAGCTTCGCTCCCTCTCCATCCCCTGCAGGGCCCAGCAGCCCTCCAGGAGTGTGCAAGTGGGGGAAGAGGCACAGCTAAACCCAAACCCTTTCCAGTTCTGCTGGACTGGGGTGAACTCTGCCCTAGGGGTTTCCTCTGTATCTCAGACTCCAGAGCTCCACGTCCTCCTGCATTTCCAGCTCGAATGAGAACACAGGATCACAGAATTCCAGACTGGGTTGGGTTGGAAGGGACCTTAACGCTGCGTGCAGTCATTCCCCCTTGTCCTGTACCTCCAGGCCCTTGTTCAAAGTCCCTCTCCAGGTCTCTTGGAGCTCCTTTAGGCACTGGAAGGGGATCTAAAATCTTCCTGGAGCCTTCTCTTCTCCAGGCTGAACCCCCCAGCTGTCCCAGCCTGGCTCCTTAGGGGAAGAACAGGAGGAACCTGAGTTACTTCAGAAATATTAACTCTAGGTAAAAAAGGGCCAGGACAAAGCAAGCAGGGAAAAGTACTGAAACCAGGGAGTGACCAGTTGAAGACAAGGTAACATTAAGTGTTTAAAACTCAAAAGCTCAGGAAATCATGACCAGACATGAGAAACCATGAGTAAAACGAAATGTCCTTTCAGAGTGCCCTCAGCGGGCCAGCCTGGCTGTGTCCCCTGCAGCCCCCTCGGTCACTGCCTCTCTGTGACACCAGTCCCTGGCAGTGCAGTGCCAGGAGCAGCCTGGGCAGGGATGGTTGTGCTCACACTCAGGAGCTGCTGCTCTGCTGTGTCCTCAGCAGAGCGTTCCAGGCTGCTGCACACTCCATGTGCTGGTTCCAGCTGCTCTGCACCTGGACATTCTGGTGTTTGCACCGAGGAGGGAAAGAAAATGACTTGTATTTTAAATAACAGCTTAAATCCTGGAGCATGAGACCCAAACTTTGGGGAGGACAGCCTGTTGCCAAGCCACCCTAATCCCAGTCTTTTCCTTCTCTTTGTTTAGCATTCCTGTAATGGAATTTGGGCTACAGCTAATGCTGATTAACATTTCCATGTTAGTTATTTCACATAATCTCTTCTCCAGCTGTGGCAGAGCCTAGAAACGCACCGTTTATCCTTGTTCAGTCCCTGCTTCCCAATCTCTTCCCAGCCAAACCACTGGAACTGCAAGGCTGCTCTGTTTAGCTGCCCCTAACGTGGATCAATTCCTGAATGCAGGAATGGTGTCCTTTCCCTCTAAACTCCACGTGGATAACAGACTGTGATTGCAGGCTGGCCCTGAGGTGGGAGCAGGGCTGCCTGGCAGGCAGCAGCACACACCCGGCCGGGCAGGACGTTTCACTGGGAGCTGCCAGCCCAGAATAATCCAGCTAATTTTACACCTGCGCTCATCCTTCCCTGCAGGATTCAGCGCCAGAGACCTAAAATTAGGGCAGGTTACAGACACGATCCTTAACGTGTTAAAAGTAGAAACATGCCAGTGGATGCAGGGCTCTCATCCCAGCGCTCCCACTCGGGCACGGGGACATACCAGACACCACCGGGGCACCTCCCAGCTTTGGTTACAGCTCTGCTGGGGACAGCCCCCGGCTGCCACACACGAGGGCAGGAGGTGCTGGGGTGGCACACGAGGTGCCCACACTCCGCAGGTCACGCACCAGACCTTCAGTCACCGGTGTGACAGCCGGGCAGAGCTGCCGTGCCCCCAGCTCCAGCTGGCCCAGCACTGCCCCGGGGCATGCAGGAGCTGAGCGTGGAGCAGAGGTGACAGGTGACAAGCCAACCCTGACAGCCCTCTGTCCTGCTGCACCTTCTCCTTCCAGCACCAACCCAGTTTTCCCTGCTCCTGGAGTACTGATCCCATCTCCTCAGTGGACTGGCTGAGGCATCAGTTTGGGATTATTCTGGCATAACTGTTTTCCCCCTAATTAAAAAAAAAAAAAATCCCTTTTGGTGACACACCATTTGTTAATTAAAATTAATTTTTCTCTATCATTAATTCTCCATGGGTGAAAAAAAATATCATGGATATGTGTGACTGCACCTGTTCGGAGGACATAATCAGAGCCTGCTGTGATGTTGACTTTATGGAGGGCCCAGCGTTTTCTTTGCCCAGACCTGCGGGCAGGTGAGGCAGCAGCTGCCGCACAGGTTCAGCTGGGGCAGCGACACTTCAGAGCAAATGACGGGGAACAGCTTCTGCTGGGAAACTCCGAGAGACAAAGGATCACGAGGGGCTCCTCCCCGGCCGCTCCCAAGCGCTAATTGCTGAGCCGCTGGACCACGAAGCACGCAAGGACGGCCCGGGCCAGTAATTATCCCTCCTCCTCCTCCTCGGAGCATCACCTCCACCTGCGGCCGGCTTCAAGCGCAGGCTTGGGCTGTCGGGGTCAGGGCTCCCCGCACAGGGCTGGGTGTGGTGGCGATACCTGCCCTGGGCTGGGCTGGCAGCAGGACCGGGCTGTCGGGGCTGCCAGCGGCAGGAGGAGCTCGGCCAGCCCTGCATTCCTCGCTCCCGGCATCACCCATGCGCTGAGCAAGCCAGGGAGGAACAGGGAAAATCGGCACCGCCCAGTCGCTGCCGTGCAGCTCTCCGGTTCCGTACCGCTGTCCCTCGGATGTCAGCGGGCACTGGAACCTGCCCTGCTGCTGTATGGAACCGCAGGTCCTGGGAAGGGAAGGACCAGCCTGTCCCTCAAGCACGGAGCATCTTCTCAAACCGGGGAGGGCGCAAGGACCAGGGCATCCTCTCAGTCCAGGGAGGGCACAGGGATCGAGCATCCTCTCAGTCCAGGGAGGGCACAGGGACCGGGGCATCCTCTCAGTCCAGGGAGGGCACGGGGATCGAGCATCCTCTCAGTCCAGGGAGGGCACAGGGATCGAGCATCCTCTGGGGCCGAGCAGGGCACAGCTGTTCTGATGCCAGCTCGGAGCCCCAGCCCTGATAACCCAGCACGGCTGTGGGACTCGCGCAGATGATGCTGATCCCGTTTCCATGGAGAGCTCCATAGAGAGCAGAAGGGATGGAGAAGGGTGGGAGCTCCATCGGTGGAGCGCTGGGGCCCTGGATAACGAAGCCCTGTTGTTTTACATGGGAAGGGACGCCGGGTTTCCACTCCCCACCCAGTGGAGAAACAAAAGCAGCAGCGATTGTGGCAGCGGGAGCGTGGGGCTGACGGCGCTCCCGCAGCTCCGCAGGGAGGGGTCCCGAGCCGGCTCCCACCGCACGGCCTCTGGAAAAGGCACTTCCCTCGGTGCCCGGGTGTGCCCGCGGGCTGGCACAGAGCCGGAGCCAGGGCAGCTGCTCGGCCCCGTCCCTCGGGAAGGTTTCCCAGGTTCAGGGGTGCCTGTACCACACCAGGGACTCACGGACCCACAGCTGCTGTGTCACAGCCGAGCGTGCACAGGTTTGTGTTTCCCAGCTCCATTAGCTGGCCTAACGAGGTAATGACACCCCTGTCCAGCCCTGGCCTTCCCCAGATCACCGAGCTGCTACCGAGAGGCTGTTTTAGAGAATAAACTAATTAGCCAGCAGCCTTCACTGCTGCATTGAGCAACCCCTCAATGCCAATTACAGGTGAGAGCAGCGGCTGAGCCAGAGCTGCTCCCTGGCCCTGCTGCTGCCCTGGCTGCTCCTGCCAAGGACAGGGACTGGAACCCGTGGAACTCCCACCCTCCACCCGTTCATGTTGCCAATGGATGCTGCCTGGCCAAGGCCTTCCAGACCCTCCAGCAGCTGGTGAAGCCATGGGAATGGAAACCAAACAGTGCCACCCAGCAGCAGGGTCCTCAAGGGGACACACAGCCCCTGGCAGCCCCTGCTCGTGGCCCAGGGCAGCTGCAGAAAGCTGCTTTACTCCAGAGAAGCTGATTACAGCTCCCTGACACCCAGGAAGGCCACACAGGCAGCAGAACCCACACTGGGGTGGAGGCTCTGCTGCTGCCTTTGCTCCAGGGGCACCAACAGGTCCTTGGGGTGATGGGGCAGGGGGGCCATCCTCTGCAGCGCTCCCCGCATCTCTCCACCCTTCATCTCATTAATTCCAGTTAATAACTAACAGGAGGGAGTAGGGCAAAGCCTTGGCATAATCCTGGTGTGGCATTAGAGTAGAAAGCCCAGTGAGCACGTGCCTATTGCAGGTAACAGGGAGTCCCATGGAGCCTTAATGGGCTTTGGGACCCGTTAGCTCCTTATCCCCTGCAATAAGCTCCTTGTCCCTTGCAGAGAGCTCTGGAACCTCAGCAGTTCTGACAGCCCCAGCTCCTTCCCTCAGCCGTGGCAGGGCTGAGCTCCCAAGCCCCCCCAGCACAGATCCCTGGGCAGGGCACAGCTCCCAGCACACGCAGGACACGGCCAGGAGGACACCGGGACATGGTTATGGGGCACTCACCTGTGCAGATGCCATGGCTGAGCTGGGGCAGTGCTGCAGGGATCGCTCTGCTCCCTCCTCTCCTCTCCTGGCTGTGCTAAGGCAGCAGGGCAGGGATGGAGCAGTGTTGGGATCACTCTGCTCCCTGCTCTCCTCTCCTGGCTGTGCCGAGGCAGCAGGGCAGGGATGGAGCAGCGTTGGGATCACTGCTCCTTCCTCTCCTCTCCTGGCTGTGCCGAGGCAGCAGGGCAGGGATGGAGCAGTGCTGGGATCACTCTGCTCCCTCCTCTCCTCTCCTGGCTGTGCCAAGGCAGCAGCGCAGCGATGGAGCAGCGTTGGGATTGCATCTGGCACAGGCACTGCTGCGCCGGCCAGGCTCGAAAGGGCAGCAGGAAAACAGGCGAGGAGGGACCCAGCCCTCCGCACCCGCAGCACAGGAAACCACCCTCACATCGGAGCAAAGGAAGGAAAAAGGGACACAGCGTGGGGCAGGAGGCACAGCCCAAACACCGGGAACGGCACCGCTGGGACATCAGGAATGGCACAGCTGGGACAGCTGGCACAGCACGCCCTGCCCTTCCACTGGGGTCACCCAACAGGGACAGTTCAGCACTGCTGCCCAGCTGAGCTCCCCGGGCTCTGTCACATCGTGCTGTGCCAGGGACTCCACTTCCAAGGGCCTCCCTTCCTGGGCATGGGGCTTGGCCTCCAGCAGTCCATCCTTGTGAAGATTTCATTTCCTGCTCTACAAACTCCTCAGCTCCTCCAGGGGGTACAGCCCTGTCTGAGGAACCACAAGCATGAGCACACCCAGCCTCCATGGGGGCCAAGGGCACCAGGGAAGCTGACAAGGGAAGCCAACAATTCCTGCCTCAGGCCAGCCTGGAAGAGGTCACCCTTTCCAAGAGCTGGAGGGAGCAGGGGCTCCCAGCTCAGAGGGGCAACACAGCACCAGGTGAACTCTCCCTGGGAACCCTGGTTTGCCAGCAGGAGCCCAGGGACCTTCACATAAAACAGAATGACCAGAAGATCCCAACAGGCCTTGGTACAAACCCTGTTCCGTGAGCACGAGCACTGACAGCAAAAGGCCATTTTCACTCTTGGGGTGGTTGGCAAAGGATAAATCCATTGTTCAGATTGGAACATGATCCTGGCTCCGGGTAATGGCCAGGATAAATATGAGAAGTAGCTAATTAACAACTCTGAGGCGAGCAGGCAGTGATTGGAAGAGCACCGGGAGCCAGAGGGGCACTCACCTTCCCACACGGCTCCAGCCCAGCCTGGTGCTGGGCAGGGAACCACAGTGCCCCTTTCCCTACTCCCTGCCTGCCCTGAACAGAATTCCGAGTAGGAGCCCGCCTTGGAAGTGCCACAGCTGCTCCCAGCCCTGCCTCAGTTTCCATGGCAACTTCCCCTCACCCCATTGCTCAATACCTCCTTTTTCCACGGAACAGCAGATCCTGCTGCTTTTCAAACAGCTCCTTATCCAACCGGACCATCACATCCCCAGCAGCACTGGGGGCTGTGCTCAGCACAGGAGGGCAGCAGGGCAGGGTGGGACACGGCCCTGCTGGGCTCCCGTCCAGGGAATGTGCTCATGCTTCCCTCAGCCCTGGGCAGCCCAGCCCATCCGCACCCCCAGCAGGGGCTGCGAGGGCACAGCCATGCTGGGGACAGTGTGGGACCCTCCTGCCCCTCAGCCCCTGCAGGAAAGGCTCAGTCCCACCCCAGAGCAGCCCTGGGACAGCACGGGTCCCAGATCCCTGGCCACTGTGGCTTCCTGCAGTAACATCTGTGATTAAAACCTGGTATTTTGCAGGCAAAGAGCAGCTATTGAGAGCCAAGTCATGCAATGCCTTTAAGAGATCCAAACCCCTCATTCCCTTGCTCAGCCTGGCCAGGACACTCACATGGCAGAGACTGATGCAAACACAAACAGCAGAAACCACATTTGAAATTAAAAAAGTTTATTTGCAGATCTGTAAAACAGCTCTGCGAAAGACCAACATTTCCAAACACTACGAGATGAGAATGCATTTTCCTATCATTAGAATATAAAAAAAAGTCACAGTCCTTCAACTACCCCATGAAAAGCAGACATTTATGAACCAAACATTGAACTTTCAACACCAAAAAGTCACTGGGGTGAGTGAGACAGTCAATAGCACCGAGACAGGTGACACAGCCCTCGTGGTCTGTCATTACTATGGAATAAAGCAGGTTAGTGAGGCTGAGCCTTTGGGGAGAGCAGCCCTACGAGCACTGAGTCCAGACAATGACACACCAGAACACATTCCTTTACATCCCAGCGATGCACACCGAGCCAGAAACACCACGGAGCTCCCGCAGCTCCAGCTTCCACTGTGGGACAAGAAATTCCACTGCAGAACAAGGAATCTTCCGGACTTACGTGGCAGTTGCACTTCACACACACAACTTTAATCACTCTATGTTTACAGGAGCTGTGCAGGAGCTGTGTGACGGGGAGGTGAAGGACAGGATGCAGAAGTGGACAGCGGTGCAGGATCCAAGCCTTGCTCCATGGATTACACCGCTTTCCGGTGGTACTCCGGAGGGGCCACCTCGTAGTCACTGGCACTGAACAGCGCAGAGGAATTCTTTGCTAAATACCTACAAAACCAACAAAAACATTACATTGCTTCTTGCCCAAATCCTCCGTTGTTCAGTGAATCTGAATGCCCAGACACACAACAGGGTTTGAGAAGCACCAGCCAGTCCCACAGTAGCTGCTCCCATCAGCTCTGCCAAGCACTTACAGATCTGACAGCTCAGCCAAAAAATCTCTTCCAAACGAGCTGCCAAGCACCTCTGGCTCCAGGTGAGCTCCAGCAGCTCAGGACTAACAGGATGAAGCTGTTGGTATGAGTTTCAGACAGCTGCTGTACCAAGAATCGATCTGGTACTGCTCTACTCAAAGGAGCAGGGACAGAACAGGACACCAGGAAGCTCTGTCTGCACAAACAGGGACCCTCGGGGGCTGAGTGAAGGATGGCAAAACAAGGAATGGCCAAAGGTAAAGGTTGTGTGCCATTGATTCTCATGGGATGGGTTCAGGATCTCTGCTCACTGGGTTCACATTTCTCACAGCCAGAGCTCTTCAGCACCTGCATTTACCTCAGACTGCCCCAAAGGACCAGGGCTGTCCCTGGGCAGGTTTTCCCTGGCTACCAGGCTGATTCCTGTCAAGCCCTGCTGCAGAGCTGTCCTGTATTTACTGAGGCTTTTCTTTCAGCTTCCAATAGCCCCTCATCACAGAATCACGGAATGATTTGGGTTGGAAGGGACCGTAAAGCTCACCTCATTTCACACTGAAGTGTTTTATTATTATCAGGATGTTTTCCTCCTGAACATCCCACGGCTACAGGGAACCTAAGCACACTAAAGCCCCGGTGACAGTCTGTCCCAGAAATAACATTCCTAAAGTTCATCACTTTTTAAACATTTGCTCAATTGTTGTTGAGTAACTGTTGTGTAATTTAATAGCTTGCTGGAATTATCATCTGCTTTTTTTAGCAGCTATAAATAAATGTTGAAGCATTTATTTTGCAACAAGGAGCAGATGGGATGGGGTAGGAGTGCAGATTAGCAGAACCAGAAAAGTGGAGTCTGAGAGGCTTCACTGCAGCCTTGGGGAAGATCCCACACACAGGCCCCAGTTACACAACAATTCACTGAAAAGGGGCAGCCTCACAGCAGCCTGAGCTCCCTGACCTCTCTCCTTCTTGCTGGAAGACCTCACAAGTACTCACTTTAAGAAGTCATGCAAGTAGTTCAAGAGCAAAGCCAGACTCTTCTCATCCAGGGGCGTGTAGGCCAGCATGGCTCCGATCCGCACTGCCCAAAGCAAGGACACTTGTCACAAACACTGCTTCAAGTCACTGTGTAAGCCCACAACCTCACAGCAGCACAGGAAAGCAGCCCAGGAATCTATTCCAATAGATACAATTTCACCCAAACCAACCAGACTTAAAAATTCATTCCCATTCCAAGCCGCCCAATGGCTCTGAGCCTTTTGGGTACACGGATAGGGAACGAACCCCCCTTCAGAGCTGCCTGTTACAGGCTCGAGAGGGGGAAACAAGCACTTGACTCCTTCCCAGTGCTCTTCATCCTGCCCTGCCCAGGTGGCACTCACCAAAGAGCCTCAGGAGGTGGGGGGCCCCGTAGACCTGGGACATGGGGGCGTCGGGGTGATCCGCCAGGATCTCGGCGTACTGGGGCCTCTCGAACTTGTAGAGCAGCTGGGTGCCCAGCATGACATTGAAATACTCCTTGATCCCAGCCACCACCTCGTTGACAGCGTATTCCCTGGGGACAGAGAGCTCTGCAAGGCCTGCTCCAAGGAACAAGGACTGCTCCAGGGCGAGCCTTGGCTTGGGGAGACCACCAAAATCGGGAGGGTCCTTCACAGGCATTCACACCTTGCAAGGAAATTAGTCTGGAGACCTTAAAATCTACAGCCACAGGGAGGGATGCAGTTCCAGACCTCCCTGGAAAATGGGCTGTTCTGAACACAGCCAGGATGTAGGCAAACCAAGAGCAGCGGTTTTCAGTCATCCACCCTCTCCAAGAGATGGACTTGGAGCTGCCCTTCTGAAGGCCCAGGCAGCACTGGGGACATTCAGCAGCTTTCTCTGTCACCCAAAGCTCATCCCAGCTCACACCATGTTCAAAGGACAATACTGAATTAATTACACTGAGCAGGGGGACAATCCCCTAGTAGTTCAGGCACCTGCTCCCTTCCTCCCAGGCCTCTCCTGCCAGATTCCTGCAGGCCTCCAACCTCGCCCTGCCTGTACAGGACCTGGCAGTGACAGAGGAGCACAGCCCTCACCCCACCCTGCCAACAAATTTAGAACAAGCATCAGGACAATTACATCAGAGCAGGTTAAAACACCGTGACAAGTCAATAATCTGCTTCCTCTTGAATGGAAGAAAATTACTTCCCCTTTCTGTTCTCCCTTTCAAACAGGAAAGTCTCCTGCAGAGTAAACACACCTTGTTTTGCTCAGGGCTGATTGCTGGGGTAATTACAAACCATAATTGGCTTTGCCCATCTGAGTATTTACAAATCCTCATGCACCTCCCTGGCCCCTGGCTCTGTGAGGGAGCCCTGGGGCACTGAGCTCACCCCACATGGCTTCTCTGGGAAGTTTCATCAGCTTCCTTCAGGAAAAGGCTCAGGGCAAGTGGGGAAGCAGAACTCGTATCCAGAAAGCAGACGTGCAGTTTGGAATTACTCCCTCAGGATTTCTGAGCACCACTATCACCTTGGGCTTGGAACAGGGCATTGGACATGGGGCTGGGTCAGGTTTCACAGCCTTATTCCGTTTTCCATGGAATCCAAGTCCAACAACAAGAGTCAAGGAGGTGCTTAGAGCTGGCAGTGAGCACTACTCACTTGTTATCAGTATTTCCTCGGGATTTTTTGTAGTTTGCATAATCCTCTAAAATGGAGTCCACATTCTTCTTGGCAGGGAGGTAGAAGAGCTACAAATGCAAAACAGAACACAAGTTTGTCTCATTCTTGCAGACATTTGTACCCAGAAGCTGAACCGAAAGCCTTTCTCACCAGGACATGTCTAGGATGAAATCAGCAGGTTAAGATGATACAGGTTAGGAAAGGAACTTCCCCAAGAGTTTAACTGGGCATTCAAAAAAACCAACCAAGCTGGGCAGCCTGGGATAGTGGAAGGTGTCCCCCAGAGCTGGGCAGGATTTTCACCTGTTTCTGCCTGGTGATCAAGTCCCAGTCATCCACCAGCCATGGCTTCAGCTCTTCAGGGATCTTCACCTTCACTTCAACTCTGTTCATAAACGTCTCCTCCTGAGAACAGCCAAGCCAGGGTAATTACTCTGAGGCACTAATTGGGAGCACAGCACGCTTCTGTTTTCCACCCAAAATCCCTGGGAGGGAATGGAAAATACTCACACTTTCAACAGTTGGATCCACCCGAGCCCTCTTCTTCCTGGGAGGCTGGGGAGTCTCACTGGTGCTGCTCCCCTCCCCAATGCCTGGAGCTGTGCACAGCACACACAGCAGCAGGAAAAAACAGCAGGCAACATTTAGGGCAAGGATTTCAAAGTAAGGCTCAGATTTTTCTCAGGTCACCTTTGCTCCTGTTGGGTTTTTTTTTGTTGTTGTTTTAAATATTACTTCTGTTCTGGGAGTCCCCCGCTTGTGCCAGTTTAAACTGCTGCACTGGCACTTATCTGAGGGAGGTTTCTGCACTAGAACCACACCAGTCTGTCATATTTTTGGGGGAGAATTTTTGTATCCAGCAGCTCGGCTTTGCAGCTGTGTCATGTCTCCATCTCAGGAAGAAAACCTATGTTTGAGTTAGGAAATTATTTCAGCAGATCAGCTTCGCTTTGCAATTGCAAGAGCTCAAAATCCTGACAGACTGGAACGAGTAGATTTTGTACCAAGCAGAAAAGTGTGAACCTTCCCCTTCCTGAGCAGGGAGAGCCCCAGGAACCCAGGAGGGACAGCACAAGGCGTCAGTGGATTATTGGGGCAGGCTGAAGGTTTTATTTCAGCTACAAACCCTTCATTACAGAGACCCACTCAGATGCAAAATAAAACACACTTACTTTTCTGCTTGTTCTTTTTTGTTTTCCTGCAAGAAGAACACAAATTAGTGCACATGTCAAGAGAGTGATACTTAAGGAAGCCACAACAGAAAGCCAGAAAATGTTTCAAGCAGCAGGAGCAATCCTCAGGGGGCCTGGGCAGTGTTTAGCTAAGGACACACAGAGGAAACACAAGCTACAACTTGGCTTCAGATCTATGGTACCACATGATTCCTCATGGAACAGGTTAGAATTCACCATTTCTGGGAAGTTTTGTCCTTCCCAACTGCTCTTGGAGAACTACATGAGGTTTGTGGCCGTTTTATTTCAGACAGAATATGGCACAAGGAAACAGAAGTGCTGGGAATTCCCAGAAAAATCTCACTAAACTGAATTAACTGCCAGTAAAAGATTGAAAAAAACCTCCAGCTTTACCAGTGCAGCAACAGAGGGAAGATGCAGGAGCACTTTGTTTATTTACTACCCATTTTCAGCAAGTTTTAGCTGGAGTACCATGATTTATTCTCAGTTTGCTCCCTGCCAAGAGCAGCCTGGATCCACTGCTCAGAAACTGGGCAGTGGGTGGATAAAACTCTACCAGGCCAACACTGATCCCTTGGAAATTCAGCACTCCCTCAGTGACTCTTGTTTTCAGGCTCTGGACTGGGTTTATCAGGGCCAGGAAACAGGCAGAGCTCTGAGGAAGGGCTGGAGATAGGGAGAATAAAGGGTTTGTTTAAAGGCAAAGCAGCTGGAATGAGGCTGAAACTGTGGGCAGGATAAAGCTCATCCCTCAGAGGGAGCAATTCCCAGGGTAAGTCACCAACAGTGGGCTGGTGCATTGCAGAGAAAGGCTTTTCTTCCAAACCCAAAGCCAACGGGGAGGAACAGCGAGCCCTTCCCAGGATTAATTCACAAGATAAAAACCAGGTTAACCATTAGAACAGAAGCAGAGTTTTTTAAAACTCCATTTAGGTAATTTACAACCAGATGTTATTCCCTAATTTGTTACTCAGTGCCATATCTTCCCTCCAGAACACTTGGTTACCCCTTCCTATTTTTTAAGCACCCATTAACTGTTTCCTGATTTTTAGGCCCATGAAATGTAGAATAAACTTTTGGAAGCTGAGATTCAGCTGAGCTACGTTTAACAGAGTTAGAAGGTGTTGCACAGCCAGCCTGCTTTAACTACACATTTTTTTCTGCTACAGTTTCCAGTTACCAGAAGATGAGCAATTATTTTAAACCCAAACCTGCATTTCATACATATTTCTATTTGATCACAGATTGCTTCACAGCTTTTGGAACCATTTGCTGCGGTTTGCAGAACAGTTACCCTGAACAGACTCAAACAAAAGCACAGCACAAGGAGCAGGTTCTGAGCTCTCCCTTCCAACGCCAGCACTGCTCCCCAGGCCCCTGAAAACTCCTTGGTGCTGCTTTCCAGGAGCTGCAGGCTCTAGAAGGATCCAGGGCTTAAAGTCTGGAGTCAGCTGGACACAGGGAGTGTCCTCCCACTGCACCCAGCCCCACCACAAAGGTGCAGGGCAGAGGAGCTGCAGATGGGCTTTCAACAGCCCCAAACAGGCCCTGCTGCCAAAGAGCAGGACAGCCACGGGCCCCAGGGCCTGCCCAGAACCCAGAGGAGAATCCAGGGGAGCTGAGGGTTCCCAGGGCCTGTCCAGAAGCCAGGGGAGAACCCAGAGGAGAACCCAGGAGAGCTGAGAGCTCCCAGGGCCTGCCCAGAAGCCAGGGGAGAACCAGGAGAGAACCCAGGGGAGCTGAGGGCTCCAAGGGCCTGTCCGGAACCCAGGGGGAACACAGTGGGGAACCCAGGGCCTGTCCAGAACCCAGGAGAGCTGAGAGCTCCCAGGGCCTGCCCAGAAGCCAGGGGAGAACCAGGAGAGAACCCAGCGCCTGCTCAGTACCCAAGGGAGAACCCAAGGGAGAATCCAGGGGAGCTGAGGGTTCCCAGGGCCTGTCCGGAACCCAGGAGAGAGGAAAGGTGGGCCCCAGGACAGCTGAGGACTCCCAGGGCCTGCCCAAAACCCAGGAGGGGAGCTGATGGCTCCCAGGGCCTGCCCAGAACCCAACAAAGAAATCAGGGAAGAACCCAGGAGAGAGGCAAGGTGGGCCCCAGGAGAGCTGAGGGCTCGCAGGGCCTGCCCAGCAGCCAGGGAAGAAGGAGGTGGCCCCGGGCTGGCAGCCCTGCCTGGCGGCTGCCCCAGGCCTCACTCACCGTGTGGAGATGGCCGGGGTCTCCAGGCAGCACACGGTGTGGGCTCCATCCCGCCGGAAAAACCTGCGGACAGGGCACACACAGCTCGTGGGCAGCCTCACACAGCCCAGCGCCTGCCTGCAGCTCAGCACCACCGAGCGCTGCTGGGACACGCTCTGCTTACACTAGTGCCACCTCTGCTTACACTAGTGCCACCTCTGCCTACACTAGTGCCACCCCTGCCTACACTAGTGCCACCTCTGCTTACACTAGTGCCACCCCTGCCTACACTAGTGCCACCTCTGCCTGCTTAGCAGGGGAACACATCTCAGAATATAAACCACCTTTACTCCAGGAGTGCCACAAAAGGTGGCCCACAGAGATGGGCACCGTCACCCTTTTTTAGAACAGTTGTGTGAACAGTGTCTCCCCTCCCCAGCAGCAGTACTTCGTGTGTCTGCACTGAGCTCTGATGTACAAGGGAACAAGCCCAACGTTGGATTTTGGAAGTGTATTTTGGGAAGCATTACTCTGTAGTGCAATCAACACACGCTCACAGCTGAGTCAAACTCACAGCCACCATCAGCTCCCTGCCACCACTCACATGGGAGACACCCAGCTGAAACAGCCCCTTAAGCAGCCAAATCAGTGCTGGTCATCATTCTGACCTGTTTTAATTAGGTTTTAATGACACTTATCATTATCAGCTGCCTACAGAGTTGGGCTGGGTTCTGTCTGACCCCAGGTGAGGACAGCAGGGAGCGAGTGCTTCCTGTGGAGGCTGCTCCTGAGCTGCAGGACCCAGCTGGAGCTCAGCACCTGAGCACAGGGGAGCACCCAGCCAGGAGATCCAAGGGGATCCAGGAGGAACCCAGCAGGTCCAGGGGAGGAGAGGACCCACACTGCCTCCCCTTCCCCAGACCAGGAGCCAGCTACAGGCAGCCCTGGCCAGGTTTTGGCCAGTCCCAAAGTGAAACTGCCCCAGGATGCAGAGCAAACCCCAACTCCCTGTCCCCAGCTGGGCTGCGCTCCTCAAAGCCATGACTCACATTCCATACCAAACCTGCCCCTGAGTGAGCCCTGCAGCCTGAGGCTGCTGCCAAATCCACTTCTGAAGAACTGGTGGCATTTCAGCAGCTTCCCTGTGACAGCTGGGATCACAAATGAAGTTCGGGATTCAAAACAGCCCATTAGTAAGGGACATGTTCATCATTAAGTGAAACCCTGCCCAAACTGAAGATGACAAATGGGCAGAGCTGGACTGATTGTCTGAAAATCTACCATAAAATCTCTCCTGAATCACCAAAAGGATGGAGTGAAGGAAATCTGACAGTCACAGCTCAAATTCAGTTTTTCTAGTAGATGCCTGAGCTTGCTTCTGCTCTCTTAGGATGCAGACCCATTTTTAATTATGTATTTATTGGTTTAGTTTTGTCAAAACCAGCCAAAGAAAGGTGCTTTAAATGCAATTTTGACAACTGCACCATGGCAGAAGGCAAGGTATTGTGAGGATTTTATTCCAAAGTGCTTGAAGAGCTGGGAAATTCTATAGAGAAACTGATTTTACTGAGATACACAGGACTTATGAGGAACCACCGCTTTTTGAGTGTCAGGCCACCAACAATAGACTGCAAAAAAATGCAGAGTGTGTCTGCTCAGCACCTCAATTCAACATTAACTGTGCACCATCTAGAAGGCATTTTAAATTAAATACTTTAACAAAGGCCTTTTTGGTGCCATTAAACTGCTTTTGCACAGGCTGTGCCACAAGAGATGGAGTTGAGCTGCAGAGCCATTAAAAGTAAAACTGATGAGCCAAAGTCTGGGAGGTGTTTTGGGCAGGGTTGGGGGGTGGGTTTTGTATTTTTAAATAAAAAGAATCTTACACTTCAACATTCTTCTGCTGCAGACCAGAAGTCTTCTTGCCTGGAGCAGCTCCTCTCATCTTCCCCTCTGCATATTGTTCCCTTTAAACAGAGTGCATTCAGAAATAAGATTTTGGTGGAAAAAGAAGCCGCTTTGGTTTCGGTTTGAAACTCAGTAGCTTCCCCTGATAACTGTGGATGGAAGCTCTGTTCAACAAACACTCCCTGACAATCCCTTCCTCCCCACTACTCACTGGTTGGCCTTCTGGAGTTCTTTTTGTTTCTGCAGGTTGGTATCCACGTATTTGAGCACTCTGCTTTCTGGAACCCATTCATCCCAGCTGGAAAAAGCCCAGAGAGAAATAAATCATCACTCAAAGCCATCCCATGATTGCCTTCTACACACAACAGTCAATTAAAAGCCTCACAGAATTTGGGACTAAACTCTGCTTTGTGTCAAGCCATGGACTGGCACAGCTCAAGGCCAAAGTCACCAAACGTTCCCCACAGACTGGAGCTGGAATGATCCATCCAGGGAAGTACAACCCTCTGGCATTTCCAGCTTCCCAAACTTGAGGGATGGGCAATTTAGGAGGGAGAGAACAGTCTTTAACTCAAAAGAAGCATCATAGGGAAAAAAATACTCTATGCTTACAAAATTATGGGATATCTGTAGCCACAGTATATTACTGAGAAAGTTTCCTTTATTATTCCAACATTTTATAGGTTAACAAATTCAGCAATAGGATCTTACTGTAAGGAGAAGAGCTCTGATTTCTGTCTGTGAAGGGAACCAAGATGGCATGAATATTTGCAGAATCTGAACGATTTAAGAGAACAGCTGTTGGGGAAATTGCCATTGCAGCAGGAATTCCACTTCAACACAGAGTGCCTCAGCTAAGCAATCTGACAACTTATCTCAAATAAAACACATTAAAAAAGTGGCTGAGGTATTCCCAAGTACATCAGCTAAAGCTCTTTATGGAGAGTTCTGTGCCAGTTTTCAGCAGCTGCCACTCTTGGAGCAGCACGTGGCCAAACCAGTATTGCTGCAGGAGCACCAGGACCTCAGAGCGTGGAGAGGAGGCAAGGGCAGCACCTGCAGACTGCAGAGAAACACCTCCAGCTGTGCCCAAAGCCTCTGGGGTCTGGGCAGTGCTCTGCTCAGCTGTCTAAGCACTTATCCCACTCCTGCCTGTCCAGCTGCAAGGCACCTTCCAGATGTGCTGTGTGCCCAGGTGACAGCTTTCTGCTATCCTGGCTCTTGATACTGGCAAAATAATTCCAAGCCAGGCCCTGACAGCTGCAGATGAAAGCTCTGCTGCCCTGGCTCTCAGAGCTAACGCCACTTTCAATGTCCTTAATTGGAGCTTGAAGGCAAAAAGGAAAACTCAAACAGCACAAGCAAGAAAAGCGGGATCAGGACAGCAGCTCTGCCCCTCCATGGCACAAACAAGGGAAGGAAAGGCCACACTGGTGCTGCCTCATGAAGAGGAGCCAGCACGCAGTGATTGTGCCCCTCTAAGGGTTGTGTTTACACTGAGCCATCCCCGGCCCCTGGCAGCGGGGAGAGCGGATGCAATCAAAAGTCACATCTAAAACACGAGCTTCAGCTTTTAGTCACATCACAGAGATCGAGACTGCTGTGACTAAGAGTCCTCAGCACTGAAATCAAACCAAACCAAACAGGAAACTGCCCTCTGAGACTTCTGGGTCTGGAGAGCTGAGGTTTTTAATCACCTAGAAAAAACCCTCCATTTCCTAAATTCAAACTGAGGGGCAGAAAACAACTCAAAAAAAAAAAAAGAGAGAAAAGTACATCAATATAACAACCTCATGGCAGCTTTCACCTTTAATGGGCTCAACATTTATCCCACTGAGGTGCCTGTAACCCTCAGCCATCTCCCATCTGGAACCCTGCCAGTTTTGCAGGAGGAAAAAAGCATCTGTAGGTTTACTTTAATCTGAGAGGCTGGAGCTGAAACACAGGCTGCACCTGCTGCTAGCCCAGCCCTCAGCAAGCTGTGCTCCAAAACCCCCTGAACACCTGGGGTAAGAGGCAAGGGATCTCAGTGGTTTTGCCCCACCCCAGAAGGAGCTGCCCTTCCTCCCAAGACATAACAAGGAAGTCTTCATAGCAGAGGTTTCTGCCAGGGAGGAACTCCAGTGTTTCCCACCCTGAACAACCAGAATGTCCCAGAGCATTCCCAGCAGCCTCCTGAGCTGGGAATGCTCTGCAGGAAATGGCCAGTTTGGCAATGTTCTCTGTGTTCCATAAATCAGGTATTAAATCATCAATCCCGGAGGATCTGCCACCAGCAGGGACATGGCAGGGCTGCTGCACCCAGCCCACACTCAGACAAAGCATCTCCCTGGAAAGGAAAGAGAAATCCTGCTTTTATTCCATGCACTACTTACTTTTTATTCCAGCCACTGTAGTGGATAAAGTATTTCACTTGCTTGTCCTTTATGGCAACCTTTACACACTGGAACAGAGAAGAAAGGTCAGTCAGTCCCAGGGAAAACAGGGAGAGCTCAGGGAATTTCGCTGCTTTAGCTTGCAGAGTTTTCCCTGCCCCTGAACTTCTTGGCTGCACAAATCAAATCCACCAACTCAACACTTCCTCCAGGAAGTTCAGGTCCTGTTCTGGAGGTGCTGAGATTCAGCTGCCACTGCCCCCTGAGCAGTGACAGAATGAGGCCGCTGGAAAACCTGCAGGGCTCCAGATCTGAGTCTCTGCAAAAGGGGCTTTTCTTCCACTGAAGTAAAAACTACTCCCAAAATTACAATTGGTATTTTCCTGGCACGCAGAGCCACCTCCAGGTGTTTGAGAGGGTAGAACCTTTGGCTATACAACGTTTCCCAAGACCACACTGTGCTGTACCCACCTCAGCTACAGAATATTGCCAGAGAGGAACCTCCTGTTTCAGGAAACAGCTGCAGAATGCCACACATGGAACTTAAACCCAGGCAGGACTAAGGTTCTCCTGCTCCTGCTGCAGCAGGGCTTGTTCTGGAGCTAACCCCAGCCACACACAGCCTGTGCCTGCCTCTGCTTGTTTTGGAGAATAAAGGGGCTGAGCACCAAGCAAAAGATGACTCAAATACAGTTCTGCAGCAAAATATTTTCCCTGCTGGGGGTTAGGAGGGCCTGAAGTGAATCTCCTTTAACTCTGCACGGCAGAGATGCAAAACAGCTCCTGTTTGCCACGAGCCTTCACAAAGAGCCGCTCCAACCACCTTGCTGTGGGACACCAAGGATGTGGTCAGGAACAAAAGAACTGCTGGACTGAGAACCACAGGAGAAAAACAGATCAAAGGAGCAGGAAGAAAGCCAAGGTTGTTATTCATGAATACTGACAAAGCAGCTTTTAAAATTAAACCCTTAAAATAAACAAGCCAAACCTTTTTAACACGAAACTTCAAGTTCATTGTGCCAGTGCAGGCCCTCAGAAGGATGCACTCAGTACAAAGAGCCAGCCAAAAGCCACTTGTGAGCTGGGAGATCCCCTGCAGCACCCAGCTGGCACAGCCTGCCCTGCAGCACCCGTTCCACTCTGGAAAAAGGAGGGCAAGCACAGCTGCTGTCCAGCTCGGGCTGCCTGAGTGGCACACGGTTATTTCCTCCAAACCAGAAGCCTCCATCACCCTCCTCTCTGCAGCACTGGCACAACAACCCTGAGCACACACTCCCAACAAAAGGTGGGAATTGTCCCATGTTCCCACAACCTCATCCTCCTGTTCCAGAGGCAGGAAGGAGCTGAGCAGGAGCCCTAAGGGGGGAATGGTTTGGAGCAGCCCAAACCCTCTCAGTGCTCTGGGTGAGATTTTAGAATTACAACTCTTTCTCCTGAAGAGAGAAACTGAGTGTTTCTCCTGCCTCCCTGTGTTAACACTCACTGACACAAATCCTAAAGGTTTTAAATCCCTGTCTGAGGCACCCCAGGAATTTCTGCACACCTCCCAACCCACACAGCTCCAAGAGCCCTTTCCTTCCCTTCCAGAGGGAGTGGAAGCACTCAAACACTGAGGCAGCAGGGGCACACATCTGCAGTGCAGGCTCCTGTGGTTAAAAAGCCAGAACTGGGACTGCCTTTGTCACTGCAGTGCAGCTCCTCCTGGGCACGTGGAAGACCACAGGCTGCTCCCCGTGAGCAGCTCAGGCACCAAATCCTGCAGGCACAAAGTGTTCTGGGATATTTCCAGTGTTCTGGGATGTTCTAACAGCCTCTGGGAGCTTCCCAGAATAGCTGCACGGTGCCACTGGGCTTCCTGAAATTGTTCTGGAATGGAGCCCCAGGGCTTGACACTGATTTCAGACAGGTTTCTGTTAATTTTAGTTCCAGTCCTTGGTCCCACCTAGAGGCACAGCAGACAGAAACACGTCCTTGTTTTCCTGGGCAGCAGCAGCAGCCACACACACCCACCTTAGCTTCATAAAGGAGAGGTCCATGGAAACAAAGCACTCGCTCACCTGCAAGGGAAGCACAGAGACACAGCTCAGAGGGCCATGCCCACAGCCCTGCCACCAGAACAGCACAGAGCAGCCCAGGGAGAGCCCCCAGGCAGGAACTGACCGCAGAAGCAATTTCTCCATCCCACCAAAGGGATCAGAGCGGAGATCCCTGATGCCAGGAGCAGCTGCACACTGGCACAGCCACAGTGCTGGTGCCTTTGGCAGCACCTGGCAGCAAACCCCACAACCCTGCCCAGAGCTCCTCCCCAGGCTCAGCTCAGGCTGCAGCCCCACAGCAGGCTGGGCTCAGGCACAGGCAGGCAGAGCTGCCCCTCGGAGAGGTGACTGATCCAGGGCACTGCCCTCACATCCCACCTCTGCACCCGAAGCTCCTGACACCTCACAGCCACTGCCACCCGTGTCCCTTCCTTGCAGGAAGGGCAGCACGGGGCATTCCCAGCTTGGGGAATCAGGGAGACCCCCACGCTGCTTCCCTACCCAGCCTGTGGGGCAGGGCAGCAGCAGAACCCCCTCGCTCTGGGGTGTGGAGCAGGCTGAGATTGTCCTTCAGCCTGGCCTTCTCTCCTCCTGGCCAAGCCTCACTGCGTGGTTCCACCGTGGGATTGCAGGGTACTTAACACAGGATATCTGAGGGCACACATCTCCTGCTGGAAGCTGCAGTGCCTCCCGGTTTTGGGAAATGAGCTGCAGAGCTGTGAAATGCTTCTGTGTCTCAACAAAGAGAAAGGCTCAGAAGGGCTCTCCCAGAAGTGCCCACACTGATATAACACACAGGCAGTACTTTTATTTATTTAAAAGCATCCCTACAGACAGGGCTGACAATCAGAGGTGACATTACCACGCTCATTGTCACAGTGCTGGTGGCAGACACACCCCTGTCTCAGAGCTGTGCAGTGTTTTCCAGGAGAGATGCCCACGGTTACTGAGGAACACTCATTTTTAAAAACCACACGGATGATTTGCAGAAAGGGCTCTTTGTCTCCATGATAAGCCGGCAGGCTCCCGCTCCCTCGCACAAGGGCCGGTCCCTGGATGCACACCCTGCTCCTTACAGCAAAGCTCATCCCATCGCACCCCTGCCAGGACAGGGACACCTTCCACTGCCCCAGCCTGCTCCAAGCCCATCCAACCTGGACATTCCAGGCACGGGGCATCCATCTTACACTGCACTACTATTTTTATTTATCCTACTTGTATTACTCTTAACCGCAACCATTACCTAAAGATCAAAATATACTCAGAAAAATCCTAAAAAGCCCGATTCGTCCTCATTCACCCAAAGCCCGGTGCTCTGCGGCAGATGTGGATTCCAGCTGTGCTGGAATCCAGCGCTGCCTCCATGAATCCTCCTGCACGGGGCTCCCTTCCGGGGGACAATAAATAATAATTTTTCCAAGGCATTAAAACAAAACCCCCGACAAACCAGAGGGATTTCAGCAGTTTTAATGCCAAGGAATATCCGCGCAGGAAAACGAGGGATATTCGGAATAACGGGGTGGGAAGGGCCCGCGTGGCCCCGGGAGGAAAGAGGAGGGCCGGGAGGAGACAAAGCCTGCGGGAACGCAGCTCTCCCACCTACCGGCACCTGCTGGGGGCTGAGCCGGGAGCGCCGGGCGCGGATCCCGAGCCCCGGGGCCGGAGCCGAGCCCCCCGCGCCGGGCGCGGCCCGCGGCCCCCGGCACCCCCGGCCCGCCCGCGCCGCGGCCCCGCGCCCTGCCCGCACTCACCCTCCTGGAACTTGGGCTTGGGGTCCTGCTTGGGCGCCATTTATAAGGGCCGGTCCCTCCTCCGGCCGCTCCCCGCGGGGCCCCGGCGCTGCCCGGCCCGGCCCCGGCGCTGCCCGGCCCGGCCCCGCCGCGCAGCCGCGGCTCGGGCATGCCGGGACATGGAGTCCGCGGGCTCCGCGCCCGCTCCGCCCCGCTCGGCGTGCGGGGGCGGCTTGGCTGCCGACTGCTGGCTGCCTGCGCCGTGAGGAGCCACACTGGGCGGAAAAAAAAATAAAAACCGAGGAAAAGTAGGAAAAACCCCACACGCCCAACGTGGGGCTCGAACCCACGACCCTGGGATTAAGAGTCCCATGCTCTACCGACTGAGCTAGCCGGGCGCCACGCGCACCTCGTGGCCGCCGCGGGTTTCGGCAGCGGCTCCGCCGGCCGCGGGCGTTCCCCGTTCTGGCCGCCAGAGGGTGCGTGCCCCGGCTGATCTGCATATTTAACATTATCGCCTAATTAAAATTTATCCCAAACGTTATCCCATCATCCCGGCAGGTGCGGAGCGACCGGAGATGCGGCCGTCATGGGAAAGCTGTGGGCTGCCGGAGCCGCGAGCAGCCCCCGCGGGCGTAATTCATAGAGCCCAGTAACCCCGGGTGTTTGCTCCCGGTGCGCTTCAGCCTGAGAGAAAATAAAAGGAGGCAGCGACAGACAGACCCGGCTGAGGAGAGGGGAGACATGGCGACATCAGCCAAGCGCAGTTTTTCATTTTTGACCGAAAATTCGCTGAATTTTTGTGGTTTTTTTAATCGCTGTCCTCACGGCGGAGCAGACGAAGCAATGCGGCAAGAGACCGCCAGAGGGCGCCATGGGCCACGCCGACAACGCGTAACATAACCACGCCCCTTAATATGCATAACCCCGCCCCTCATGTACATAATCCTGCTTAATATGCATACCCCACCCATCTGATATATATTGATACCTTGAGAGGCTGCCTGGAACAGAGCCGGGCAGAGTTAAAGAATAAAGCAGGGATTTATTGAAAGGCCTTCACAGGACACACCTTGGGCAGTACAGGAGCCTGGCCGTGGCTACACCCAAGTTGGACTCCAGGTCATGAGTTTTCACACTTTCATAAATTTTGGTCCATTTCCATATTGGGGTTAATTGTCCAATCGCGGCTCCAAGTTATGCAGTCTCATCCTCCCAGATTGCTCTCCTCAATTCAGTGTTATTTTACACTTTTTGGGCCTGAAGCTGCAGCGGTGTCCTTTGTTCTGGGGCTGGAAAAGGATTGTTCTGTGTGACTGAGCTGTGAGGAGAACTGCTAACACTCTATATGAAGCTCAGAGTTATAAACTAATGCAGTACAGAGTATGGAAAATGTGAAAGCTCAAACTTAAGGCATCAGTATTACCCCGCCCCCTGATGTACATAACCCCGCCCTTAATACGCATAACCCCGCCCTTCTAATATGCATAACCCCGCCTGTCTGAGTTGCATAACCACGCCCCTAATACGCATAACCCCGCCCATCTGTTGCGCATGGCCCCGCCCCCTGTTGTGTGTAGCCCCCGCCCCTTGTTGCTCATGGCCCCGCCCCCTGTTGTGTGTGGCCCCGCCCCCGCGGTGCCGGCCCCGCCCCGGCGGAGCCCCCAGCCCGCCGCAGCCATGGCGGCCCCGGCCGCGCTGCGCCCGCTCCTGCCCCTCGTCCCCGTGGCCGCCGCGCTGGCGCTGGCCGCGGGCGGGGGCCCCGCGGGGACAGGTCCGGGGGGGCAGCACGGCGGGGACCGCGGGGGGGCCGCGCGGGGGTCCGCGGGGATGGGGCGGCATGTCCGTGGAGTGCGGGGTGTCCGCGGGATTGTCCGCGGGATGAGCGGGATGAGCGCGGGGTGCCCGCGGGATTGTCCGCGGGATGAGCGGGATGAGCGCTGGGTGTCCGCGGGATGAGCGCTGGGTGTCCGCGGGATTGTCCGCGGGATGAGCAGGAATGGGCGCTGGGTGTCCGCGGAATGAGCGGGATGAGCGCTGGGTGTCCGCGGAATGGGCGCTGGGTGTCCGCGGGATCGTCCGCGGGGATGAGCGGGATGAGCGCGGGGTGTCCGGGGGATTGTCCGCGGGATGAGCAGGAATGGGCGCTGGGTGTCCGCGGAATGAGTGCGGGGTGTCCGCGGAATTGTCCGCGGGATGAGCGGGATGAGCGCGGGGTGTCCGCGGGATTGTCCGCGGGATGAGCGCCGGGTGTCCGCGGGATTGTCCGCGGGATGAGCGCCGGGTGTCCGCGGGATTGTCCGCGGAATGAGCGGGATGAGCGCTGGGTGTCCGCGGGATGAGCAGAATGAGCGCGGGGTGTCCGCGGAATTGTCCGCGGGATGAGCGGGATGAGCTCCGGGTGTCCGCGGGATTGTCCGCGGGATGAGCTCCGGGTGTCCGCGGGATGAGCGGAATGAGCGCGGGGTGTCCGCGGAATTGTCCGCGGGATTGTCCGCGCGATGCTGGCGATCCGGACAGCCCGGGGGTGCCCCGGCCGCTGCCGCGCTCCGTGCCCGCGGGCTGGGCACGCTCGGAGCCGGCAGCCCCGGTCCCCTCCCGGCTCCCCGAGCCCCGCCTCGGGAGGCTCCGGAGCGCTGCTCCGTGCCCGCGGGAGCTTTGCCCCCAGAGACGGCGTGTCCCAACACCGCCTCAAAGGGGGGATTCCATTTTTTGGGAGTTTTTCCGTTGTTTGTCCGGTGGTTATTTTCCTGGCAGACGGAGTTGGACAGCGGGAGTTAAGCGGGGCCAGCCGGGGCAGGGCTCCGGAGCTGCCTGACTCCCGCTCGCCCGGCCGGCCCCTAACCCTGACCTTAACGCTGGCCCCGAGGGCAGCAGGGCACTCCCTGCAGTCCCTGCAGTCCCTGCAGTCCCCGCTGTCCCCGCTGTCCCCGCTGTCCCCGCTGTCCCCGCTGTCCCCGCTGTCCCCGCTGTCCCCGCTGTCCCTGTTGTCCCTGCAGTCCCTGCTGTCCCTGCTGTCCCTGCTGTCCCTGCTGTCCCTGCAGTCCCGCTGTCCCTGCTGTCCCTGCTGTCCCTGCTGTCCCGCTGTCCCTGCAGTCCTGCTGTCCCCGCTGTCCCTGCCCCGTGCCGTCCCAGCGGGCACATCCCGCTGCTGTCCATGCAGCTGCTGGCGCGGCACGGGGAGTCCAGCGGGGGAGAGGAAGGCTGTGAGAGGAAAGGTGAAGAACCCCGCAGGTAAGCGCTGCACCCCCTCTCCCCAGAGCCGCGCTCCGGCAGCGACATCGTCCATCCCATCAAGGTCGACGAGAGCGGAGCCTTCCTGTCCTACGACTTGTCGCACCGGGCCCTGCACCGGAGGTCTCCTGCCTCCAGGAGCAAGCTCCCCGCCTTCTACGAGCTGCAGTACAGAGGGCAAGCCCTGAAATTCAACCTGAGCCTCAACAGGCACCTCCTGGCCCCGGGCTTTGTCAGCGAGAGGCGTTTCGGGGGCATCGCCGGCGCCAAGATCCAGCCGCGCTCCTCCAACCCGTGCCACATGCTCGGGGAGGTGCGGGGCCCGCGGCAGGCGGGGCTGGCTGCCCTCAGCACCTGCGACGGCCTGGTGAGTACAGCCCCGCTCCACGGGAGCCCCGAGCCACAGGGGAATGGCGGGAGCTCGGTGGAACCCTTGTTTCTGCTGAAAGTGACACCAAAATTCCCAGCGGCAGCAGAGTCAGCGTCTCATCGTGCCGGTCTGGTACACCATGCATGAGCTGACTGCAAATTTCCCACGGATTGCAGTGGTTTGGGAGCTCTCCGGGGCTGGGTTTGCTTGTTTGTGTCCAAATTCCCAAAAGGAGCAATTCTCTGCTTTGTGCTGCATGGGTGGGATGGTGAGGAGCACACCTGGGAGCTGCAGGTGTGATAGCACAGCTCCTGGGCAGTGAGGCTGCTCGCTGTTTCCTGAACTCTCCACTTTCCTGAGGCAGCAGTGACCTGCAGGAGTTTGGGGGAAAGGGCTTAGAACCTCCTGTGGGTTTGCAGAAATGTCCCATGTACCTGGTGGGGCAGTGCTCACACTCGTGTCCCTCTCTTTGGGGGAGGCACAACTCCATTGGATCCTCCACGGCTTCCCACTGCCAGGAGGCAGGAGTGAATGGGATACTGGGGAGAATCCTTCCCTGGGAGGGTGGGCAGGGGCTGGGCTGGCATTCCCAGAGCAGCTGGGGCTGCCCCTGGATCCCTGGCAGTGCCCAAGGCCAGGTTGGACAGGGCTGGGAGCACCTGGGACAGTGAAAGGTGTCCCTGCCATGGCGGGGATGGGCTTTAAGATCCCTTCCCACCCCAGCCATTCCAAGGTCCCTTGATTCCGTTGATTCCTTGATTCCCCAACCATTCCAAGGTCCCTTGATTCCGTGCTCAGTGCCAGGCTCCGCCTGGGCTGCGGGTGGTGGCCTGACGGTGGCACTTTGTGTCTCCCTGGCAGAAAGGTGTGTTTCAGCTCATGAACGAGGACTATTTCATCGAGCCCGTGTCCAGCAGCCCCCGGGAGGAGGGAGCAGCCCAGCCCCACAGGATCTACAAGCGCCAGGTGCCCGAGGCCAGGGCTGAGCAGGGCAGGAGCCCCCCGGCCCCACGGGAGTCCTGTGGCGTGCCAGGTACTGTCCCTTCCTCCGTGTCACCAGGGACCCAGTGGTGCTGCACCCCAGGCCTCTGGGCTCATCTGCTGCTCCCAGCCCTGCTGCAGGCCGGGGCTGATGTGGAGACAGAGCTTCTGCTTTCATTTCCACCAAAACTTTGGTTTTGACCTGCCAGGGCATTGGGCTTTGGGGGTGGAACTCGGTGGCTGCCCTGGGAGTTCCCACTGTGGGCAGAGTGCTGTGGGTCCCTCCCTGTGCACAGCAGATGGGTTGGATAAACTCAAATCCAGCATTTGGAGTGCTGAGGAATCCGGTGCATTCCCAGAAGCTCATGGGCACTTTGCTCCCTGATGAAGCTGTGGTGCATTACGTGCTGCACATTTTCTGGAGCTCTCTGCTTCCACAAACTGGGGTTTGCTTCTGTAGCAGGGTTATCTTCAGGCATTCTTCTGATAATCTAAATTAATTATTTAATCTGTGCTAATAATCTTAAAGGCTTTTTCTAGGCTTTGAAGTCTGTTCTTGACTTAAGTCCATTCTGGACTTTGAAGTCTATTCTTGATCATGAATTTCTCTGGGTGCGCCATGGCCTGTGTGTAATTCATGTGGATCTCCTGTAATCAGGGCCAGTGGGGTGCATGCCCTGCAGGGGAATCCCAAAAATCCTACAGGCCATGACACAAGGTCTGTAGGATTTTAGTGACTGCCATCCTGGTGCTGAGCTCTGCTGTGCTGCTCTTTGCTGTGCCCACGGCAGGCAGGTGCTGCTGGTGCTGTTTAACTCCTGGCAGTGCCCAGGGCTGCCCTGCGCTCACTGGGTGGTGTTGGACAGGGATCGTGCCAAGGGGAAATGCCCAGGGATGTCAGTGCCCAGGGCTGCTGTGTGCTCACTGGGATCATCCCAAGGGGAAATGCCCCCTGGGCACCCCCAGCCCTGCAGGATCCTCATTCCTGGCTGGGAGCTCAGCACTGAGGACACGATGGGAACGAGCTCCAAGGAAGCTGCCGCGATTAAACTGTCACAGTGGCATTAGCAATTCATCAGGAGGTGCAGATAGCTGGGATTTCTCAGGCTGGGGATGAAACGCCCTTTCACAGCACACTGCTGCTCAGTGCAGCCCAGGAAGTGTAGGAGTCCATTGTTAGGGAAGCCATGAAAGCGATTCCCACTGTGTGGGATGAGGTTTGTAAAGCCTTCACCCAGCTCGGGCTGACCCTGACCTTGCTCTTGGAGCCGTGTCACAGGAAAAGTCCCCGCTGCAGAATTCCCAGTGGCTGCTGTGCGTGAGGAGCTGAGCTCTCCCCGCCTCCGCACTCCCAGCCAACATTCCCGTGCTTTCCCCTTGGGAAGGAGCAGAGCTGCTCTCCTCTCCTCTCCTCTCCTCTCCTCTCCTCTCCTCTCCTCTCCTCTCCTCTCCTCTCCTCTCCTCTCCTCTCCTCTCCTCTCCTCTCCTCTCCTCTCCTCTCCTCTCCTCTCCTCTCCTCTCCTCTCCTCTCCTCTCCTCTCCTCTCCTCTCCTCTCCTCTCCTCTCCTCTCCTCTCCTCTCCTCTCCCTGTGCCAGTCTCTGTGCTGCCCTGCAGGGTCCCAGCCTGCCCAGGGCTCTGCTGCTGGCTCCAGTCACCAGTGCTGCTCTGGGGGCACAGAGTTCATCGTGGTGGGAACTGTCCCCTCCTGAAAAACACAGATTTGGGATGACCCCAAATGTGGAGCCACTGGGGTTTTTTTCTCAGGTTGTTTCTCAAGCATCTCTGCAGTGTTGTCTGCAAATTCCAAATGCTGTCTCTGCTTTGGGAGGCTCCTTGTGAAATATTGCAAACCTTGTTCTGGTCAAAGAAATTCCTTCAAATGCTCTGTTTTTGGTTTTTTTTTTTTTTTTGTGTGTCCTGCTCATGTGCAGCAGGCTGAGCTCAGAGTCCTTTGGAACAGAGCACAGCAAAATGCACATGAGTTATTGAATTATGGCTCTAAGTGTGGAGCCTTCTCCACATCAAAGGTGATTCCTTTGGATTAAAAAAGAAGATATAAAAGTTGCAGGCACTTGATCAAGGAAAAAAAAAAAATTTCCCCTTAAATGGCTCAGAGTCTCAGGAAGGCCTGGAGCGGTCTGAGAGGCGCAGGGAGCGGTGGGAGCAGAAGCAGCACAGGAGGAGGAGGAGGAGGATCAAGCCGCGCTCCATCAGCACGGAGAAGTGGGTGGAGACGCTGGTGGTGGCGGACCCCAAGATGGTGGAGTTCCACGGCAGCGCCAACATCGAGAAGTACGTGCTGACCGTCATGAACATGGTGAGTGCTGGCCCTGCAGAGCCCCGGCGGCGCCCCGAGCCCATCCGGGTCCCCCCTGGGTGTGGGGGACATGGGCTCCAAGGGAGCTGAGGAAGGACAGCCGGGCTGTGCAGGTCTCTGCTGGCAGCCTGGGGGCTCTGCTGGGGCCGGGACACGAGCAGGAGGGAGGTGGCTCAGTCTGTCCCTCTGCTGCTGCTGGCACCTCTTGGCGCTCCAGAGGAAAGCTTTGGTTGATGCCAGGACAGGGTGGGATGGGGCAGAGGACCTCAGGTAACATCCCTGGGTTTCTGGCGGTGCTGAAGGCACCCAGAGAGCACCAAACTCCTCTGGGATGGTAAACACATCCAACAGGAGTGAGAGCAGAGGGAGTGAGAGCAGAGGGGTTCCCTGGGGGTTTCTGGCTGAGTTCCAGCATCTGCACAGATCCCATGGAGTGTGAATGGATTTGATGGCAGGCCTCACTCCAGCCCCGTGTCTGCTCTTGCCTCCCGTGTGGGGAATTCCTGGGATGCTGTCAGCAGCCTGCAGGAGGTGCAGGGGCAGAGTGCTGGCTGCTCTGTGTCCCCAGCCATGTCCCCATGGTGTCCCACTGCAGGTGGCCGGGCTGTTCCACCACGCCAGCATCGGCAACCCCATCAACATCGCCATAGTGCGGCTGATCCTGCTGGAGCACGAGGAGGTGAGCCCAGTGTGTGTGTGTAGGAGAAATCCACGTTCCCACCTTTGCCTCCTCCTCTTGGCTGGTGGAGCCAGGGATGATGGCGTGGGCAGAGGAGCTGCAGAGCCTGCTCTGGGGTGGTTTATGGTGTCACACACAGAGTCACTGTGCTGGCACAGGGCTCGGGGTCGCTGGTGGCCGTGTCCAAGCTGCCGTGGTGGCTCTGGGGGACTGAGGCCACTCAGGGTCTCCACAGCCATGCCCTTCTCTGTCAGCCAGCACACGGGGTTTTCCTGCTGGGGTTCTTAACCCCTGTTACTGGATGATTTAATGTTTTGGTTGAATCACAGATGAAAAGAAAGCAGGAAAAGGGCTGTCTTCCCACCCAGCCCACAAGCTATAAACATGGAGCAATTCCATCTGGATGGCAGTCACTCCCAATCCCCCTCTGATGTGCCTGGGCTCAGACCTCTCCCCTCCCCATCCCAAAACCCAAACAGCTCCAGCAGATCTCCCTTTACGTTGGCAGGAGGACCTGAAGATCTCCCACCACGCAGACAACACCTTGAAAAGCTTCTGCAAGTGGCAGAAGAGCATCAATGTGAAGGGAGACTCCCACCCCCTGCACCACGACGTGGCCGTGCTGCTCACCAGGTGAGGAGCCCACACACAGGGCTGGGGATGGGGCTGGGCCAGCCAGAAACTCACCTGGCTGCAGGTGGGACAGCCAGGAACATCTCCTGGCAGCTCTTGGAGTCTCACTCTCCCTGCCTGGACACCTGCATGTGATGTAGAATCTGGGGGTGCTTCCAGCTGCTGTGGAAGGTGGCCCTGCCCATGGCAGGGGGCTGGATTGAGATGATCTTTAGGATCCCTTCCAACCCAAAGCATTCCATGAGTCTGTGATTCCACGGACTGGTCCAAATCTCAGGTTTAAACCTGGACGCAGCTCCCAGCTGAGGTTTCCAAAGCAGGTTTTCACCGTGGCCCCCTTGCCAAGCCCCAGAAGGGCTGGATCCAGGAGCTGTGCACAGGATTAACTCTCCTTTTTCCCTCAGAGGCTGGGCTTGGCAGAGGAGCCTCTGGGAAGCCCCTGGCCTCCCACGGAGCTGGCAGGAGTTCCTGCCTCTGGCCAAGTTTGTGTACCTTGCAGTCAAAGCCTGGTTTGAGGCTTTCAGGCTGCCGTGAGCTGGCTGTTGTGGTGGTTTGGGTGATGATTCACAGCCCACAGCAGCTCTGTCTTCCCTGGGAGGTTGCTTTGTAGCAGAAATGAGGCACTTCAGGCCTTGTACTTCAGTGGAGCTGTTCTTCCTGGGTGGCTGGAGCTGCCCTGGAAAACCACAGCACCTCTGGATGTTCTACCCCAAATCATTGTTTGATTATCCCCAGCATCAGCTTTATTTATACAAGGGAATAAATGCAGCCAGGCTGGCCAGCAGCTCCCATTAATCAGGCTTAATGGTGAGCTGGGGATACTGGGAGAGGGAAGGGGGAAGGAAAGGTCACAAATGTTTCCCCTGTGGAAGGAAGTCGGATGTCTCTGCTCTCACTCCTGTTTGGCCGCTGTCCGTGTGCCGGGTCCTGCCGCCTTCCAACGCCCTCTCTGCTCTCTGTCTGTCTGTCTGTCCGTCCGTGTGTCCCCTCGGCCAAGGAAGGACATCTGTGCTGCCATGAACAGGCCCTGTGAGACCCTGGGGCTGTCCCACGTGGCCGGGATGTGCCAGCCCCACCGGAGCTGCAACATCAACGAGGACACGGGGCTGCCGCTGGCCTTCACCGTGGCGCACGAGCTGGGACACAGGTACCACCCTCCTCCTCCTCCTCCTGATCGCTGTGTGCACCCTGGGGCCGGAGGAAGCACGGGGGGAAGCTGGGAGGTGGTTCCCAGGTGGTTCCTCACGGGTGCAAACACTCCCTTGCTCCCTGAGGGTTTCATTCCAGAGTTGAGTTTTGGGCTGTCCCCGGTTTAATGAGAACCGCACAATCCAAGGGAACCCAGAGAAATTGCACCTGTGTATTGTCCTGGGGTGGTGGGGGAAAGTTTTGGAGCAGGGGTTGCCCGTTGAGAAGTTTTAAAGTAGAATCTGTCTGTAATATCAGCGACAGAATTTTGCTTGCCCCAGTTTCAGTTAAACTTTGACAAGATCACTTGAACACTGCCGTTTCATTAGACATAGACATCTAACTGAAGACACAGACATTCCCAATAGACAGCTGCATGTGGGAAAACACCCACCAGCGAGGTCTCGTTGAACATTGCTGGGTTTTGAGTGGGGAAGCTGCAGTGAGAGCAGGGCACAAAGCTCAGGGCTGTCAGTAGCACATCCCCAGGGCAGTCCCTGCTCGGGGCGGGAGCGGTGGCGGGGGTGGCTGTGCTGCTCGTGGCTCACCTCCCCTCCGTGGGCTGTGTCTTACACAGTTTTGGGATTCAGCATGATGGAAGCAGCAATGACTGTGAGCCAGTTGGGAAAAGACCTTTCATCATGTCTCCACAGCTCCTGTATGACACGTCCCCACTCACCTGGTCCCGCTGCAGCCGCGAGTACATCACACGCTTCCTCGAGTGAGTGCTTCCTCCTCTTCCTCCTCACTGATGGGGCTGGGGGGTCAGGGCCCAGGCAGGGGGGGTGCTCTTAGCTCTGAGATGTCTCTCTAAGAGAGTTGGGGGGCTTTGCCCAGAGCAGCTGGGCTGCCCCATCCCTGGGAGTGTCCAAGGCCTGGGGTAGTGGGAGGTGTCCCTGCCCATGGTAGGGCTGGGATGAGATGGGCTTTGAGGCCCCTTCCCACCAAACCATTCCACGATTCCATGGATCCTCCCAGGGTTGCCTCACTCTGTGCTGTGAAGGGGGCTCAGGAGCTTTTGTGGGGGCACAGGGGCTGCGGCTGCACAGATAAAACCGGAGTGTTTTCCCTCAGTGCTCCCTGCAGGTTCTGCACAGTCTCTTCCATTCTCTCTGCCTGTCATGGGCAAACAAGATCCAGCCAAATTCTTCCCTGCCTTTGTTTATTTTTAGCACCCGTGGCTGATTTTTCAGCCTGTTGTTAGGGAGTTCCAAGGAGCCCAGCCCGGAGTTTGGTTTGTCAGCCAGTGGCTTGCGCTGGGGGAGCATTTCCCCGTGCTGCAGGAAGGACTGAAAGCAGCGAGGGGAGAGCTGGGCCAGGGAGGCTGCTGGGGCCAGGCTCCGCTCCCACATCCCAGCCTGGGCCGTGTGGGTTGGCCCCGTGCAGGGGAATTAGTGCTGATTTATGGCTTTCAGAGGAGCGGAGCTCTCCCGCTTCCGCAGCGCTCTCGGCCCTCTGCTTTTAACCTTCACTTGGGCAGGAAGAATTTCCTGCCTGTGCTGACCCCGGGCTGCTGCTGCTGGGGAGACAGAGCAGCTGGAAGCTCCTCTGCTGGGGTTTGGGTGTCTCTGCTCCCCCGGAGGAGCAGCTCTGCCTCGGCAGTGTCTGTCACCGGCTGTGACAGCCGGGCCGGGCACAGACAGAGTGTTGTAACGGGATGCTGGCAGCAGAACGGGAGGGAGGGAGCCAGGAAACCCGACCCTGCTGACCTGGGGCTGCTGGGTGTGCTTGGAACAGACCTCATGTTGGGGAAAACCACGCTCTTGCATGGTGATTATTATTGTTATTTTACACAAGATCATTGTTATTTCACAAGCGCGGCTGAGTGGTGGAGCATCTGAAAGTGATTCCTGGCAGCAGCAAGGCCCCAGCACTGCAGGCAGTGCTGCTGCAGCTGGGGCTTCAGTCGGGCTCTGCCCGGGCATGAGGGGCACTGGGAGCAGAGGTCCTGTCCCTGCCTGTCCCCAAGGAAGGTGTCCCTTTGCTCAGGCCAGTGTAGGGTGCTGGCACAGGGTGGCTGCTCTTAAATCTTTGCTCTTCATCAGACAACCGGAGTCTCAGCCTCTTTCCACAGTGCTGGAGCTCTTCTTCCATCATCCTCCTCCTGCCAGGGCCTGAGGGCTGCTGCCCGTGCCAGCCCTCTGCCAGCCCCTCCAGCCCCATGGCTGCGCTGCTGATTCTTCCCAAGCTCCAAACTTTGCCTTTGTTTTTGTTGAATTCTGTCCCGGCTTCTTTGGACCCTTCCTCCAGTTCTCTCTGGGAGCTTTTGGAATTTTAATCCTGCTCTCAAATGTATCTGCAGATCCTGTCAGGCTGCTCACAGATGGGGATTTAATCATTGTTCCATCCTCTCCATCCTCCAGCTCGTTAAGGAACGAGCTGGAGCAGGCAGAGCAGTGCAGGCCCCTGCGTCTTTCCCTGTGGACTGGGATTTACTGCACATCCCTGGAAGCCAGAGGGAAGCTCAGGCCAATTTTTCCCTGCTTGGAGATGTGTTTTGGCCAATTGAGCAGACCAGGAGAATTACTGTAAAATATTTAACAAAGCAATAGATTCTGGAAAAGCTGGAAAGCTGAGGCAGATCCCAGTGACCCCCAGAGTGGGCAGAGACCCCTGTGTGAGCTGGGGCAGGGCAGGGAGTGCCCCAAGCTGCTCAGAGGAGCAGGAGGAGGCTGGGGACAGTCAGGGGGGACCTGTGGGACCAAACAGGCAAAGGGTGAGGAGTCCAGAGCAGCACGAGCATCACACCTGGGGCTCATCCAGGATGAAGTGCTTGAGCCTGGACTTTTTCCAGCAAGGACACCTTCTGTTTTTAGAGAAAACACCCCAAGTGGACAGAATGGGATGGGCTTTAAGGCTCCTTCTAATGCAAACCATGCCAGGGTTCTGGGATTCTGTGGAAATGCATGGGCAGGAGCCCTGCAGTGTGAGCCTGACACAGGCTGCCCAATCCATGCCCCATCCATCCCAGCTCAGCCCACATCACCCACAGGGATGGCATCCTGCCCTTCCCACTGGGAGCTGGGAAATGGGGATTTTGGAGCCCCTGGGCTGCTGAAAGCAATCCCTTTCCTGGTTCTTCCCACAGGGGAATATCAGTGTGTTTGAGGGAGGACATGCACGGGGGTTTAAGGGGCTGTCTCCAGCCAAGGGAGCTGTTTGCAGGCGTCCAGTGTGGAACTCGGGGGTGGGATGGGGAAGGGAGGAGGGGGTGCTGGTTCTGCTGGGCATCACCCCGTGGCACTGCCAGCACCCCAGAGCAGCAGCTCTCCTGCTCCCAGCCCTGTTCCCCTGCTGCTGCTTTGACTTGAAAAGGAATCTCACTGCACGTGAATTCCCAACAAACCCGAGTAATCCGATCCTCCACCGCAGCCTTGCCAGAGGCTCGGCCCTGCTGGAGACGGGTTTGTTGAAATAACACCGCGGGCTGAGCCGGGACAATCCCGGCTGTGTTTGGGAAGTGTCAGCAGCAGCTGGACCTGCCCCAGAGCTGTCCTGCCCAGCCTGGTCTGAGCCGGGCAGGGGCCTGTCCAGCTGCTTTATTCATCTCCTGTGTTCCTGTTAGCAGCATCTGCAGGGACACTTGTGGCTGTTGACATAAATGTCCGCTGGGATATCTATTGCTGCTGCCCCTTCTGTCTTTGTCCCTTCACCTTCCCCATGTCCTGCCACCCCGTGGGACATGGGGGGATCGCTCTGGGGGGCTGCCACCCCACCCCAGTGAGGTACCCAGAGGTGCCCATCCCCACTGGGGCAGCCCCAGGGACTGCAGAGCTGGGGCTGTGTCACTGGGAAACGCTGGGTGCTCATCCGGGACATGGACCAGCGGCTGTTCCCATCCCCTGCTGGTGCTGTGGGACACTGGGTGACACTGGGTGACACTGGGTGGCACTGCTGTGGGACACTGGGTGACACTGGGTGGCACTGGGTGGCACTGCTGTGGGACACTGGGTGACACTGGGTGGCACTGGGTGGCACTGCTGTGGGACGCTGGGTGACACTGGGTGGCACTGGGTGGCACTGGGTGGCACTGCTGTGGGACACTGGGTGACACTGCTGTGGGACGCTGGGTGACACTGGGTGACACTGGGTGACACTGGGTGACGCCGCTGTGGGACACTGGGTGACACTGGGTGACACTGGGTGGCACTGCTGTGGGACACTCGGTGACACTGGTGACACTGGGTGACACTGGGTGACACTGGGTGACGCCGCTGTGGGACACTGGGTGACACTGGGTGACACTGGGTGACACTGGGTGACGCCACTGTGGGACACTGGGTGACGCTGGGTGATGCCGCTGTGGGACACTGAGTGACACTGGGTGGCACTGGGTGACGCTGCTGTGGGACACTGGGTGACACTGGGTGGCACTGCTGTGGGACACTGGGTGGCACTGGGTGACACTGGTGACACTGGTGACACTGGGTGACGCCGCTGTGGGACACTGGGTGACGCTGCTGTGCCCTCTCTCTTGCAGCCGGGGCTGGGGGCTGTGCCTGGATGACCCCCCGGCCCGGGAGCTGCTGGACTTTCCCCTGGTGCCCCCGGGTGTCCTGTACGACGTGGGCCACCAGTGCCGGCTGCAGTACGGCCCCTACTCCACCTTCTGCGACGACATGGACGTAAGGGGGGCTGGGGGGCTCTGGGGGGCTCTGGGGGGCTTGGCTGGGGCTGTGCCCACCCTGCCTGAGGGAGGGATGTGATCTGTGCCCGAGGAAGAGATCTGTGCCCAAGGGATGGATCTGTGCCCGAGGGATGGATCTGATCCGTGCCCGAGGGATGGTTCTGTGCCCAGGGGAGGGCTCTGTGCCAGGCAGGAACCTGTCCCTCTCTCCCCACAGAGTGTCTGCAGCACGCTGTGGTGCACGGTGGGGAACACGTGTCACTCCAAGCTGGATGCAGCTGTGGATGGCACAGCCTGCGGGGAGAGCAAGGTAACGGGGGGGACACCCTTCCATGGCCTTGGGGAGCCCTGCTCCTGGGGAGAGCAAGGTAACGGGGGGGGGACACCCTTCCATGGCCTCGGGGAGCCCTGCTCCTGGGGAGAGCAAGGTAACGGGGGGGACACCCCTCCATGGCCTCGGGGAGCCCTGCTCCTGCACACACAGGGCTCTGCGGGGTCACTGCAGGGCTGGGCTCATCCCACTGCCACAGCAGGGACTGCCCTCGGGGAAGGTGACTCACTTGGGGTCCCTGGAATCACCTGGGAAGGTGAAACCCACAGTTAATGACCATGGCAGGAGAGCACAAGGCTCCTTCTGCTGCCATGGTGCCTGCTCCTCCCTGGCATCTCTCCCACTGCTGGGGAGCCCCTCTGGGCTGACACTGGGCTGTGAATCCCCTTGCTGAGGGGTCTCCATGGAGCTTTGGGTTTGTTTTCCCCCTCAAATCCTCAAACAGCCCAACACCCCAGGGTTTCCCCCAGCTTGAGGAGCTCCAGGCTGTGGCAGAGCCCAGCTGACCCCAGGCACCCCCATGCAAGCAAAGCAGGGATTTCCAGGGGCCAGTCTGTGTGCTGGGGCTCGGCCCTGCCCGCCCCTGAGCCCCCGTTGCCCTCCTGTCCTGCAGTGGTGCTTCAACGGCGAGTGCGTTCCCGTGGGATTCCGGCCCGAGCCCATCGACGGCGGCTGGAGCTCCTGGAGCGCCTGGGCCTCCTGCTCCCGCAGCTGCGGCGCGGGAGTGCAGAGTGCTGAGAGGCACTGCAGCCACCCCACGTAAGCCAGCCCTGGGCCAGGACGCCGGTCGGGAGTCCCAGAGCGCCGGGGTGCTGCGGGCTGGGAGGGACGGGTTCCATCCCCTGCCCCGGAGCGCCGCAGTGGGACTCAAACGAAGGGCAGGGGCTCCACGCTCTGAGATGTGAAACATGTCCTTCAGTGGCAGAACAGCAAACCAGGCATTCTTGGAGCCTGATTCAGAGTTGTTTTGAAAAATCCTGCTGCAGTTTATCACCCTGCTGCATTCCAGCAGCCAGTGCTGGCTGGAAGTGTCCGGGCACTGCTGGAGGAGCTGCCATCTCCATCCTGGGGTTTCTGCTGACCCATCTGCTCCCCAGATGTCCCCTTGGCCACCAAACCCCTGTGGCATGGATTCAGCCAAAACCCCCTGGTGTCAGAGCAGCCTGGGATGGGGAGGAAAGGGGCTTTGTAGTGATGTTCCAGGGGATTTGCTTTTCCATGGCATGGGGAGCTCTGGCAGCCCCAGAGTGAGCTCCTGACCCTTCCAGCTGTGTTCTGCCCATCCTCTTCCTCGGGTGAGTTTGGTACGTGCTGCTGGGCTCTTGAGGGAAGTGCTCTGTCATCTCGGTCCTGGGACAGCACCTGGATTTGTGTTTGACATAAACGCTGTGGCAGAGGTGCTGAGGTGGCTTGTGGAGTGTTCCAAACACAGCTGTGGACAGGCAGGAGAGCAAACACTGGGAATTTCCCGGGCAGTTGTTTGCTTTGGCCACTGGAGGTAAATCTTCAGCTTTGCCCTTGGGATGGAGTGAGAAATGTGTGCTGGGCATACCCCCTCCCACAGCCATTCCTCAGGGCAGAGCGTGTAAACACAGCCCTGAAATAATCATTAGCTTCATTCTCTTCAGCAGAGTGTGCCCAGGAGAAGGAATTCTCGTGAGGTACTGGGACATGGGCCACGGACAGTGGTGTGACCGAAGGACAAGGCGGCGTGGTGGGAGATGGTGGCCGTGTTGTGAGAAAAGCACGTGCCATGTGATGGTGGCATCTGAGGAAAGCACTGCTGTGCTTCTCCAGTCTCTCCTGTGTTAAAAAGCCCAGTGTCAGCTTTGCCATTCCCTGGGGCAGTAGAGGAGCAGGGTCAGGAGGAATCCCTGGGTGGGATGGAGAGCAGCCCCTCCAGAGCAGCTGCAGGAAGGGCACCAGGCTGGAGGGGGCTTGGAGCCGCCTGCTCTGTGGAAGGTGGATGGAACACCCATGGCAGGGGGTGGAACAGGGATGGACTCTGAGTTCCTTCCGACCCAAACCGTTCCACAGCTCTGTGACTCTGAGGCTGTGCCCTGCCAGCCCGTGTGTGACTGGTTTTTGCCTCCCCAGGCCCAAGTACGGGGGCCGGTACTGCCTGGGCGAGCGCAAGCGGTTCCGCATCTGCAACGTGCGGCGCTGCCCCCCGGACAAGCCCTCCTTCCGCCAGGTGCAGTGCAGCCAGTTCAACCCCATGCTCTACAAGGGGAAGCTCTACAAGTGGACGCCGGTGCCCAACAACAGTGAGTGCAGGGCAGAGACCTCAAACCCGGAGCGGCTCGAGCACGGCCCCGGAGCGGCCGGAGCTGCAGTTTGTGTCCCTGCCTCGCCTCGCGGCCCGTGCTGTGTTGTGTATTTTGCACTGCCCTGGGCTTGCAGGGTTGATTTGTGCTTTCGGCTCTGCAGTGCTGGGGCTGAGTGTGTGCCTGTTCCCCAGTGAACCCCTGCGAGCTGCACTGCCGGCCCGAGCACGAGTACTTTGCGGAGAAGCTGCGGGACGCGGTGGTGGACGGCACGCCCTGCTACGACAGCGACGCCAGCCGCGACGTCTGCATCAACGGCATCTGCAAGGTGGGCTGGCACCCGGGGACACCCCGGGCCTGGAGAGCACCCACGGGCAGCACCCAGCCTTGGGCAAGCAGCATCCCCTCCCTGTTGTGCTGAGCTCACTCCTTTTGCCATTCCCCACTTGGAGAGCGTTCCTGCTTCCCATGGGGTGAGTGCTGTGGGCTGTGTCAGCCTCTGTGCTGGCCTCAAGGAGCCAGAGCACCACCCAGGCCAGGATGGACGCAGCCTGGAGCAACCTTGGAGCACCCTGGTCGCAGGGAAGGTGTCCCTGCCATGGCAGGGGGCTGGAACTGCATTGTCTTTAAGGTCCCTTCCACCCCAAGGCATGCCAGGCTGCTGTGAATCCAAGGTCCCTTGCACCCCAAGGCATGCCAGGATGCTGTGAATCCCCTGGGGACGATGCAGTGGGTGCTGGGAGGGACTGGGAGGTGCTGGTGTGGGGCTGACAGGCTGCCTTGCAGAACGTGGGCTGTGACTATGAGATTGACTCGCACGCCGTGGAGGATCGCTGCGGGGTGTGCCACGGGGACGGCTCCACCTGCCACACCGTGCACAAGACCTTCGAGGACAGCGAGGGGCTGGGTAAGGGCACCTCCTGCTGTCCCCAGAGCACCCCGTGCTGGTCCAGCACAGCTGGGCTGCTGCTGCTCCTTTGGAGGGGGAGTTTAATTCCAACTTGTTGATTTTTTGGGGATGAGACAGCAGGGAAGTCAGGTGGGGCTTGGTGCCCACTGGTGCCTTACAGAGGTGTAAGGATTGGCACAGGGCTGGCACCCAGGGGACACGGCACCCACCCAAGGACAAAAATCATCTCAGACACCTCTGACTCCTCCAAGAGCAGTGCTTGGCTCCATTCCCAGGTTACGTGGACATTGGGATTATCCCCGTGGGAGCCCGGGAGATCCGGATTGAGGAGGTGGCAGAAGCCGGGAATTTCCTGGCGCTGCGGAGCGAGGACCCCGAGAAGTATTTCCTGAATGGAGGCTGGACCATCCAGTGGAACGGGGACTACAGGGTGGCAGGGACCACCTTCACCTACAAGAGGACAGGCAACTGGGAGAACCTCACCTCTCCGGGGCCCACCGTGGAGCCCGTGTGGATCCAGGTAGGGTGGATCCTGCCGTGGCCCCTCACAGCCCTCCCTGCATGCAGGGGATGGCTCTGCCCTTCTCAGGGTGTGTTTCTCTGGGAGCCAGCATTGGGGCAGCCACGCACACGCTGCCAGCCCGGGGATGTTTCCAGCCCACGGCACTTTGCAGCATTCTGGAGAATATTTGCGCAGGAGAGGAGTGCGAGGAGAAAGAGCCGTTTCCTGAGGCCTTTCCCATATCTTATCACCAGCAGGGAAAGAGCCCCCGGTGCTTCTGGCTGGGCTGGACAGTCAGGAGGGAGGGAGCTGCCGGCTCATGCAGGGCTGTGGCAGTCACTATCCTTGTGACTGTGAGGCCAAGCCTTCCTCTGCAGCAAGCAGTGGGGATCATCCCACACGTGATGGCGCAGCTGGCACCAGGCTGGCATCCCTCCTGGTGCCAGGTGTGGTGCAGAGGTGGTGGTGGCCACGGAGCTGCATCCCATGGACCCCCAGGACCCCCCTGCCCTGGCAGCCGTGGCTCAGCCCCCGCACTGCCCAGAACATCCCCTCCTTTGCACAGGCTCAGCCACCCCGAGCAGCCACCATCTCCTCCTGCCTTTCCTTCAGCAGCAGCTCGGGGTGGGATGTGAGCAGGATCCTGGGCCTGCTGCTGCCAAGGGCTGCTGTTAATGGGAATGCTGGCACGCTCGGCACCCACAAATCACTTTCTGGGATTCATAACCTAATTAAAACCCGTGGACAACAACGTTTCGATATTCATGGAGAGGTTTTGGAAAGGCGCCCTGGCTCTCCCGCCGAAGCTCCAAGAACAACAAAGCTTTGGCAATAATGGGAGTGCTTAGGCTAAGAAAAACAGGGATGAACTCCCGGCCCTCTGAGGCGGGTGCTTCCAGCAGGGCTTGTGTCAACCACAGGAGCAGCAGGAGCCTCTCTGCAGCGGGAGGCAGCTTAGGAAATTCCACCCGTGGGCAGGGACACCTTCCACAAACCGCGTTACTCCAAATCCCATCCAGCTCTGTTGGGGAGCTGGGCACAGGGTCACATCCTTCTGGCCCTGCTGGGCAGCTCTGTCACCCTTAGAAGCCCCCAGGGCAGTGCCACCCCCCACTGCCCTGCCCAGCACCTGTCCCCAGTGTCCCCCAGCTTCTCTTTACCCCCTGCCTGTCTCCTGTGCCCCCCAGCTGCTGTTCATCCGCTCTCTGTCCCCTGTGTCCCCCAGTTCTGTTCACCCTGTGTCTGTCCCGTGTCCCCAGCTCTGTTCACCCCTGCCTGTCCCCTGTGTCCCCAGCTCTGTTCACCCTGTACCTGTCCCCTGTGTCCCCCAGCTGCTGTTCATCTTCTCTCTGTCCCCTGTGTCCCCCAGTTCTGTTCACCCTGTGTCTGTCCCTTGTGTCCCCAGCTCTGTTCACCCTGTGTCCCCAGCCCTGTTCACCCTCTACCTGTCCCCTGTGTCCCCAGCTGCTGTCCCCTGTGTCCCCAGCCCTGTTCACCCTCTACCTGTCCCCTGTGTCCCCAGCTGCTGTCCCCTGTGTCCCCAGCCCTGTTCACCCTGGGCCTGTCCCCTGTGTCCCCAGCTGCTGATCACCCCATACCTGTCCCCTGTGTCCGCAGCCCTGTTCACCCCTCTCTGTCCCCTGTGTCCCCAGCCCTGTTCACCCTGTACCTGTCCCCTGTGTCCCCAGCCCTGTTCACCCCTCTCTGTCCCCTGTATCCCCAGCTCTGTTCACCCTGTACCTGTCCCCTGTGTCCCCAGCTGCTGTTCCAGGAGACCAACCCGGGCGTGCGGTACCAGTACACGATCCAGCGCCCGGCCGACAGCGAGAACGAGATCGAGCAGCCCGAGTTCCTGTGGCGCTTTGGCTCCTGGACCACCTGCACGGCCACCTGCGGGACAGGTGAGCACAGCCCGGGACACCCGCTCCGAGCAGTGCAGGGGCCCTGGGGAGCCTTGAAATTCCTGGCTCTTGGGTTTCACAGGTCCTAGGGGAAGAGAAAGGCACATCTGTGAGGTCGTGCCCGTGGTGCTCAGCAGGAACCCCGGGGCTTTATCAGTGCTCCCAGCTCGGTGTCCTGTTACCCTGCAGGGATGGAGACAAAAGAGCTTTAGAGAAGGCAGGGAGTGTGGAAGGGCTGCTCTCCTGCCTGGCTGGGCCTCTCCAGGGGAGGATATCCAGGGTTTTACGGTCCCACAGTGTCCGTGTGGGGACATTTGCTTTCCCCCTCCTGCCCCACTGGGTCCCCAGGGCAGCTTTTGGGACGTTTCTGGAGCACTGCCGGGGGAGCCCGGGAGCAGCAAGCACTTCCTCGAGAGCAGCTGGCATTGGGAAAAAGGGGAATTCAAGGACACTTGTGCTTTCTAGGTAGCACAGAGTGCCAGGACATGGGCTTTGTTTAAAACCAGCTTTTCTTTGTATGGTTCGAGTGCTTGGCTTCCAGAATGGAAGGGAAATAGAGGAGTGAATGAGGCAGGAGTCGGGTGAGGGTGAGCAGCTGGAGGAGGGCTGAGCCCCTCTTCCTGCACTGAGTGATGATGTGAGATGAGATGGGGGCTTGGGAGAGCTCACAGTGAGCTCTGGTGAGTCCCAAGGCCCTGCAAGCTCCCAAATGCTTGAGCCAGAGCCCAGCCCAGCAGCTTCAGCAGGGTTCTGTCAGTCTCAGCTGCGCCTGTGGTGACAGCTCTCCATGTCACAGGTCAAGTACGTGTTACACAGACGGGGACAGGAGCCGGGGCGAGGCAGTGTGCCAAGGTCACCATAGAAACCCCTGTGAGCAGGCTGGGGACACGAGCCTTTGGGCAGTGTCTGTCCCTGATGTGGGCAGGGGCAGGGCTGCCAGAGGAGCCGAGTGCTGCCCCTTGGCAGCCGCAGAGCTCGCAGTGCACACGGTGGCCGGGTGTGCTCTGGGCACTGGTGCCAGCCCGGTGCCTCCGTGGCTGCAGAGCTCCAGCTGCCCTCCTGCCCCAGCTGCCCCGGTGCCAGGGGCTCTGCCAGGGCACCTCAGCACCAGTCACCTTGCACCTTCAGGTGGTGCTTTCATTTCCTTCCCACTGTCCTGGCTCACCGAGTGAGCCCTCCTGTGCCCTGCTGGATGGTCGGGTTCGGTTTCCAAAGCCGCGCTGGTGCCCGTGTGGTGCCAGTGCCCCCAGCGTGGCTGCCAGTGCCCCGGGGGTGCCCTCCGTGCCCCGGGGGTGCCCTCAGTGCCCGTCCTCCCGCAGGGGTGCAGCGGCAGGTGGTGCACTGCGTGGAGAGGCTGGCGGGGCTGGTGGAGGAGCGGTTCTGCGACGCGCTGACGCGCCCCGACGACCAGCAGCGCACCTGCAGCGAGGAGCCCTGCCCGGCCAGGTGCCACCCGCCCTGTCCCCCCTCCCTCGCTGCTCCTGGGCTGCTCCATGGCAGCATCCCTGGGGCTGCTGACGGCCGCAGGCATTGCCTGGCCACAGGCTGGGCCTCACAGGTGGTCCCATGCTGGCAGGATGCTCCTCTCTGCCTCTGTGCACGTAACCCCGGCACAGCTCGGGCTTGTCCCATCCCTGACGCTCTGTCCGAGCTCCCAGACCTTGGGCTGAGACGTTTGGGATCCTCCTTTCCCCATGGCCTCGTGTGATGGGGAATGGGATGGATCCTGGGGCACGGCTGCCTGCCCTGGCTGAGATCTTTCTCTTCCCTTTCCCTCTCCTCCTTCCCCCTTTCCCCCCCACTCTTTTTCCCCCCCACTCTTTTTCCCCCCCACTCTTTTCCCCCCCCATTTCCCCCCCCCCTATTTTCCCCCCCTATTTTCCCCCCTATCTTCCCCCCCTTTTCCCCCTATTTTTCCCCCTATTTTTCCCCCCTTTTCCCCCCCCTTTTCCCCCCCCCTTTTTCCCCCCTTTTTCCCCCCTTTTTCCCCCCCTTTTCCCCCCCTTTTCCCCCCCTTTTCCCCCCCTTTTTCCCCCCTTTTTCCCCCCCTTTTCCCCCCCTTTTTCCCCCCTTTTTCCCCCGTTTCCCTTTCCCCTGTGCAGGTGGTGGGTGGGTGAGTGGCAGCAGTGCTCAGCCTCGTGTGGCCGGGCCGGGCTGATGAAGAGGACGGTGCTGTGCATCCAGAGCGTGGGGCTGGACGAGCAGAGGGCCCTGCAGCCAGCAGACTGCCAGCACCTCACCAAGCCAGATGCCACCATGCCCTGCCACCCAGAGGTCCCCTGTCCCTCCCCGTGGGCTGTGGGCAACTGGTCCGAGGTGAGAGGGGACACTGGGGGTGTCCCAGTGTCTTGCAAAGGGCTGGGAGCTGGGGACGGGGGTCCCCGGACCCCTCAGCCTGCCCCAGAGTGATGGGTGTGCTCCTGCTCACAGAAATCCATGGCTGTGTCTCCCCTGGATGGGAATTCCATTGCCTGGAGGGGTCTCAGGGTGGGATAGGGGCACTGGGCAGTTTAACTGTGCCCCAGCTCCCATGGATGGGAAGGAATTCCATTGCTTGGAGAGGTCTCAGGGTGGGATAGGGGCACTGGGCAGTTTAACACTGCCCCAGCTCCCATGGATGGGAAGGAATTCCATTGCTTGGAGAGGTCTCAGGGTGGGATAGGGGCACTGGGCAGTTTATCTCTGGCCCAGCCCTGGGCTTTGCAGCTCCCTCACTCAGACAGGGTGAGTGCCACGCTCTGTGCTTGGCACAAGGAGGGCAGAAATGAGGTTTTCAGCTGGACATGGCTTGGAACAGCCTGGTGTACAGGAAGGTGTCCCTGCCCAGGGCAGGGGGTGGAACTGGATGGTCTTCAAGGCCCCTTCCAAGCCAAATGGTTCCGTGGGGTGATTGATGGTGACACTCTGTGTAGCCTTGATTTATTTTTGTGTTTTTGTGAATCAGCTTAGCCACAGGCTGAGGGTTTCAACCAGAAAATGATAACTCCTAATTTAAACAGCCGCTCCAAAAGTGTTCAGAGTGAAGACAAATGTCAGGAGAGAAAGGAGAGAGCCTGGGAACAGAGCTTGTTGCTAAGGAGCAAATGGAATCATATGTGAACAGAGGATTTGAAGGCTAGATGAAATCGAGTTGGAAATATTTTTCTAGGGGCCCACAAAAGCCACAATTATGGGCTGAGAAAGATGGATGCAATGATTTAAAGAGAAAATTATGGCTTGTAGGTGGGTCAGAGCTGGGCAGGGCAGCCCCAGCCCTCACTGCTGGCCTCTGTGGTGATGGCACCAGTGGATTTATGAGCCCTGGAGAAAATGTGTTTGGGATTTTGAGGATCTGTAATTTTTCTGTCCTTTAATTTAAAGGGAGAGCCCTCTTTCTTTTCCATTTCTACCACCACCATAATTAGGGGGGTTGGAGGGGCTGGGAAGCTTCCCAGAGCTGTGCTCCTTCTGTCAGCAGAGCCAGCAGGGTGGGACAGCTTTGTCTGCAGAGCCCAGGCAGGAGCAGTGTGCCCACCTGGCCCTGGGGCCCCTGGCCCTGCCTCGAGGGCTCTCTGGGGTCTGGGGGTCCCACAGCTGCTCCACACTGGGACTCGGTGCCTCAGGAGGAGCCCAGAGCTCTGCACGTGCAGCCTTGTGGAGTTTCCAAAGGAGCTGATGTGCTCAGAAGGCTGGTTTGTGGTTCTTCAGCTCCCTGCAGCCCTCTCGCAGTGTTGGTGTGTGCTAATGGTTGATTCCAGCTCTGGAAATGCCTGGGGATGGCCATGTGATGTTACCAGAGAATCCTGAGATGCTCTGGGGGGGAAGGGACCTTAAAGCCCATCTGGTTCTACCCCCCTGCCATGGGCAGGGACACCTTTCACAAGTCTGGCTTGCTCCAAGCCCCAAATGCAGCAGAAAATGCTGCTGTTCTCCTTTCCAGCTTCTTTTGTGCTAGCCCATCTCAAAGAGCCCATTATGGGGGGATGCTGTGTCCCCACAAAGCTCCTTCCTGACCTTTGCTTTTTCCCCACTCAGACAACGCCCATGTTGTTATTCCCTGCTTCAAAGAATGCTCTTCTAGAAGAAGAGATGCAATTCATGGCCATAGGTCACAGGAAAGGCCCGTTAGCTCATCTCACCCCTGCCCTTCCCAGCCTCCATCTCCCGGGAAAGCTGGAAGGGAAAGCAGGGCAAGGATCACCCCGAGCAAACGCGCACGGCTCCAGCCCTGCTCTGGCACGGGCTCCAGGGGCGTTTGGGCAGCAGGCTCTGCTTGCCAGGGTGAGCAGTGCCCGCAGCGGGACTGGCACAGGAGCTGCCAGGTGGGTGTGGGGGCTGGCAGGGGGACGTGGAGCCCTCACAGAGGGAGCGCTGGCACCACTCCTGGCCTTGCCCCTCTGTGACCGTGCTCACAGGGGTCTCAGGCTGAGGGAAGAGACGAGGATCTGACTCTGTTTTTCAGAAGGCTTGATTTATTATTTGATGATATATATTACATATATATATCTATATATATATGATATATATTACATATATATATCTATATCTATTCTAAAATAATAGAAGAAAGGATTTCATCAGAAGGCTAGCTAAGAATAGAATAAGAAAGGATGATCAGAAAGGTCTGTGGCTGGGCTCTCTATCCGAGCCAGCTGGGCTGTGATTGGCCATTAATCACAAACATCCAAGATGTGCCAATCACAGATGCACCTGTTGCATCCCACAGCAGCAGATAGTCATTGTTTACATTTTGTCCCTGAGGCCTCTCAGCTTCTCAGGAGGAAAAATCCTAAAGAAAGGACTTTTCATGCCAGTTGTCTGCAAGGCCCCCCAGCCCTGTCCCTGTCTCTTGCCTCGGCAGTGCTCGGTGAGCTGTGGGAACGGGACCCAGAGGCGCCCAGTGCACTGCAGCAACAGCAGCGGCGCCCCGTGCGACCCTGCCCAGAGACCCGGCCCCCAGAGGGTGTGCTCCTTGCCACCGTGCCACCAGCAATGGGACAGCGCAGACTGGTCTGGCAGCGGCTCCTCCAGCAGGGAGATCTTCAATGAAATCCATTACATCCCCAGCAACCACGGTCCTAAGTTTAACCCCGTAATCCCCAACGTCCCGGAGTCCAACGACGTCAACGTCATCACCGAGGAGGACTTCTCAGCCAGGAAAGGAAACGTCTTTGTCGATGACTTTTACTACGATTACAACTTCATCAACTTCCACGAGGATCTGTCCTACTACCCCTTCACGGAGAAGGAGAGCAGAGGCGAGGAGCCAAAGGCAGAGCTGAGCACTGGCGGCACGGAGGGACCCTGGGGGCTGCCCACCGAGGCCCTGCTCACCCCCGGGCTGCGAGGAGAGAGCCAGGGGCAGCCAGGCCCCGAGGAGGAGCCCACCTCTGCCCCTGTGCATGGGCAGGACGCTGAGCCCGGGCATTCAGCCAGGAACGGCCTCCTGAGCACGGTCCCCGGGGATGTGGGATCAGCCGCTCCCAGCTACAGCACCCCTGGCATTTTGGGTGAGGAGGAGGAGGAGGAGGATGCAGTGACCGTGCCCCGCTCTGAGCACCACCCGCCCACCCCGAGCTCCGTGAGCCCCAACTCTGCAGACCACGGCCGGGCAGGGCCCTGGGCTGAGCCCCACGGAGCTGTGCCCAGCAGGAGCAGCCTGGGGCACGGTGTCCCTGCTCCCTGGGCTCCCCGCCCCGCTGGGGTGGGCTGGGGCAGCACCCACACCTCCCTTGGGCCAGCAGCACGGGGCAGCAGCAGCAACGAGGGCACACAGGGACATGGCGCTGCAGGGACAGGCCGTGGGGACTCCAGGGAAATGGCTCTGGCCACCAGCAGGGACACTCCTGGCGCAGCCCCACAGCCCGGCGAGCAGCACGGGTGGGCAGGGATGCCAGAGGGGATGCTGGACACGCGGGCAGGAGGGCAATCCCATGGCATGGGGAGGGCAGATCTTGCCTTGCCCACCCCACAGGGCCCGGGCTGGGAGGGGGCAGGGAGTGCTGGCAGCCCCCGCCCTGCCGTGAGCCCCCCTTCTGCTCCCGTGGGGCAGGGAGGGCACCAGCCAGAGCTGCACGGCCCCACAGCCCCCACCTGCACCCCCTCGGCGGCCACCACAGCCCCTCCAGTGTCCCTGTCCCCTGCCATGGCCGGGCCAGCCACCCAGCTCACCTCCAGCGGCCTCCGCCAGCAGGATGGCCTGGGCCCAGCCATGCCCACTGCCCACACTGCAGGGGTCCCCCAGGAGTGGGGGACACAGGGGGTGTCCCTGCACGGGGATCCAGCATCACCCCACACCCGGCTGACCTCCCACGGGACCCCACTCAGCATCCCTGCACCAAGGGACCCCTCACCGTGGGCACCCCCAGGGACACCAGTGAGGGACCCCTCAGTGTGGGCACCCCCAGGGACACCAACGAGGGACCCCTCAGTGTGGGCACCCCCAGGGACACCAACGAGGGACCCCTCAGTGTGGGCACCCCCAGGGACACCAACGCGAGACCCCTCAGTGTGGGCACTCCCAGGGACACCAACGAGGGACCCCTCACCATGGGCACCCCCAGGGACACCAACGAGGGACCCCTCAGTGTGGGCACCCCCAGGGACACCAACGCGAGACCCCTCAGTGTGGGCACTCCCAGGGACACCAACGAGGGACCCCTCAGTGTGGGCACCCCCAGGGACACCAACGAGGGACCCCTCACCATGGGCACCCCCAGGGACACCAACGAGGGACCCCTCACCATGGGCACCCCCAGGGACACCATCGAGGGACCCCTCACCGTGGGCACCCCCAGGGACACCAACACGGGACCCTTCACCGTGGGCACCTCCAGGGACACCAACAAGGGACCCCTCAGTGTGGGCACCCCCAGGGACACCAGTGAGGGACCCCTCAGTGTGGGCACCCCCAGGGACACCTGCCTCCAGTGACAGGGGGCAGGAGTTGTCCCAGCCCACCCCTTTGCCCACCCTGCTCTGGGAGAAGAGGCTGGAGGAGGAGGAGGAGGAGGAGGAAGAGGAGGCTCTGCCTCCCCCATCGCCCCCCGCAGCAGGCACTGCCAAGCCCAGCTGGGAGGTCGGGAACTGGAGTGAGGTAGGTGCTGAGTCCCATTGAAGGTGTGACAGGGCCAGTGGGGATGTGAGACCTGTCCCTGTCCTGGCTGCCTCTGGGACGTTTCTCTTGGCAGCATGGGGTCATTAGTGCTAATTAAGAAACAACTGGTAACCAAATGGCAAAGGCACCCGCAGCCCCGGGGTGCTGCCCCATTTTCCCCTCTGCTGTGGCCATGAGAATCAGGGAGCAAACCCTGAGCAGGGAGGGAAGGGTTAGTCACCCCCAGAGCAGGAACAGCTGGAATGGGCTATGGAGGAGCATGTTCCCCCCTTCCCTCCCCGAGCACTGCCTGATGTGGGATTGCTGAGAGGGGAAAGGTCCTCTCCCCACGCCATCCCACAGCCCCAGCTCGGCCAGATGCACAGCTGGGGTCAGGGTGTGGGCAGGGACAGCAGCGTTCCCTGTGTTCCAGAGCAGGTGCCAGGTTTTGGGGCAGGTTCCCTGTGTTCCAGGGCAGGTGTCAGGTTTTGGGGCAGGTTCCCTGTGTTCCAGGGCAGGTGTCAGGTTTTGGGGCAGGTTCCCTGTGTTCCAGAGCAGGTGCCAGGTTTTGGGGCAGGTTCCCTGTGTTGCAGTGCTGGGGCCAGGTTTTGGGGCAGGTTCCCTGTGTTCCAGGGCAGGTGTCAGGTTTTGGGGCAGGTTCCCTGTGTTGCAGTGCTGGGGCCAGGTTTTGGGGCGGGTTTTTCAGCATTCCTGTGTTGCAGTGCTGGTGTCAGTCAGTTTTTGGGGTGCACAGCACTGTTCCCTGTGTTGCAGAGCAGGTGTTGGGTTTTGGGGCCAGGTTTTGGGGCGGGTTTTTCAGCGTTCCTGTGTTGCAGTGCTGGTGTCAGTCAGTTTTTGGGGTGCACAGCACTGTTCCCTGTGTTGCAGAGCAGGTGCCAGGTTTTGGGGCCAGGTTTTGGGGTGGGTTTTTCAACATTCCTGTGTTGCAGTGCTGGTGTCAGTCAGTTTTTGGGGTGCACAGCACTGTTCCCCGTGTTGCAGAGCAGGTGCCGGGTTTTGGGGCCGGGTTTTGGGGTGGGTTTTTCAGCGTTCCTGTGTTGCAGTGCTCGGCCACGTGCGGCCTGGGCGCGGTGTGGCGCTCCGTGCGCTGCAGCAGTGGCACTGACGGTGGCTGTCCCGCGGCCGACAGGCCCGTCCCCGCCCGGAGGTGCTCCCTGAGACCCTGCTCGGCCTGGCGTGTGGGCACCTGGAGCAAGGTACGGGCCCGTGGGGAGGGAGGGTCCCCAAACCCGTGGGGCAAGGTGTGGGGTCACACCTGCTCGTGGGGAGGGCTCTTGTGGCTCACAAAGGTAAAGGTTTGTGCTTGCCATGGGGTTTATACTACTCGTCCCACGGCGTTTTCATTTTTCCTGGTCCTGGGCTGGTAAAGAAGGAATTTGCAAGAGCTAAACAAAGTGATTTTGATGAATGGCCGGGTTGAGTGGGGCTGGACAGCCTGGTCTAGTGGGTGTCATCCCATGGCAGGGGCTTGGAACAAGATGGTCTTTAAGGTCCATTGCAAGCTGTTCTGTGGTTCTGTGATTTGTCTGGACAATGTTCTGGCCACTGTGCCCTGCCAGGGGCTGCTTGCAGTTGGGTTGGGTGAATTCGGTAGGGTTGGTGGTGGGGAGCAGCCCTCCTTGCTCTGGGTGGTTGCTGTTCCTTGGGATCATCAGTTCTTTAAAGCACAAAGTTCTTGTTCCAGCTGGAAACCAGCTGGTTTCAGAGGGCTGGCAGTGACAGATGAGCTGCACAGACTGTGCTCTGGCTTGACCTAGAGCAAGGGGGGAAAGCAGGTGGGGTGTCAGCTGAGCCCAACCCAGGGCAGAGCGTGTCCCTGGGGTCACCTCCCATCCCCAAGGGATCCCCTCTACTTGGCCCTGCTGTCCTTCCCCACGGTGGCTGTGTGTCCCTCCCCACAGTGTCCCTGTGTCCTCCCCACGGTGTCTCTGTGTCCTCCCCAGTGCTCCAGGAGCTGCGGCGGGGGCACCAAGGTGCGGGACGTTCACTGCGTTGACACCCGGGAGCAGCGGCTGCTGCGGCCCTTCCACTGCCAGGCGGGGCTGGCACAGCCCCCGGCACAGCTGCCCTGCCACAGTGCCCCGTGCCTGGACTGGTACACGTCCTCCTGGAGAGAGGTACGGGCTGGCCTGGGCTCTGCTCGGCCCACCCTGCCAGGGCAGGGACACCTGCACTGTCCCAGGTGGCTCCAAGCACCAATGTCCCACCTGGCCTGGGACACTGCCAGGGGTGCAGGGGCAGCCACAGCTGTGCTGGGAACCCCATCCCAGCTCCTCGTCACCCTCCCAGGGAACAATTCCTGCCCAACATCCCATCCATCCGTGCCCAATTTCCCATCCATCACTGCCCGATCTCCCATCCATCCATGCTTGATCTCCCATCCATCCCTGCCCAACATGCCATCCATCCATGCCCGATCTCCCGTCCATCCCTACCCAATCTCCCATCCATCCCTGCCCTCTGGCAGTGGGAGCAGTTCGCTGTGTCCCATCCCTCCATCCCTTGTCCCCAGCCCCTCTGCAGCTCTCCTGGAGCCCGTTCAGGCCCTGGCCGGGCTCTGGTCTCTCCCTGAGCCCCTGCAGGCCCAGCTGTGTGCAGGCAGGGGCTCAGCCCTGCCCTGTGCGTCCCGCAGTGCTCGGAGCCCTGTGGCGGCGGGGAGCAGGCCCGGCTGGTGACGTGCCCGGAGCCGGGGCGCTGCGACGAGAGCCTGAGGCCCAACAGCACCCGGCCCTGCAACAGCCAGCCCTGCACCACCTGGGTGGTGGGCTCCTGGGGACAGGTGAGCGGGGCTGGTCCCTCCAGGGGCACCTGCAGGGAATGGGGACCCTCTGGGGCTGTCCCCAGGCTGAGCCCCTCCATGGGGACCTGCAGGGAATGGGGAGCCCAGCCCTGTGCCCCGGGTGGCTCTGGGGCTGTCCCCAAGCTCCAGGCACCTGCAGGGAATGGGGACCCCAGGGTGGCTCTGGGGCTGTCCTCAGACTCTGGAGACCTGCAGGGAATGGGGACCCTCTGGGGCTGTCCCCAGGCTCCGGGCACCTGCAGGGAATGGGGACCCCAGGGTGGCTCTGGGGCTTTCCCAGGCTGAGCCTCAGGCACCTGCAGGGAATGGGGACCCTCTGGGACTGTCCCCAGGCTCTGGGCACCTGCAGGGAATGGGGAGCCCGGGGTGGCTCTGTGCCCAGGGTGGCCCTGGGGCTGTCCCAGGCTGAGCCCCGGGTCCCCGCAGTGCTCGGCTCCCTGCGGAGGGGGCATCCAGCGGCGGCAGGTGAAGTGCATCGACACCAGGAGCGGCGTGGCCGAGGAGGACAGCAGCCTGTGTGACCACGAGCCGTGGCCAGAGAGCACCCAGAAGTGCAACCCCCAGGAGTGCGACAGCTCCGAGGCAGGTGAGCAGCACCAGGCTGGAGAACGGGGTGGGAGCTCGGGGGGAGATGGAGGGAGCGGTTCCTACGTGGATTGTGTAAGGCTGACTTGGCTGCTCGGTGATTCAGTGGGAATGTTGTAACTGTCTGTAAATGTCCAGAACATCCGTCCCTCAAGGGCCAGCAGGGTTCTGCTGGCACGGATGTGAGCTGGGACGGGCCTGTGGGGGTCAGCAGTGTCACCCAGCACAGGGACACCCCAGGGACCCCGTGGGGTGAAGGGACCCTTCCAGAGGCAACAGGGCATTCAGGAAGAGGAAGGCACAGGGGAATACCCAGTGATGGAGCTCTCAGGAAGCTGCTCAGGCCCAGAACACAAAACTTGTGAAACAAGCTGGGCCCAGCATGAGAAAATGGAATAAAGGAGCCGTTCTCCAGCATCTTCAGGTGTGTCTGAGCAGGTGCTCCAGGGGGCCAGCCCCATGTCAACCTGTTTGTCATTTACCTGCCCTAGCTGCAGCCACAGTGCTTGGCCACACCACGGGCCCTCACTTGGCCTCTTCTCCCTCTTCCACTCCCAGAGGTACATCCCAAGCACCAGGCAGTTCCCTGGGAGACAGAACTCTGGGCGCTGCAAGGGTTAACAGCACTTACAGAAAAGCAGTATAATGAGGGATTAGATGTCACTGATATCAGCGTGTCAGTCACTTACCAGCTTTATCTCTTTAATGTGTCTGTGCAAAAGAAAAGCTCTTTGGCTGCCCAGAAGGTATTGTTGGACCTCCAGGAGGTTTGCTGGCCAAAGGGAGGGCAGAGAGGTGGGGCAGGGAGGCAGCAGTAGCTGGTGCCTGGGGTGGAGGAGTGGATCCATGGCTGCTCCACACATCCCTGAGGTCCCCTCTGCAGCCTGGACACCCATTCCAGCCTTCCAGCTCTTTTTGTTTATCCCAACACCAATTCCAGAGCAGGCAGGAGCGCTGGCTTTGGTTAACGGGGATTTGGGCACTGGCACTGTTGGCCATCAGGATGTTTTTAGCCATGAATCTGCTCCTTTTCTGGAGCACTTGCAGGGCCATGGGGCACTCCAGCATTTAGGAAATGATGAGTCAGCCCTGCTCAAGACACGATGTGCGGTTCCGGCTGTTTTGGTCAGGGGAAAATTTCCGTGCCAGGCTTGGTGATGAGAGAGCTGTGGAGCCAAGGCCAGACCAGAATAACCACTGAGATGTGTAGGAAGCACACAAATAAATGGTAAAATCCTGGATCAAAAATGACATAAATGCTCTGGCTGCAGCCCAGGGCAGGAAACGCCTCTTGGAAATACAAACGTTTCCAGCCAAAGCATGAAGGGGAACAAAACTTTCACATGGCAGGAAATCCCAGATGTGTAAATGCACAGGCAAAGGCTCCCAGAAAGACATAAATGTAACTCCAGCCCTTTCCTGTGCTTTAGGGGATCTTTACTGCACAAGAAGGGCTCAGGCTGGAGCGAGCTGTGTTTTTGTGAGGAGCACAAGGAGCCTCTCCCTCCTCTGGCATGAGGTGCTCCAGTACCAGCAGAACCAGAGCTGGCTCTTTGTCTGGCCACGTCCTCACTGGACACAAAAGTGCCAATAACCCCAGCAGGGTTTAAATGTTCAAACCATTATCAGATGGATTTGGAGCAGAGATGGAACAGATGAAGCACAAACATCTCACAGCAGTCGGCTCCTCAATTAGAGGAGGTCAGGATTAATTAGAACCAGAGTTCTGAGCTGTTGCCAGGTTATAAATTAATTGAAGATTCCACCAAGGTTATTTTTGAATGTGGCTGCTGCCTTACAGCTGCAGCCAGCTGTGAGGGTGTCCTTAGATGGCTCCTGGGAGCTCCAGGGCCGTGGGCATCCCAGTGCCTCCGTGTGATGCTCCAGAGGCTGGGGACATTTATCTGGGAATTGTTCAGGGTGTCCTGGAAAGGAGCTGAGCCCCAGGTCAGCATGGGGGCCTGGAGAAGCCTGCAGCAGTTTATCCAGCAGTTCAGACAGATTTAGACCAGAAAAGTGGGAGTTGCTGTGTACTGGAGGAGGAATCAGGGTGAATGGAGCTGGTCGCTCAGCTGGTCACTGCAGGGTGGTGGCTGTGCTGGGCACAGCAGATCCTGGTGGTGGTGGTGACACATCCCTGCCCAGGCCAGCCCTGGGTGCTCGTCAGGGTCATGCCATGGAATGAACCAGTTCTCTCGTGCCCATTTCTCCAGATCTGATACCAGGGAGGTCTCTGAGCTCCCCAGATCTGCCCCAGGCAGGTGATGGGGCCAGTTCTTGGCTCCAGCAGCAAACACAGCTGTTCCACAGGTGTCTCAGCTTGGAATTCCAAAGGGATGAGGTGCAGGCTCCCCTGGCTGAAGGACAAGTGTGTATAAGGTGGTGTGTGTGTATGCAGTGGTGCAGCTCCTCTGGGAGCAGGATGGAGCCCAGCCCGTGTCCTGGCAGCAGCAGGGCCTGGGGGCCGAGGAGTGAAGGCTCTGCTCACACGGGGTCAGTCCCTGACACCACCTCTGTGCCACTGCTCCTGCTTGCTGCCTCCTTATCCAGGCCTGGCTGTATTTCCATTAATTGGCAATTAAACGTGGTGCTCCTGCTTGCTCTGAGCGAGGAAGTGAAATTGTCCGTGGCTCTGCAAGTCACAGAGTTCATCCACAAGGGATCCATGTGGGAAATAATTGCAGCAAATCCCAATTTTCTCTGCCATTTGAGCGTGTAAGTCCCTCTCCGAGTGGTGAGGCCAGGAGGTGCTGCTGAGTGAGGCATGGAGAGCAATTAATTAACTGCTAATTAACAGCAGGAGTCAGTGGGAAAGGGATGCTCCAGAAAGGACTCCCTGTTTTGATAAAATGTAGGAGAAGGATGTTGCCTGCAGCAGGGCTGACACCTGGAAACTGTGGGGTTTGTGGGTTTCTCCCAGTTTTCCCAGCTGTGGCTGCATCAGTGGGGATGTACCCCATGTACCCTCTGCATCCCCTCCATCCCCTCCATCCCATCATGCTGACCCCAGGGAGGCACCTCAGCCCCAGAGCAGGAGCCTGGGATAATTTACTCATTAAATTCAGCCCTGGCTCCGAGAGCATCCCGAGGGCCAGAGGTCAGCAGCCTAATTCCCTGGATTTGCTAGCTCAGCTCCAAGCTCAACCTTGCCTTGTTTTCACAAAACGTGTTCCAGGAAGTTTGTTTTTCCCAGGAATAAAAGTAAAAGCTTAGGTCTGGCTGGCAGAAGCTTAAATGAAATTTAAAGCGACTTCCACACCGACCTAAAAAAACAGCCCCAAAAAAAGTGGGGGTTTTCAGTCTCTAATGTGCTGACTTAGCCTGGATTTTTAAAGCCCTGCTTTAAGCTATTTCTTTAGCCTAAAATTTGGCACGGACTTATGGAACGTGTTTCCAAATGAAGTGCGAGCATTATATAAAACATTGTTAATAGAAAGGAATAGCAGCAAAAGCATTCAATGAAAATTGGGTGGGTTCTGTAGGTCCCTCTCTGAAGAGCTGACAAATTAAGTGCTTCTTACAGCTTCCCTTGCCCAAGACTGAATTCCAGGGAGGAATCAGAAGCTCAGCCAAGATTTTCAGACCTGAGCCTGACCCTGCAAGCGTCCACCCTGAGACTGCAGCAGGATCTGGGAAAGTGATGGGAACTCAGCCCCTCAACGGCTCCCACTGGCTGCACGGAGTGCAGGGAGCATTGGGAACGCTCTCAGGCCTGGGCTGGGGCTGTGGGATGTCTTGGATGCTCCCTGTGGGTCTCTTCCAAGCTGGATGTTTTATCATCCATGAGCTCACTTGGCTTTGGAGCCCGGGGTGCTGCTGGGGTCTCCTGTAGGGTCAGCAGAGCCTGCAGCCAAGGGGGGTGGCTCTTCCCCCCATCCCCAAGGCCATCCCTGCTGCTCTGCACAGTGGTCCTGTCCTGGGTAACTGGACTGAAATCCCAAACCGGGGAGAAGTCTCTGCTCTGCATCTGCCGGGCTCGGCTCCTCCATCCCGTGGGAATGGGGGCAGCAGCCCTTCCCTCGGCACAGCCTTTGCTCCCAGAGGGGACTGGGCAAGGGCCAGTGGTCAGCCAGAGCTCCCCTGTGTCCTGAGAAAGAGAAAATCCCATTGCCCTGCCCCACTTCTGTCCCCGCTCTGCGTGGTCCCATGGAGGAGCAATGGGGGCGTTGGCCCCAGGGTGCATCAGCTCTGCCCTTTGCCAGAGAAAAGCTGCCATCTATTTTAGTTCCTTGTGCAGGAGGTAAAATTGGAATCACAGAATCTTAGATTTTAAGCTTAGGCTCGGTTTTGAGTTGGTGTAATTTAAGCGAGTCTGACACCGCTGGGTGAGAAGGTGCAGGCTCAGCAGGTCGTGCCTTGCTCTGAGATAGAGAAGGAGGAAATCAAACATTCCAACAAAGCAGCTCTGTGTTCATACAAGCCATGTGTGCTCGGGGATGGGTCTGTGCTGCTGGACGGAGCCCAGGTGGGGCCTGGAGCAGCCGTTCCCAAAACAAAGCCCGTCCTCAGAGCAGCACCAGAGCTATTTGAGGGCTGCAGGACACCTGCAGGAAGCCAACCAGATGATGATGCAGGTTCTCAAAATAACCTCAACAATTCAAAGGAAAGGGAATTCTGGCCTTTCCGCCGCTCTGCTGGCACTGGGGGGGCTGCCAGGAGGTGACACTGTGGGGAGGTTTGTCCCCTGCACCTCAGCTCTGTGCCCTGGGCAGGTGCTCTGGAGGTGCTGGCAGCAGCACAGGTGTGCTTCCTGCTGGGGATGGCAGTGCCCAGGTGCACAGGTGTGCTTCCTGCTGGGGATGGCAGTGCCCAGGTGCTTTGGCAGCAGCACAGGTGTGCTTCCTGCTGGGGATGGGCAGTGCCCAGGTGCTTTGGAACTGCTGGCAGCAGCACAGGTGTGCATCCTGCTGGGGATGGCAGTGCCCAGGTGTTTTAGCAGCAGCACAGGTGTGTTTCCTGCTGGGGATGGCACTGCCCAGGTGCACAGGTGTGCATCCTGCTGGGGATGGCAGTGCCCAGGTGCCCAGGTGCTTTGGCAGCAGCACAGGTGTGCATCCTGCTGGGGATGGGCAGTGCCCAGGTGCTTTGGCAACAGCACAGGTGTGCTTCCTGCTGGGGATGGCACTGCCCAGGTGCTTTGGCAACAGCACAGGTGTGCTTCCTGCTGGGGATGGCAGTGCCCAGGTGTTTTAGCAGCAGCACAGGTGTGCTTCCTGCTGGGGATGGCAGTGCCCAGGTGCCCAGGTGCTTTGGCAGCAGCACAGGTGTGCTTCCTGCTGGGGATGGCAGTGCCCAGGTGCTTTGGCAGCAGCACAGGTGTGCTTCCTGCTGGGGATGGGCAGTGCCCAGGTGTTTTAGCAGCAGCACAGGTGTGCTTCCTGCTGGAGATGGCAGTGCCCAGGTGCCCAGGTGCAGGAGCGCTCTGCCCTGTCCGTGCCTCCCCAGCCGCTGCAGCTTCCCCAGAGCCCCGGGTGGGTTTGGGCTGGAAGGGACCTTACCGCTGATCTCATTTGCACACCAGACACCCGGTGACCGCGGCGACAGCGGCACTGACCCCCTCCCGTGCTCCTGCCTCCCCTCCAGGTGTGCCCTGCGAGCGCGACCGCCTGAGCTTCGCCTTCTGCCAGACGCTGCGGCTGCTGGGCCGGTGCCCGCTGCCCACCGTGCGCGCCCAGTGCTGCCGGAGCTGCGGCCGCCCCGCGCCCCGCGGCCGGCAGCGCCTGTCCCGCCGGTGACACCGCTGTCCCCGGGGCTGCCCAGCCCGTGCTGCTCTCAAACGGTGCTCGGACCATCCCTGCGGCTGCTGGCGCCGGGCGGGTCCCGCTGCTCCCCACCCACGGCACGCCGGCGGGGAGGCGGGGGGAAAGGGGAACTGAAAGCAGCGATAATTCGGGGAAGACCTCTCAGAAATGCTCATGGTGCTATCATTTGACTTTTGCAGCCTCTCGAAGGTGTTGGCTGGCCAGCACGAACCTTGATTTTTATTATTATTTTTATATCTCTGAGGTGAGCGTCCAGCATTCCGCCGGCTCTGCCGACCCTTTGGGGTAGGGATTTTTTTTTTTAACTTTAAGGGACTTGAAGCTGGCAACCCACTCCTGTAATTTTCATTAAAATGTTTACGCACTGAAGCTAAATAGATTTAATTTAAGAAGCGGAGGCAGGGCAGAGGGGTAAAGTTTCAGCTTCAGCTGGGGCTGTGCAGGGCTCTGTCTCCCCATTGCTGGCTTCCTCTGCCAAAGCCACTGCTGTGTCCCTCTGGAGCAGAGGGCACCACCAGGGACACCGAGGTTTGGAGGCCACCAGGGCATTCCCTTGCATGGTTTGGGCAGGTGAGGGAAGCTGCCCTGGCAGTGAGTGGCACATGCCCTCCCTCGTGGGCAGCCAAGTGCTCAGTCCCTGGATTTCTCTATGTGTAGCAGTGTAATGCTTGGTTAAGGTGTTTTTCTGTGGCCTTACGGGCTGAACCCTTTTTTCCCCTGCTTATCTAGATTCTCCTCTGTTAAGGTTAGCTGATTTTTAACTAGAATATCCAATTTACTCTGAGGCACAGCCCCTGCCTCCTGCTCCCAGAGCGGTGTGGAACAAATCCCTCCCAGGTTGGTCTCTGGAGGAGGGCAGGAGCATTTAGGTAGGAATTCCTTTCCCTGTTACTCTTCAGGCTGTGGAGGGTGCCCGGAGCCTGGGGGACCTTGAAGGGCAATGCTCCCTGCCCGGGCAGAGCCAGCCTGGAGCCCGTCCCGCTCGGGCTGCAGAGCTCCAGGTGCAGCTCCCTGGGCTGGCGGGGGCAGCGGCGCTCAGCCCAAATTCCTGTGTGTGATTTGTATGTAAAACACAAGCCATGACCTCACCATTTGCGCTTTATTCCCTTCCGAGGTGGTGTAAAGGTTTTATGGTCCAAGAACCTGTGTCCAGTGCTGGTTTCCTTGTCCCCAGCACCACGTGTCCCACACCCTGTCACCCTCCCAGGACTGCAAAGGGACCACCTTGGGCTGGGCTCTCATGGCCACAGCTCACACACTGTTAAATTAAACAGTTACTGAAGGAAGCAGGTGGGTTTCACATTTTCTCCTCCCCGTGGGGAATTCCGAAGGTTTTCAGCTAATTGGAGATGGTTCAGGCGCTGGCAGCAGGAAGGAAGGATCAGTTTGCATCTGAAAATCATTCACAGCTGCCCTTTGCAACTGGGATTTGTTGATTAAAACATGAGCCGGGCTGATGGGGTAAATCGGTTCTGCAAATCAATTTATTTGTGGCACAGGACCTGGTGAGCCCCTCCTGCAGTGCCTCTCCACGTGCAGGGTCCCAGCTGTGGCTGAGGGCACAGGATAATCCCTCCTGTGGGACTCCAGGCCATTTTTAGCCACATAACCAGCACAGAAACTGCATTGTCAGTGACAATAAAACACATCTGGCTTAAATATCTGCAATATTTTCTTTCAGTGAGACACCTCCAGTGAGTGTCTCTGCAAGGAGGCTCTTCACAAGGGCCTGGCGTGACAGGAGAAGGGGGAATGGCTTCCCACTGACAGAGGGCAGGCTCGGATGGGATGTAGAAATGCCTTTTTTCTTCTTCTAAAGGCACGTTTATTGTCTCAACACAAGCAGGATGTTATTCAGACAGAGCTGCTGCGGTGGGGTGAAAGGAGGAAAGGGCTCGTGGATCAAAAGATGTTTGAAATAGGATTGTGGAATGGTTGGGGTGAGAGGGGACCTGAAAGCCCATCCAGTCCTACCCTGTGGCAGGGGGAGGAACTGGGTGGGCTTTCAGGTCCCTTCCCACCCAAAGCCCTCCGTGCTTCCATGATCTCCTGGAGGACTCTCTGACGGAGCCCTTTGGCTTCAGACCAGAAGTCAGACCTTTGTGCCTGCCTTGGTCACCTCCAGGCATTTCCACGCTGCAGACAGGAAGGAAGAGGGGCTGCTTGGTTGGGAAGCAGCAGCAGCAGCAGCAGCTGGAGGAGCCTGTTTGTGTCTCAGGCCCTCGGGAACGCTCCGAGCGCTTCCGCAGCCCCGGCAGCCCCGGCTCTCCTGGCAGAGCACCTGTGCTCGCAGCCCTCAGACCTCTCCAAGCGCCTCTGTGCAGCCCAGGTGACCTCAGCTGCAGGGTTTGAGCTCCAAGGAGCCAGAGGGGTCACCAGCCCCTCACCATGGTCCAAGCTGGGCAGGCAGGAGGCAGCGAGGCCAGAGGGACCAGGAGCAGCTCAGCTCCCACCTGTCCTTTCCAGATAATAATAAGAAATGGGTTTATTTCCTCTTGTTCTTAAAACCTTGTGCTGCACAGAAAGGCTTTACAGGCACAGCACAGAGGGGCAGCAAAGGCAGGACAGCAAGGGAGGGATTTGAAAAATGTCACTGGTTTATCTTTTAGTTTGGATTTTATTGGCAGCTGATCCCTCCAGCTGCTCCGGGAGGGAACAGCCCTCACCCGGCCAGCCACCCACCTCGGGGTGCTGCACCCCGGCCACAGCCCCAGCAGCTCATCCCGGGGCTGCCCGTGTCACAGGGACATTCCCGGTGGGAAGGGAAGGGAAGGGAAGGGAAGGGAAGGGAAGGGAAGGGAAGGGAAGGGAAGGGAAGGGAAGGGAAGGGAAGGGAAGGGAAGGGAAGGGAAGGGAAGGGAAGGGAAGGGAAGGGAGCTGCCCCCTCCCCAGCTGGGGCACGCTGTGTTTGCTCACCCGGAGCAATCATTTGCTTGGGAAATTCAGTAAAGCTGTTCCACGTGTAGGAGGGCAGGGCTGCCACCAACCCACAGCCCCCGGCCCCTGCCCCGCTCCGAGGGGAGGCTCAACCGGGTGTAAACATTTAGAAATACCCACGCGATAAAAATAGCTGTGTCTCCACACGCGACTGCTTCGCTGCCGCCTGCGGTGAGTAAGTTACACCCCGAGTAAAGCGTGTGCAAACCCGAGCGCTCTGCACGGCCCTGGGGCGGGGGAGCAGCCCCCTGCCCTCTTCCTCCTCCAGCCGGGAGCTCCGGGATGGAAACGGGATTTCAGCCCTGGAAAGGCAGCTGGAACCCGGAGGCTGCTGGAAATGGCTCGGCGTGTCGGGGCTCTGGCAAAGGGGCAGCGGGATGGCGCTGGCTCTGCCTGGGGGGAGCAGAGGTGCGGAATGTCCCTGCTGGGCTGGGTTTGGGCCGAGGCCGGAGCTCAGCCTCCTGCTCGGACAGGGCGAGCGGCTGGGAAGGAAGCAGAAATCCCCCAGCCCCGAGTTCTGGGGGTTTGCTGAGCTCTCTGCTCCTCGCGTCCTTGTCGGGCTGGGTCCCCGGGCTGGTTCCCCGGGCTCGGTCCCCGGGCTCGGTCCCCGGACTCGGTCCCCGGGCTGGTTCCCCGGACTCGGTCCCCGGGCTGGTTCCCCGGGCTCGGTCCCCGGGCTGGTTCCCCGGACTCGGTCCCCGGGCTGGTTCCCCGGGCTCGGTCCCCGGGCTCGGTCCCCGGGCTGGGTCCCCGGGCTGGGTCCCCGGGCTGGGTCCCCGGGCTGGGTCCCCGGGCTCGGTCCCCGGGCTGGGTCCCCGGGCTGGGTCCCCGGGCTGGGTCCCCGGGCTGGGTCCCCGGGCTCGGTCCCCGGGCTCGGTCCCCGGGCTGGGTCCCCGGCAGGCTCCTCCCGGTACCGCGGTGCCGTGGGTCGCTGGTGCCCTCTGCCGTTGTCCCTCCCCGCTGCAAATGCAAGGGATTCCTAATCCGAAGGAACGACTTGAGGACTTTTTGCTCCAGGTGAGGGCGGTGGCCCGTGTGCGTGTTTGGAGGAACATCGCGGGTTCCTCCAGCGCCCCAAATCCTGCCCGGTGGGATCCCCCTGGAGCTGTCCCCGTCCCCTCCTCGGTGGCTCCTGCTCCCTGGCTGTTCCTCTGTCACCTCAGTGTCCCCAGAGGCCGATGGCAGCAAACGCCCAGCCCGGTCCGTGGGGCAGCAGCGGCGGGGAGGGACGGGGATCCCGAGCCCAGTTAAACTGGGAACGCTGGAAGTGCCGCAGCTCCCGGGAGCCACCTCCCAGCGCCCCAGCAATGCTCCACTGCCCGAGGAACTGGGAACATTCCTGCTTCCAGAGGCCTGGGGTTGGCATCTGGCCCATTTTCCCAAATTCTTGCTCTGGAGAAGATCTTCCATCCTCTGTGCCCCAGCACAAAGCCCTCCGGGCTAAGGACCCCAGGGCACTGCAGGAACCAGGAGAGTCACCTTATTGTCACCAGCGCATCCCATTCCCTGTCCTGTGAGCTTCTGTCAGAGCTGGGAGTGCAGTTTGGGTGGTGCCACCGAGCTGTGCAGGGGCACACAGAGCCCCCAGGAGCCCCCCAGGAGAGGAGCTGCTATCTCCTGGCCCCAGGACCCACAGAACCTGCGTGCTGGCAGAGATAGCTGCACTCTGAAAAGAAAATATCAACCCTCCTGCTGGAAGGCAAAAAAAAAAATAGCAAATTCCAGGAAAGAAGCCAGCAGATAATGGCAGCTCAGGCTCCTGGAGCACTTGGTCCATCCCTGCAGGAATGACCTGCCTGGGCCCCTTCCCAGCCCTGGGGTGGGACACAGGACGTGTCCCCTGTGCTGGCACATGTGGCACATCTGTCCATGGGGCTACAAAGGAGTTTGAAATTTAACTGAAATTTAACTGAAGCTGAGTAACTGGAGTTGAGAAGTGTTTTTTCACACCTGCACGAACCTGTGGGGAAAAGGGAGATTGTTCTCCTCCCCCTTTAATTTTTTTTTTTTTTTGGCTGATTTGGCACTTGAGGGGAGGGGCCTTGCAGTGCCATGGAACAGTTCAGTGGTTTGCCAAGGGGAACATTCCCTGTTTATAATGCTGAGCCCATTCCATGCTTCCATGCCCTCAGGGAAGCTTAATGGGGTTTATTAAAACGGCCACAAATCCCTGAAATCCCCACAGACGTTTGCTCTGCTCCCCGTGCAACAGCCACAAACCAGGGAGCAGCAGCTCCCCAAAGCCCTCGGGACTCCTGCCTGGGAGGAGGAGCAGGAGGGAACTGCCTGAGTGCCGGGGACAGGTGAATCCATCAATCCGTGCTCAGATCCAGAGCTGCTGGGAGGAGCCCTGGGGAATGGCCCCAGTGGGAAAGGTGGGGCAGCTTGGGGTGCTGTGGGTGCTCCGGGTGAGGGTAGGGAGGGAGCAGTGACAGAGCAGTGACAAGGAGCTGGACGGTGGCAGCCAGCTAAAGGAGGGGCTGGGGGATGCTGCCACCTCCCACACTGCAGGGAAGTCAGAAGGAAAAGCAGGATCAAGTTCTCATCCACAGGGAAGCTTCACCCTCAGGTGGTTACAAAGCAAAGCTTCCAGAGTCAGAAGTGTGTGACATTAACAGGGAAAAGAGCACGAGGATTTGGCAGGAATTGTGTCCCCGTAAAAATCTGCCTTTTCTAGTCCAGTCCCTCAGCTCCCAATTCTTCTGAATTAATTTCAGCTTCAATGCTTATCAACACCAAAGAAGCTGAATGAAATTAATTTCTGTAATAGAAATGTAAACTTGAGCCTTAAGAAAAAACCGAAACAAATTCAGGACCCAGAAAGCAACACTTCAGTACAAGAATCTGTTTTATTTTTACAGTGCAGTGATTGAAACAATGTAGAAATTCAACTTGCAAAACTGAATTTGTATCACAACGTCTCTCAGAAGGCAACGCAGATGTGTTGCTTTGAATCACAAAATATTCCTCTGGACACCAAAAATTACAAACTTCCAGCACTATACACCGGGCTTCCTTTAGAGACTGATTCCTCATAATTTAAATCTATCTTATAAAGAATTTTTCTTTAAAAAAAACCACATGGAAGATAAAAACAACTCAAGTATAAACCCCAAGGCCTTGCTGACTGGATTTGCTCGGGTTGCAGCAGGGCTGTGCTCCCTAGTCGGGCTCAGTGACGCACTGCTCCACGATCTCGCGCAGGTTCGGGTTCTCCATGGCTGCTGCCACCCTCTCCTTGTCGTTGATCTGCTTGTTGACTGCAAAACACCAGCACGGGCCTCAGGGGGCTCAGCAGAAAAGGGCATTTCCAGGGGCATTGCTGGGACATGGGGAACGAGGCAGATGCTAGCTCATCACCACAAGGCAACCACGGGAAATGATCATTCCTGTCACTTTTCCAGCTCTGGAAAAGGGTGTGAGGTGTTCCAGTGGCGTGTCCCAAAACCAAGAGTGAAATTCAGGGTAAATGAGTGGCCCAGGTTGAGTTTGCAGCTCTTTAACCACAATATCCCATTTCTGGCAGGCACTGAACACTCAGGGCACTGCTGGGACAGGGCATGGCTCTGGCTGGGCAGAACACCCGGGTCCTGCCAGCTTTCCTGCAAAACCTGCCTGAGAAACCTCCAGATCTGGAGTTCAGGACAGTGGGGCCAACAGCTGAGGCATCTCCTCATGTCAGTTACCCAACTTTTGTTAAAAACACCTGCCAGAAGTGGGGGGTTCTGCTATAAAACCAAAGCAGCAGCCAGCAGGTGGTCACAGAGCCACCACAGCCCGGGGCACACCTTGATGCCACTGGCTTTGCAGGCTCTGGCAGGGGAGCAGAGGACAGAGCACAAGAGGCTGAAGCAGCAGCATGCAGAGGCTGTACTCACTGTCCTCCTCCGTGGAATGTGTGCCCTCAGAAATGTAGATTTCCAGCTGGAGGAGAGATCAGCAGTGTTAGGGGCACCACAGCAGCGGAACACTTTCCTCCTGGCAGGAAAACCCCCTCCCCACACACACAGGGCTGTCAGCCCTGCTGCCCCAGGAGGGCACTGCTGCCAGGAGCTCCCTTGGCAGTGCTCAGCTACAGAAACAGAACCAGCACCCAAAAATCAACTGCAGCCATCCTCAGGTAATTACTGTGCTCTTTACATTATGGGGGTCAAGTCCCTAAAGGTCTGTGAATCTCTGTGTTTAATTTAGGCAGGCTGCCATTCATTCATGGAATTTAAAACAGGCTTCAACCAGGCACTTTACCTTGTGTCTAAAAGGCAAACATCTCTGAAGTTTTATTCTTAAACAAAGGCCTGTTAAAAGAGAACACAAAAGAGATTTTCCTGTAAAAGTGAAGGTCTGAGGAGCATTTTCAGAGAATCCATGTTTAACAACCAGTGTAACTGACACTGTCCTTTTGTACTCTGAGCAGCACAAGCTGCACAGAGGGAAAGGGGACAAGCAGAAAGTTGTATTTTTTTTCTTTTAGAAGTTTAAGAGTTGACAAGATCAATAACATTACTGAAGTAACTTGGAGAATAAAAAGAAGGAATTTTGTACCACTTCCCAGCAGAGTTTTGAGAGGTTCTCTTTGAAGAGATTCCCTAACATGACACAAACAAACGGGAGTCCCCATTTCTCTGGATCTGGGTTTTTTTTTTTTCTGCTGTTTGTTTTGGTTTTTGGTTTGGTTGCATTGGTGGCTGGCTTCTCAAGCTGCAACTCCTGATCAAACCAACAGAGCCAGGCAAGACTGAATCTGCTCTGGGACCGGTGGCATCCAGCCAGCCTCAAAGGACCCCGAGCTCTCTGTCTGTGATCTCGTTAAAGGATCTCACCGATGAGAGTGGCCAAGGAGCAATGAGGTACTGTTGGTGTAAACCTGATGATCACCAGATATTCATCCTCCCCTATCTCCTGCACTTCCACGCAGTTTTCCGTCACCACTTCCAGTTCTTCCAAAGTGTTTGGCTTCTCCGGGTCCCGGATAGTCCGGATTATATCTGGGACAAGGGGCACAAGAAGGAATCTTCCCTGGCATTCACAAGAGGGATTTCCACGAGCACCCCCTCCAGCACTGCCGGTGTTGCACTCTTTGGAAGCCACAAGCGATCCCAACGAGCCAAGCAGGCCCTTTCTCCCTGCCCAGCCCCTCGGGGTCCCCTCAGCGCTCCGAGCCCCTCAGGACCCCGCGCGTTCCCCCTCAGCCCCCCAAGGGCAAACCGGCACCGCGCCCGGGGCTCCCCCCGCGGCCCGCGCGCCCCCCGGCAGTCACCGTAGACCTCGATGGCCCTGTCGTGCTCCATGGCGCGGCTCGGGGGGCGCATGGCGGGCGCTACTGGCGGGGCTCCGCCACACCCGGCCCAGCGCCTGCCACAGCAGCGCCAGCGCCAGCGCCATGGCCGCGCTCCGCCATCGGCCCGCGGGCCGCCGCGCTTCCGCCTGGGCGGGGCCGCGCCCGCCAATGGCAGCCGGGGGCGGGGCCGGGGCCGGCCAATGGGCGGGGAGATGCCGGGAACGACCCCCGTGTGGGGGCGTGGCCTCGCGTCCGGGGTGGGGACACGGAGGGACCCCGAGGCAGCGAGTAGGGACCCAGAGACACCCCTGGGACAGCTCCAGGACAGAGAGGGACCCCCGAGACAGCGAGTAGGGACACAGAGACACCCCTGGGACAGCCCCGGGACAGAGAGGGACCCCCCGAGACAGCGAGTAGGGACACAGAGACACCCCTGGAACAGCTCCAGGACAGAGAGGGACCCCCCGAGACAGCCGCTGCCGCAGAGTGGGGACACAGAAATGCCATGGGGATCCATCTCCAACAGAGATCAGAGAAAGGACACAGAGAATTCTACTTAAAGAAAACTCTGCTGAAGTTGCGGGCCGGGGGAGAACTACAGCTCCCAGCGCGCATTGCTGCGCCGCGGTGCGTGCTGGGGGTTGTAGTCGGGCCCGGAGATGCCCAGCTGACCGGAACGAGGGGCGGCCCCGCCGGCACGGCGGCGGCTCGGCCCGGAGGATGGCGGCGGCCGGGGCCCGGGCGGAGCTGCGTGTGCTGCTGGTGCCCTGCTCGGAGCAGCCGCGGGGCGCGGCGCGGGTGCGGCTGAGCAGGGCCCGGCACGCCCTGGGCACCGTGCTGCTGACCGGCGCCCTCCGCCTGGAGTCGCTGGGGCCCGGCGGGGCCGGGCGGGCCCGGGGCAGCGAACTGCCGGGAGCCTGGGCTGAGTGAGTGCGGGCCGGGGCTGCGGGGCAGCGTCCTGCCGGGAGCCTGGGCTCAGTGACTGCGGGCCCGCAACGGGAGCGCTCCCGGAGCCGCGGCGGGGCCGGGTGGTGTCTGTCCGTCCGGCCGGGTGGTGTCTGTCCGTCCGGCCGGGTGGTGTCTGTCCGTCCGGCCGGGGGGGTGTCTGTCCGTCCGGCCGGGGGGTGTCTGTCCGTCCGGCCGGGTGTGCTCACGGCAGCTGATCTCCGAGCAAACAAGGAGGGTTTGTCCGTCTGTCTGTCGGGCTGTTGGCTTCATGCGCCCCGAGAGCTGCGCCTCCCCCGCGGCCCGCGGCCAGCCCGGGTGACACTCGGCGGTCACACGGTGGCTTTAACGCGTGGTGGCTCCAGCATCTGCTCTGGCAGCTCCGTGCCGAGCCGAAAGCACGCCTTAGCTCCGAGCACCTGCAGTGCCCGGCAGCAGCAGCCGCACGTTCTGTGTCGCACACAGTTCCCCGCTGCTTCGGCCGTGCGGGACATTGAACCCCACCCGGTGTCCAGCCTGGCCTGCGGCATCCCGGGGCTGGGCAGTGTTTCAGGGCTGTCACAGGGCTCTGCTCTCTGGTTTGCCCTGCCCCGTGCTGAGCTGGTCGCTCTCTGCCCCCTCCCCACCGCCGCGGAGCAGGTGTGACACACCTGGAGGGGCTCTTGGCCCCCAGACCAGGGAATAGGCTGGAATGGACAGTGTGCTCTGGAATGGACAGTGTGTTCTGGAATGGACGGCGTGCTCTGGAATGGTCAGTGTGTTCTGGAATGGACAGTGAGTTCTGGAATGGACAGTGTGTTCTGGAATGGACGGTGTGCTCTGGGATGGACAGTGTGCTCTGGAATGGACGGTGTGCTCTGGAATGGACGGTGTGCTCTGGAATGGACAGTGTGCTCTGGGATGGACAGTGTGCTCTGGAATGGACGGTGTGCTCTGGAATGGACAGTGTGTTCTGGGATGGACGGTGTGCTCTGGAATGGACGGTGTGTTCTGGAATGGACGGTGTGCTCTGGAATGGACAGTGTGTTCTGGGATGGACGGTGTGCTCTGGAATGGACAGTGTGTTCTGGGATGGACGGTGTGTTCTGGGATGGACGGTGTGTTCTGGAATGGACAGTGTGTTCTGGAAGGGACAGTGTGTTCTGGAATGGACGGTGTGTTCTGGAATGGACGGTGTGCTCTGGAAGGGACAGTGTGTTCTGGAATGGACAGTGTGTTCTGGAAGGGACAGTGTGTTCTGGAATGGACGGTGTGTTCTGGAATGGACGGTGTGCTCTGGAATGGACAGTGTGTTCTGGAATGGTCAGTGTGTTCTCCTCTCCCGTGTGCTGGTGCTCTCCTGAAGCACAGCATCCCCGTGTCCTGGGTGGCTGGAGTGGAGAACACAGGGGATGGAGCCCCTTTATCCTGGAGAGGAGGAGGAGGAGGAGCTGGGCTTCCTCAGGCTTGTCCTGCCGGGGATGAAGCAGTTGGGTGCTGGGAGGGCCAGGGTGGCTGCAGGGGTTTCAGTGCTGAGGTGCAGGTGTTGTCCCCAGTCAGTGCACACCCAGAATGGGCAGAGTGGGAAATGGGGAGAGGGAATAAAGCCATAACCTCCCTGAACGTTTCAGCTTCGCGTGGGACAGCTCAGAAGATGATGGTTCACAGTCCAACAAGACCAAGCTCCTGGCTCTTGCTCAAAGCCATGACCTGTTTGTCTACGAGTTCAGTGTAGAAGATGGAAAGCACAACCCCAATTCCCTGCACAGTTGTGAGGCAGAGACGCTGAAAAAGCTCCTTGAAGCTAAAAACATCAGTGAGTAAATTCCAGTGTGTGGCATGTGTGAAGTACTGCAGCTCTGGTTCTGCTGCTCCTGGTGGGATGGAGCACTAGGGAATTTCAGGTACCTCCCCACTGCTCCAATGGGATCAGCAGGATTCACAGGCTTGAAAAATAATGGGAACATTTCTGTGTTTAGAGGTGACACTGATAGAAAGAATTAAGCTCTTGTAGGGTCATTTTTGAGTGATGCAAAGTTAAAAATGAATTTTGATAAGATATATGTGACCCTGCTCTCTCAAATTTTAACATTAATGTTGGGACTGATGGGAAGAAAAGGGAGACAGGGCTCATCAATAAGCCTGCAAAGACTAATTTAACATTTAACCTTGTATTTTATGATTAGCAAACATAGTGTGCAGTTACAATGAGCCTTTGGTGTTTTACATGTTCTTAAACAGTCTCTCTTCCTGAAATATTTTATTTCCAAAGTTTGTAGCTTTTCTTCTCAGTGCTGACTGAAATCCTATTTTGTGCTGATTTTTTATGTTCTTCATAGTATTGTCCACTGAAAAAGCCACATAAAAAGTTTTGGGAAATGGTTCTAGAATTAGTGCCCCTGGCACAGAAAGTGAGATTTAAAACCAACCATCCCAACTTCTGTTAAGATGGGAACTGGGGCAATGAATTTGAACTCTCATTTTTTTGGGATTCCTTTACAAATCAAAAGCCCCAGCTGGCTGTAATCCAAACGTTCAATATGTTTAAATTTACAGGTCTGCCTTCAATTTCCTCTGTGAAGATTCTGTCTTTTGGAAACGACAAGTGCAAACTTCTGCTCAACCGGTTTCTCCTTGTGCACCTGACCTTTCCTGGGGGAAGGCTCACCCCAGAGATCTGTGCCTGCTTCCCCCTGGCCCTGCCTGCAGGAGCTGTGGGGAGAATTGCAGACTCCCAGTTCTGCAGGGGGATCCTGTTCCTGTTGGACAGTGCTGGCTGGATCTGTATCCTTTGCAGGAGAGATCAGGGACGATCATCTGGAAGAGCAAAGTTGCTTTTCTCTGCTGTCAGGGGCCGAGCAGAAATTCCTTTACAGACACTTAAGTGGTGCCTGCAGAGAAGGTTGTGCAGCCAAATGCTGGTTGTTGTAGAGAAGTGCCACAGTGGTGTGTGCAGGGTTTCCCACTGCAGACCTGGATTTATGGGTTTCATTAAGGGGTTTGATTCATGGCTCTGTGTATAACAGGCTGACTTCTGCTGTCACCTCGTGGCTGAATGAAAACAGAAATGATCTGCAGGCTCCCAGGGAGCCCGGGAGGCAGGTTTGTGTTGGCATGAGCAGGGGCTCAGGCCTGTCAGCTCCACCAGCTGCTGCCTTTAACCTGTCCCTGCTCATCTCCTGTGGCACATTAGAGCACAGTGCAGTCAGCTTGCCTTTCCCTTCTCCTGGAGCCAAAATTCAGCCCCTTCCCCTGCTGTGTAACTGCTCTGCTGTTCCCTCCAGGCCTGGCCTTTTCCTTGATGCTGTTTGCAGACATATTTGACAGCTGTGATGGTGCCACCCTGGGGAAGGTGGGTGTAGCCCTGGGAGCTGGGCAGGGGCAGGGCCCAGCCCCTGTGTCCCCCCCTGGCTGCCCTGGCAGTGTCCCCTGACCTCAGCACAGCCGTGGTGACCAACAGCTGCCACTGGGCCCTGGCTGTGCAGCTCAACACCTACTTCAGGTACGGCTCCCAGGGGAGGGCTTGGGCTCCCTGACCCTCCCAGCTCCTGAATTTTCACCCCTCACCGGGGTGCTGGCAGCTTTTCACTCTGACTTCTGTGCTAGAGCAGAAATGTCCTCCTTGTTTAAACATTGTCCTTGTGCTGCTCGCTCTAATTTAGTCTCTGTCACAAAGGAAACTGTGTCTGTAACATTTCTTTATTTTAATCTGTCTGTTAACGAGCAGATGAACTTTGTCTTGCCCTTCATATTTTTTCCAGGAAGGTGAGGTGCTCTCAGTGCCAGGGGTGGGTGGTAGAAACTTTTAGAAGCACTGTGGGGTATGGAATTATCAAACTGTGCTGGTACAGCTGTTTCAGCTGTACTGATTTAGCTTGATAAATTAGGGCCAGGTGGTCATTAAGAGGTGGTGTCCATCTCAAAGGAAAGAGCATCAGGTTTTGATGGCTCACCTGTTACCCTGAGAGAAAGCTGCAGCAAGAGCTCCTGGAGGAGTTAAACATGAAAAAACCATCTCAAATCATCTGAGCAAGGTGAAATTTCATATTTATTTCTTTACAGACAGTTCCCTGAACATTTGCTCTGTAAGAGAGACCCTGAAAATCTCCCAGTGAAGCCTCCAGAGGGGCTGGATGAGGATGAGCTGGCCAGTTCTGAGCACAGCATGGAGCTCCTGCCGCTGCCCTTCCGCACAGACAGGTACAGGGGAAGAACTCCTGACACAGGCTGGCCTTTGCCTCCTTTGCAGCACTGATAATGAACTGCTGATCTGTTTTTTCAGTTGTACTTGGGATGGGTAAAATCAGCCATTCTGCTGTAAGTGTTTGGAATTTGGGGTGGACCAAGACAGCTTTAGGTATGGCATTGAACAGCTTCCAAACAGGAATTGCTGCTTAGGGGTTACCTGTGAGTCTGTGAGTCTTAGAGCATTGATACTAATAATGCATGTGAGTTATAACTTGGTATACAGATGACAAAGGTTCAGTTCTGGAGTTAATTCTGTTCTACATTTTTTAATTGATAACTATTTATTATCAATTTTAAAATAGTAGAACATTTATATATAACTATCCATAACTATAATTTTTATATAACTATCTATAACTGTCTATTCTACTAACTTTTAATTGGCATTTTCTGTGAGGAAAAGAAAACTTTTCACTAAAAATGCTGAACATGGATGTTGTCAGCTGATCCAGCTGTGGTCACTCAGCTTGGCTGCAGGGGGTATTTAAATGCAAATAAAGAGGCTGTGGTAAGGTTAAAATGCAGAATGTTGGAGGGATTTTATGAGCTCTAAGTGCATTTTATTTAACTGAGGAAGCTTTACCTGCCTTGTTCCTGGGGCAATAGCTGGTGCTAAGGTGACTCTGTCCCCTTGGCAGGTCCTGGAAGGCACACCTGTCCTCACTTTGGGACAGAGTCAGGAGAAGAAGAACACCAGGCTCTCCAGAGTTGGTGAACCACTTGAATTTGCCTTGGTATCAGTTTTTTACCCATCTGGAAGATCACGATCCTGAAGTTTGTGAGGATCCAGAGAGGATGGTGGCCTTTGTCCCCCGGGCTGTCACCTGGGCAGCTTCCCCAGCGCTCCGAGGCCAGCCTGGGGGTGCAGGACAGCAGTGGGCACAAATCCCCGTGGGAGCAGCCCAGGAAACGGTGAAACTGGAGTGCAAACTGGTGACTGCAGCTAAGGCTGTGTTTGTGCTGCAGGCACAGCACTCGGGGCTGTCTCTGGCGCTCTGGGATTTTGAGTCCCAGGACGTGACGTGTTCCCACTTTGGCAGAAGCAGTGCCCACGTGGAGTGCAGTGCAGAGCTGCCCCTGTGTCTGCTGCTGACAGGTGAGGGCCCATAAACTCTCCTGAGACAGCTGCTTTGGGGATTTTAGTGTTTTACCTGGCTGCTGGTGGGTACCTTCCATTGCATTCCTGCTCAGGGGAAATCCAAAGGGAGCAGCTGCAGCCTTGCCTTGCTCTTCTGGAAGCAGCAGTGGGTAGAAATGCTGCTGCCCAGAAAGTGGCTGCTGTGTCTTTAATAATGGCTTGGTTGTGTTGTTCAGAGCATGGTCTGGCCCTGGTCCTGTTTGGGGTCACTCAGGAGGAGTTCCTGACCAGGCTGATGATGTTTGGCAGCGCCGGGGTCGTGGATTCCCTGTGCCACCTCAATGGCTGGGAGAGGTGCTCCATTCCCATCCACGCCCTCGAGGTGAGGAGAGCTGTCCTGCAAATAACAAACCCTGTATTTCAGGCATTAAATGCAGTTTAGCAATGCCAGTGTGGGTTTAGACACAATTAAAAGTGTGCCTCTAACCTCGGGGCAAAAGAAAGTAGTTTAGTTATTGAATAAACAGCAAAACCCAATGAGCAGATGAGTAACCCAAAGGAAGAAGTACAGCAGCAAAGTGAATGCATATTAATAAAATAAAAGAGAATAAAGCAGTGCTCAAAATTCCCTCTTAATTGGACCCACAAGCAATTTGCCAGTTTCTGCAGCAGTTTTTGTCCCCTTGCAAAATGTTAAATATGAAAAGAAATCCTTGGAACTAGATATCTGTGTTTATTGTGCTGTTCTTATAAAATTGCTGTAAGCTTATTTAGAGTCCTGTTTCTCATAGTATTTACCTCATATTGCTGCAGTACCATTTTGTGTGTGAAGATCCAGGGCAGGGCTGGAGCAGGTCACCTTGTTACTCCAGGCTGCAGGTGCTGCACACAGAGTTTAAATCCCCTCTGGTTTCCTGTGTGTGTCACCGAGGCTGGGGTAAGAATCCCAGCAGGAAGTGCAAGGTGTAAATGGGTGTCAATCCATGCTGAATTGTTCTGTTTCTGTTTGTGCAGGCAGGTTTGGAGAATCGCCAGCTGGACACGGTGGACTTGTTTTTGAAAAGCAAAGAAAGTGTTTTCAGTCTGTCTGCAGGCTGCCCTGGGGCTGCTGCCTCCCAGTCCTACCTGAGAAGTGAGTGAAGAATCTCAGCTGCTCAGAGGCTCCTTTCATCCCCCTCTCCCCTGGCTCAGGGCAGGATGCTGATGTGTGAAATGTTTCTGGAACCATTGCAGATCTGGAGGAGCTCAGGCCAGCTCTGAACTTGCTCTGCTCAGCAATCCAAGACAACGATATGGAGCCTCACAGCAAACCCTTCTCTGAGCAGCTCCTGAACCTCACCCTGACTTTCCTCACCAAGCAGCTGGAGGAAATCTTTGTGCACACAGAGGGTAAGATCACTCCTGCTGGGTCATACCTAGTAATGTGTCATCATTTAAATAAGTAAGAACTGCTAATTCTTTTAATTAAAAGCTTACATTTGCCTGGGATTAACACAAAGGTACTAGAATTAAGTGGGTGAAAGATGTTCGTCCCTGTGTTTTAGATTGGATTTACCTGACTAATAATTGGTGGGATTAATACAAAATTCCAGTTCTCCTTTACTGATCCCTCGGCAGGAAAACCCGTCAGTGAGGGCAGGGAGCTCTGTGGGGCTGTGGCTGTGTCCTGACAGGGTGCTGGGAGTGCTGGGCTGTCACTGCCTGCACAGGGGACACAGCTGATGTGCTCTTCCCTCTGAGGGCTGTCTGTTTATTAATCATAATCAGCACATTTATTAATTCAGCATTGCTAAACATTAAAATCCTGCCTGTTCATTCCCATTTAACTGAGGTCTTGGATGCTTTTGGCAGAGCCTGATGAGTTCCTGCAGAAGGCTGCAGATATTTTCACTGATTACATCATTAAGCTGAGGAAGTTCCTGAGGAGATACCCTCACCCAGCAGGGACCCCGGGCCAGGGGGCTGAGCTGGATGAGGACCTGCCTGAGATAGAAGAGAGCCAAGAATGGGAAAAACTGACACCAGAGGTGAAAATCAGCAACCCAGTTTTTATCGCTGTGATAAAGTTTATATAAGGAGATCATTTATGTGGAAATACCTTAAAGTACTGGGGAAGAAAGTCAGCATAGGGATGATCTGGTTTGTTCCATGTTTTTCTCTTTAGGAAGTCATTGCTGAGGCCATCCTAAGCAACAAAATACCAGAGGCCCAGATCTTCTTCAGAAGGCAGAAACACCCTGCTGAGAGCCTGCAGGAGTTCATGCAGACAGGCTTGAGCCTGGTGTATGACTGCCTGCTGAAGGGCAGCACCAGGGAGGCCTCAGAGCTGCTGAGGAACATGGTGAGAGGGCTTTGGGGTGCTCACTCTGCATGGGGGGCCTCAGTCCTGGGGCTGGATTGACCCCCCAGAAACAGGGGATTGCAGTGGGAATGGTGCTGAGGGAGCCTGGCTGGGGCTGTGTGCTGGCTGAGCAGCACAGAAAGGGTGGCTCTGCCTGGGGACGGCTCACAGGGACAGCAGGGACATCCCTGGGATGGGGCCACAGGGCTTGGGGACAGCAGGGACATCCCTGGGATTGGATCACAGGGCTTGGGGACAGCAGGGACATCCCTGGGATGGGCCCATAGGGTTTGGGGACAGCAGGGACATCCCTGGGATGGGGCCACAGGGTTTGGGGACAGCAGAGACATCGCTGGGATGGGGGCACAGGGTTTGGGGACAGCAGAGACATCGCTGGGATGGGGCCACAGGGTTTGGGGACAGCAGGGACATCCCTGGGATGGGGCCACAGGGTCTGGGGACAGCAGGGACATCCCTGGGATGGGGCCACAGGGTCTGGGGACAGCAGGGACATCCCTGGGATGGGGCCACAGGGTTTGGGGACAGCAGGGCCATCCCTGCAGGAGCTGGTGCAGGGATGGCACAGGCCTGCTTGTCAGGGCTGTGCGCTCTGGGGGGAAAGCAGCCCCATGTGTTCCCCATTGTGTGTTGGATGTGTTCAGTGCCCTCTGTGGGCACCTCCTACAGTGAGTGTCTCTCTGTGGCAGGGCTTGGACGTGCAGCAGGAGCTGCACAAGATCTGCTTGCACACCCAGGACAGGCACGTCAGGGAGCTCCTGGTGAGTGCAGCCAGGGCTGCCTGGCTCCAGCCCTGCAGCCTTGCCTGGCTTTGTGCTCAGGGAAGCTCTGGGAAATGGATTTATGGAAAACTTTCAAAGTTTGGTAGAAGGCTCACATGGTGTGTATTTGTTTGTAAACTTTGAGATAAGAAATGCTGACTTAGAGATGTTATGGAACAGGACAGACATTGTTGAGAGAGAAATGGAGCTAGAAACAAGTCTCAAAGGATGCCCTTACAAATAGATGTTTTAGAGAAATAGAACTATGAAAGATGTATTGCAGTAGGACTTATGAAGGGTAATTTTAGATGATTGGCTTTAAGGTATTTACAGCATGGTGTGGCTAAAGCTGATAGACTAAGACACTTATAGTACATTGTAATTAGGAAATACTTGGCTTCTGATTGTGATGGCATGAATTATAAGTCTGTATTGTCTCACCCTTCTCATGAGACTGAAAATGGAATAAAAGTTATTAAAACACCTCTCAGTTGCCCCATCTCTGGGTCAGAAAAAAGCTTAATCTGACAAGAAACCCTGACTGCTCTGCCCTTCAGAGCAGAGTCAGCCAGGGCTTGGACCTGCACCCTCCTGGTGGCATTCCTGGAGCATCCCTGTCCCTTTGCATCTGCAGCTAAACCACAGAGCTCTTACAGTGCCATTCATTGCTCTGATCTGGTTCTCTCATGCAGTCTGGAGTCCTCTTGTCATTTAAGTGCATTGCCCTCTGCTCCCAGAATCGTTTTCCTACAGTTGGTTAATTGTTTGCACTTGCAGGATCATTTACAACTTGAATAGATTAAAGCTAGATAGAGACAGGGGGCAGTTTGAGGTGCTATTTTAACAGGTGGAGGTAACGCTCTAATTTGAATTAAAGGTGAAAGTCTTACAAGAAGAAAATTACTTTTCTGAAAAGGAGAAGAAAATTATTGACTTTGTGCATCAGGTTGAAAGCTTCTACTCAGAATCCTTCCAGGAAAGCAAAGAGGCTCAGTCTCTTTCCAGGTAACGTGGGTTATTAATTTAAATTATTAATTAATAGCATTAATAGGGTTTAAAATGTGCTGGATTCTACATTCTGTGAGATTTACTGCACTAACAAATACAGTCTTTAATTTCATTAATTTTGCACTGGTGTTCACTTGCAGAAGTCAGAGTCAGTGTGGGGACTGAGTCATTTTCTCATTTCTGTGGCAGTTGCTGTCATGTTCTCTCGTGACACACTGCTGTGTGAGTCATGACAAACTATTGTGGGGGTGGCAGAGCTCTCTGCTTCAAAGGAAGCATTTTTAATAATAATATTAGAATTACCACTCAATTATCCGTGTTCAGATGTTTGCTCTGGTTTTGATCTACGATGTCTTTAATACAGCAAACCAAATAACCTAGAAAATAATTTTACAGGTAAATGATGGTAGAACGGTTATGATACTGATAATTTGTTGTAAAAACAGGCAGTTCTTTCCTTCTGAACCCTTGAGCTCAGCTCAGTCCCCCTGGCACGCCGGGCTGGGGGCTTGGCTGAGCCTTCCCCAGGTGCTGTTGGCTGGGGCTCCTGAGCCCCCCGAGCCCCCCAGCCCCTGAGGCCAGGCCGTGTTTGCAGGTGCAGCAGCTGGAGGAGGCAGCAGGAGCTCGCTGGGCCCCGGGCAGTGCTGGGCTCCCAGCTGGGCTGGGGCAGCCCCGGGGCCCCCCGGCTCACCGTGACCCTCAGCTGGGCCCTCTGCTGGGAGCAGCCGCTGCAGGAGATGGTGCTGCTGCCCTGCAGAGCACAGCAAGGCAAGTGCTGAGCCCTGGGGCTGCTCTGGGAGCTGTGGGCACAGCCACAGGGCTCACTGCGTGTGTCAGTCGCAGTGGGTGACAGTGGGGCTCACCCTGTTCCACCCTGGTGGGGCTCACCCTGTTCCCCCTGATGGGGCTCACCCTGTTCCCCCCTGGTGGGGCTCACCCTGTTCCCCCCCTGATGGGGCTCACCCTGTATCCCCCCTGATGGGGCTCACCCTGTATCCATCCTGATGGGGCTCACCCTGTTCCCCCCCTGATGGGGCTCACCCTGTTCCACCCTGATGGGGCTCACCCTGTTCCCCCCCTGATGGGGCTCACCCTGTTCCACCCTGATGGGGCTCACCCTGTTCCCCCCCTGATGGGGCTCACCCTGTTCCACCCTGATGGGGCTCACCCTGTTCCATCCTGGTGGGGCTCACCCTGTTCCATCCTGATGGGGCTCACCCTGTATCCCCCCTGATGGGGCTCACCCTGTATCCACCCTGATGGGGCTCACCCTGTTCCCCCTGATGGGGCTCACCCTGTTCCATCCTGATGGGGCTCACCCTGTTCCATCCTGATGGGGCTCACCCTGTTCCCCCTGATGGGGCTCACCCTGTTCCACCCTGGCTCTGGGCTCCTCCTGTGGACAGGGGTTTGGAATTAGCTGGAAGTGACTTGCCTCATGTGAATGCCCCCCTCTGCCACGTCCTGTCCCACCCCCTGCCCTGGGGAACTGCTGCCAGCTCTGCCAACGTGAGCTCCAAAAGCTGCCCTTCATCTTGTGGCAACTGTTCATTAAAAATAGCTCCCTGGAGGGACAGGACACAGGGAATGGCTCCCACTGCCAGAGGGCAGGGATGGATGGGAGATTGGGAATTGGGAATTGTTCCCTGGGAGGGTGGGCAGCCCTGGCACAGGTGCCCAGAGCAGCTGGGGCTGCCCCTGGATCCCTGGCAGTGCCCAAGGCCAGGCTGGACAGGGCTCGGAGCCACCTGGGATAGTGAAGGTGTCCCTGCCCATGGCTCTGGATGCTCTTTAAGGTCCCAGCCCAAACCATTGCACAATTCTGTGTAAGAAAACACCAGTATTTCCCTCAGGAGTGTTTGTGTGTGCTGGTTTCATCCATTTGCCTTTTTGAAACTCAGAACTCAAGAGCTGCAGTCCTGAGGTGCTCTGGATGCACCTGACAGCCCAGCACGACTGGCTGAGGATTTGTTCCTGGATTGAGGAGTCAGAGCCCGGCCAGGCTCCGTGTGGCAGAGCTGCCTGGCCCCCCCTGAGCCCTGGCATCGTGGACAGGAGCACTCTGTGCAGCCCCTACATGAGACAGGACATCCTCAACAAGCTGGCCAGGTAGGGCCCCCGAGGCTTCACACTCTCCTTCCTGTGTGAAGCCAAAATCAGACATAAAATCCTTGATACATATTAGTTTTTATACTGCTCTTTTTGGAAACGGCGTGAATCCATTGATAAATGTGATTTTAGTCTCCTGCTTTCAGCTGTCTGGCAGCAGTAAGAGCCAGGAGAGCAGGAGCCCCCCCTCCCTCAGCCCTTGGATGTTTCAGGGGTTCTATTCCTGATGCCCACTTTAATGCAAGGGAGGAAATCCTGAGCATTTCCCTGCTCACAGCTCGCTCTGGGCAGTGCCCTGCAGTAACCACAGTGTTGTTGGGACACAGGCAGATGGATTTGGCACACTGTGTTTGCCTCAGCAGGGCATGAATTCCCGGGAGGGAAAGGTCTGCTCTAAGTGTGGGCTGGAAACACCCATCAGAACCCGTCCAAGAGAGCTGTGGGATCAGTGTCTGTGCTTCCTTCTGACAGAAAGGGGATTTTTGTCCCTTCTGAGCTGGAAGATTTTGAGCTGCTGCTCCAGAGGTTGTCGTGCCTGGGGGGAGTCCTGCAGAATCCTCACCCTGTTCCAAAATACAGCACTGCCAGTGGCCTGGACTTCCATGCTCAGTTCGTCCTCCACTGCCTGGAGCACAGCCTGCAGTACCTGCTGTACACTTACCTGGACTACTACAGGTAGGAATGCTTCCCATCCCTCAAATCCCACAAGGGATCTCAGATTTAAAGAAGGAAACACAGTTTGAACAGTTGGTGGGGAGAGTTTTCCTCAGCCCTGGCAGTGTCAGTTACCAGAAACTCTGGGGCAGTGTGGGAGATTTTAAGCTGTACTTTGAAGCTTTATTCAGACTGCCTTAATATTAATTTGTGTGTCAGTTATGAAAGGAAACAATTACAGCTGTAATTAATATAATGCTGTAAGCAATACAATCCTAAATAAGCCAAGTTGCTCTTCAGAAACTCAGAATTTACAGAATTCAGAAACTCTCTTGAGCACAAGTGTGAGTTGACTCCTGATATATTCACAGATAAGGAAATTGCTGATTTCCACCTAATCTAGGGTTAGTTGGAGTTTGAAGGTGGTACCAGTAGTAGGTATTGGAGCTATATGAATGCTTCCCATTTAATGGATACTTGGCAATTAAAATTTCTGAGTCTAACTCCAGTCTAACACTGGAATGACTAGAGATGTAGAAGTGGACCAGAAAAAAAGCCAGTGCATAATTTCCTGGTTGTTTGTGTAACCACTTGTATTTGGCATTAACACTCGTGAGATGCTCCAGTCTTTGATGCTGTGTTACAGCAGTGGTTACCAATGCTTATTTTCACCGTGCTGCTCATTTATTTGCAGTTTAACCCCTTCAAACTGCCCTGTCCTGGGTAACAAGGAGCTGCAGGAAGCACATCCCTGGTTTGAGTTCCTGGTGCAGTGCAGAGGGGTTGCCAGCAATCCCCGAGGTAGGAGTTGCTCCAGAGGGGGCTGATGTTCCTGCCCTACCCAGGGCTTGGCACAGCCTGATTCAGCCTCTGCTCTGCTGCAAACCCTGTCCATCACCTCCTCATCTCTGAAAGCTGGATTGTGGTTCCTGCTGGAACTGTGCTCAAAGGCCTGGAGACTGCACAGGAGTGAGAATCACTCTGTGTGTGATCAGCCTTACCTCCAACTCAGTTACAGGTTGAGCAGAAGGAGAATTCATGAGAAAACACACATCCCATTAAAATGACACCTTCCTGTAGTCCCTGTGGCACATTTTGATTTCTCTGCCCTTGGATTGTGTGTTTGCTTTACTGAAAACCAGTAGAGTTTGTGCCCCTAACATTGCACTTTTAAAACATTTTGTCTTCTGCAGAGTCACACATCAACAAAAGACAAAACTAATCCCAAGTGCAGCTTTTTTAGAAAGCATGGTCAGTGTAGGATAAAGAATTGAACCACTCTAGTGCTAAACTATGGGGCCCAACCAGTCCATCTGTGTGGGCAAAGCTTGGTAAACCTTAGCTCATCTTCACTGTGTCTATAGGCAAAGTGAGGGAAACCAATATGGACAACAAAAAGTAGAAAGTTCAGCATTTTTCACAGTCAGAGGACAGCTGTAATGTGTGATTGATGGTTTAATAGTGGTTTTACATGGAATTAAATGTCACTTTTTCTTTTCCTTTGAAGATCCCAAGATGATTTTCCAGGCCAGTCTGGCCAATGCTCAGATGCTGATTCCCAGCAGCCAGGGGGGTGTGAGCAGCATCCTGCTGGAGGGCAGGACCCTGCTGGCCCTGGCCACCACAGTCTATGGGCCTGGGGGCATCGACCAGGTACTGCCTGACCCCCTGTCCTGCTGCTCCTGTCATGGCTGTGACAGGAAAGGCCCCCTTTGATAGAAAGATGCTGGAGCAGAGGGGATGACCAGAGTGTCTTGATCCGCAGCAGAGGCACCTGCAGTATCAGGTGCTGGGGAACACGGGTCTGATACAACTTAAAAGCATTTACAGGAAAAAAGATGATACTTTCTGTGTTGTCAAATTCCCGTGGGGTAGATTGGGACACCCCAAAATTGTTTTGTTGCTATTGAATACATTTCCCTCCTAATTAATTTTGCTTGCTTGCAATGTAGGTCCTTCAGAATGAAGATACAGAAAAACCTCTAAGGAAGGTTGATCCCCAGCTCTTGAAGATGGCCTTGACCCCTTACCCCAAGCTCAAGGCTGCTCTCTTTCCCTCCTGCACTGCTCATGGGATTTTGCCTCCTGACATCTCTCTCTACCACCTCCTGCAGGTACACAGCGTGCTCTTGGCAGGGCACCAGGAGAGAGGGTTTGTTTGCAGCTGAAGCTGGGCATGGGGGCCAGTGGTTTCTTTGGGATCCTGGATGTGGAGCTGAAGTTCACAGCTTCATCCTGAGCTGCTTTTTCAATGGTGTCTGCACCCTGTGGGTTTGCAGTGCTGGAATGTCAGAGGGATGTTCTCACAGTGTTCAGTGGGCAAGGTGTGCAATAGTGCAGAAATGGCAATATTTCAATTTTATAATGTTTGTAATGAGAATTAGAAATTGAGTGTTACAGAACAGTGATGTGAAATTCTTAAGCTGCCTCAATTTATTTTGTTTCTGATCTTTCAGTCATTAATGCCCTTTGATCCCACGAAATTGTTTGGCTGGCAGTCATCGAACACTCTGGCTGTGTCAGGTATGTCCCATGCCAAAGTTTACATGCTTTCCTAGCCTGAGCACCTAAAATAAATTACTTTCCAGGGGAATTGTTTGGCAGATAAAATTACTCAAAAAGTGATTTCTTTCACAAGAAAAATAGCGTAATTTACTAAAATTCTGTTTTGAACTAGAATTCTAAATTTTTGCGTTAAGCTTTTCACAGGCAGAACTTTTGCTAAATATAGAAAATTATCTGAACATGAGGGATGTTTTCCAATGTTTTCTTTTGCAAGCCAGCTGAGGTGACAGAGCTCTGCTTTCCCAGCGAGGAGTGGGATTTCAGAGTGGTTTTGGATGTGACCCAGAGCCCCAGGAGCCGCTTGGCTCTCCCCGAGGTTCTGCAGCTGAGCCCTGCTGCTGCTGCTGCGCGCTCAGGGTGTCCCTGACAGTGCTGCTCTGTCGTTCCCAGATGCCTGGAGCCAGCTGCCCCACTTCTCCAGCGCCGGGCTGGTGAGCAGGCACGCCGTGCTGGAGCGCCTGGATTTCCTCTTCTACCTGCGCCACGGCCGGCCCGCCTTCGCCTTCGGCACCTTCCTGGGCCAGCAGCTGGCGCAGAGCAAAGCCCCCAGGCAGCTGTGAGTGTCCCCAGCAGGGAGCCCTGCAGCACTCCGGGCTCAGCAGGGCAGCTGGGGTGTCCTGAGGGTCAGAAAGCAGCACTGAAGGGAGGCGAGCTTGGTTTGGAGTTACCTCAATCAATCTGCAGCAGGGAAGTGAGGAAGGTACTGCAGTCAGGTTAAACATGGGTGGGCTCCTCTCCTAGGAACTTGAGCTCCTAGGTGACTTTGTAGGAGCACGATGCCCCTTTTCTGTGACATTTCCTAGTGGTGATACTTCTTTAGTTTAACTAGTAAGGCAAGAAATGCGCTGGAGGTTGATGGAATTAAATGTCCTGGCTGAAGCTTCAAAATCAGGTGTTCAGTCAAGTGACACATCTTGCTTCAATACATGAAATTTGCTGTTTAGTGTGGGAATTAGAGCAAATCACTTTGTTTCTGTCTGGTTCGTGTATTAGTCACTGTTTGTTTCTCTCCATCATTTCCACACAGATCAGTTTCTCTTGTGTAAACAGGTAAAACTGGGGCAAAAAGGGAGACACACATTAATGTGGAGTGAAGTCATGGTTTGACAGACAGTCAGGGATGCAGGGTTATTTCAGTGATTGCTGTGGAAAAACCCTTTGGGTTCATTTTTCTCTTAGCACCATCTGCAGGTCAGACTCAGGTTCCTGGTGCTGCAGTGGCTGCAAACTCTGCAAAGGCTCTTTCTGCCTTCCTCAGCTGCTGAGGGGGTCCTCTGTTAATTATAACACCAACACTACCTTTAGTTTTGATAAACGTATTGAATTGCAAACTCTGCTTATCACCTGTGAGCCTTCATTCTCATCCCCACGTTTTTTACAAATATGAAACTTTTGGCTCCCAGTTCCCTCTGATGCTGATGGCCCAGAGTTCAGCAGACCCCACAGGGCTGGTTTGCCCGGGGAGGGGGTTTGGGGGGCTCTCGGGGAGGGCAGGCTGATGCTCTGGTGCAGGGGGGTGACGGCTGTGTGTGCTCCTTGCAGGATCCTGCAGGCGGCTCGGGAGGCCCAGCTGCTGGCTCTGAGCTGCTTCGGCGTGCCCTCGGTGGCTGCAGCCTGCGTCTGCTTCCTGGAGCTGCTGGGCCACGACAGCCTGGGGCTGCGGGTGGCCCTCAGGGCTGCCGGCCTCGTCTCCAGCCACAGCCCCACCAGGGACTCCCTGGGTAGGGCTCTGCTCTGCCTCGCTCGGGTGCTGGGGGGCTCTTGGGAGGGAGGGAGGGGTGCAAGGGGCTGCCTGGGGGCTCAGCACTGCACCAAAAGCATGGGAGAGCTTTCCTGTTCTTTTGTTCCTGTTTCTTTACTCGTTTTGAAAGGTGCATTTTGATCCTGTAATGTCAAATGAGGCAGGAGGACTGATACAGGCTGTATCAGGATCTAACAGACACTGTCCAGCCTGAGACTGATACTAGTGAGGTTCAGCTGTAATAACATTGCAGGGAGTTAAACAAACTCCACCCAATCTCCCTTCTCCTTCCTATCATATACCTGCAGGGAGATCAGGTGTTCAAAGCTGTGGGGAAATTAAATTTATCCTAGAAATAACTTGAGAAAGTTGAATCTCTAACTCCAGAGCCACAGGTGCCTGCTTTCCCAGCTAGGGAGCTACTCCTGGAAATGCTGCCCTGGCTCTGATCCCAGCAGCACCTCAGGAATGTGTTCTTTTAACCAGTTGAGAAGCTAACAAGGCTGGCTGATGGTGAAAAGGCAGCAGCAGCAGCAGTCCTGACCTCCTTGGAAGAGGCCTTCTGGGATGCCATTGAGCAGCAAGGCATAAAGAGGTGAGAGCAGCCTGGTCTGAGGGCCTACCTGGGAAATGGAGGCTGAGCACTGCCTTGTGCTATCTGAGTGTCAGATGGCACCAGGGAGGGCAGCACGGGGCACTGACCGGGCTGCAGGGACCCTGGCATGCCCTGGCACCCTGGCGTGCCCTGGGATCCTGGCATGCCCTGGGACCCTGGCATGCCCTGGTGCTGTGTGCAGGCAGCCCCAGGGTCCCTTCAGAGCTGGATCTGCTGCAAGCCTTGCAGCTCTCTGCATTCTGTGCAGGACATCCAGTGACTGCAGGAGGCAGTGGTCCTTGGTCATGCAGTTCTGCAAGCTGCACAACCTGGAGCTGAGCACGTCCTTCCTCAGGGAATGTGCCAAGGCCAACGAGTGGCTGCAGTTCCTGATCCAGAGCCAGCTCCACGGCCACCAGCCAGCCCAGGTGAGCTCCTGTGCCCTAAACTGGGTCTGGAGCAAGGGAATGTCCCAGTGTGGAGACAGCAGGAGCCTCACCACTCCCTGGGTTTTGGTTCTCTTGGGATGTCCATGCCCTGGGACTGTGGTAGCCCTTCCCTTGCAGCCACACTTGTAAATTTAATTTAAACTCAAGTAGTTACTGCCTTTTTTTATTGGAGAGTTGCCAGATGTTCAGTGTAAGTTATAATAAAGCCACTCCTCTTTCCTTTCAAAATCAATTTGATTTTTTGATAAAGATACTTGAACTTTTGAGAATCCAAATTTTCCACCTTTGGTTCTGAATGTGGTTTAAAAATGAATAAAACACTCCAATAAAAGCAATTGGGAAAATTCATGTGAGGAAGCTAAGTGGGAAATTCCAGGTAAGATAGTGCTTAGCAGGCCAGGATCTTAACTTGGATCTGCTTGTTGTTTTGGAGAATCTATAACTCCACAAAAGCACCCCAGCAGACCCTTTCCAGCTCTGTTGTACAAGAGAGAACAGAACTGAGGCTCCCTAGAGACATTTGAGCTTTGTGGAAAAGGATGAGCTTTCATTAGAATAATTCACACCTACAGAGCCCTTTTCCTCTCTAGGTCTCCAGAGCTGTTCTAAAATCTGAATTTGGAGAGCGTTTTGTCTCTGTGTGTTCAGTGCTTCCATCCCGCACTGGATGTGCTGCTGTTTCCCACAGGTGATTCCCCTGCTGCAGCACTTCCCTGCCGTGCTCCAGGATCACCTGCAGCTGGCCCTGGGGAGGCTGCTGGGAGCTGAGGGGGCTGCAGGCAGGGCCGGTGCAGGGAGCCTGTTCCAGACGCTGCTGCAGTGCCAGGAGCAGCGCAGCCCCTGCGCCTTCCTGCTGGCCCAGGGGCTCAGGGCACAGGCGCCCGTCCTCAGCGTGCTGGCAGCCTGCTGTCCCGTGAGTGTGCCCTGCTTGTCCTGTGGGGATGGGGGGTGGCACTGCTGGGTGTGCCAGGCTCTGCCCCAGGGCTGTGCCAGGCTCTGCTGCCCCATGACTGTGCCCTCCTTGTCCTGTGGGGGTGGGTGATGGCACTGCTGGGTGTGCCAGGCTCTACCCCAGGGCTCTGCTGCCCCGTGAATGTGCCCTGCTGGGCCCTGGGGATGGGTGGTGGCACAGCTGGCTCTGCCCAGGGCTGTCTGCACTGCCATCACAGCTGCCCTCGTGTTTCTGGGGTGCCTGTGCCCCCCTGTGCCAGGAGGGGAGGTGTGAGCCCTTCCTTTTGGCATTTCCAGGGTGCCAACCTCATCTCCTGCCTCTGTGTGTGGATCATCACTTCTGTGGACGATGCCACCAGGGCTGAGGCCACTGCCCACACCCAGGGCTGGGCAGAGGGTCCCCAGTGGGACCTGCAGGACCTTGCTGTCATCTGGAAAGTCTTCCTGAGGAAGCAGAAGAGTAAAACACTTCTGAATGGCTTCCAGCTCTTTTTAAAGGTGAGGGGATGTGGTTTCAGGGGTGTATTTGATGTGTCTCACCTTCTGGGCCTGTAAATCCACTTCTGTCTTGCTTTGTGCCAAGGATAATCTGGCTATCCGCTGAAATTCCCAGTCAAATTGGAAATTCTTCCAATTATCACAAATTTTTAGATCTTACATCAACCTTGCGTGCAATTTTAATAAATTAAAACTTCATTGTTCTGCTGCTAGGGGAGACAAATTCTACATTTATTGAATGAAATAATAGATTATTTTTAAAGTAGGATTTATTTATTGAGGTACTTATTATCATTTATATATAACTTATTAATAAATTTATTACCATTTGCTTTTGTGTCTTAAAGGATTCCCCTTTGCTGCACATCCTGGAGATGTATGAGCTGTGCATGAACTGTAAGAAGTACAACGAAGCTAAAACCAAACTGGACACATTTCAGGAGAGCCTCACAAACGTAAGGAAATCAATTTTCTCTAAATGTCATTGCTGGGATTGGGCGGCTGGGCCAAGAGGAGCAGTGTATGAGAACACTGTGTCTCTCAATGCAGATGTTTTAACAATTCTTTCCTTTCCATCCCAGTTTCTGACATTATTCCCTGTCACTAATGGTTTTCCTTCCTGGACACTGGGCCCAGGCAGCTCAGTTCCCTTCCCCAGCAGTGCCAGGGCTGCTTGTGTAACAATTAATTCTGCCTGGCCTTGCTGGCCCTGCTCAGCCCTCCCACCTGCCCCTGGCTCTCAGCATCACCTGCTGCTCACCTGCTATGGAATGTCCCAGCTCCAGCTCAGCACAGCTCAGGGCTGGCAGCTCCCTGTTCTATTAATTAATCAATTGATGTAACAATTCTACCTGGCCCTGCTCAGCTCTCCCACCTGCCCCTGGCTCTCAGCATCACCTGCTGCTCACCTGGTGTGCAGTGTCCCAGCTCAGCACAGCTCGGGGCTGGCAGCTCCCTGTTCCCTGAGCAGGGCACAGCTGCTGCCCCTTCCCTTCCCTGCAGAAGGCCAGGAAAGCCCCCCAGCGTTAACCCCTTGTTTCCCCAGCTGGGGGCTGGCGGGGGAGCCGCCCCCGCGGTGCCGCTGCCGTGGCTGCGCTCGCAGGCGCTGTTCCTCCTGGAGCTGATGCTGCAGCAGTGCCGCACTGACTACGAGCTGGGCAAGCTCCTGCAGCTCCTGGCTGCGGCAGAGACCCTCCTGCTGGATGGTGAGGACAGCAGGAGCCCCAGCTCCCGGCAGGGCTGGCTCCTGAGGAGCCCCAGCCTCCCCTGGGCTTCAGCCCCAGCTTGGCTGAGCTCGGTTCTCCTTCCCAGGCCCCCACCTGAAGAGGCTCTGTGCCCTCAGCGAGGCCCTGAGGGACTCCTCCATCCCCATCAGCCGCTCCATCCTGAGCTGCTGCAGCCTGGAGGCCTTCCAGGGGCAGTGCAGCTCCATCCTAGAGCAGCTGCAGGAGAAGGGAATGTTCAGCCTGGCTCGGGAGGTGGCAGCCCTGGCTGAGCTGCCCGTGGACAGCGTGGTCACACACGAGGTACAGTGCACGTGGTGACAGTCACCTCTTCCTGCTGCTGCCAGGATTGAGGATGCAATTTCTCAGCCTTCCTGAAACATTCATTCTTTTGTTAAGTAATTTTTTATTTTAAATGCGAGCGCACCCAGCACGCAGGCTGTAAGTGCTGAGCTGCAGAGTGCAGGACAGCTGTCCTCATTCTCTTACTGTTTTTATTTGTATGCAATCAGTTTTATTTGGGGAGGGAGATAGATGGGTTTGTCCATCAGGGGGTGGAATGAGATGATCTTTAAGGTCTCTTCCAACTCAAATCAGTTCTGTGACTTGTTGCATATTGGGGCACTTCCCTAAATCCAGTGTTTCAGTGCCGCCCATCCTGTGCCAGCTGGAGTTTTCTTTCTTGGAAAGACAATTGTGATAAACCTTTTGGATTTTACAGGTTCTGAGGGATCTACATCATTTAAGAGCTGCTGGCCAGTGGCATCAGAGCCAGACCAGAGCAGAGTTCTGGCAGAAGTGCAACGACACCTTCAGCAGACATTCCATCTGCAGCCGAGCCGCAGCGCGGTTCTTCCTGCAGCAGGCTGACGACGTGTGGGAGCCCCCAGGGCAGGAGAAGGCGACCAGCATGCTGGAGAGGCAGCTGCTGCTCACGCTGGCCGGGCACTGGCTGGCCAAGGAGCGCGGGGTGGCCGCGCAGGAGCTGCAGGAGGTGGAGAAGCGGCTCTGGCAGTGCCGCGTGGCGCAGCGGGCGCTGCTGCCCGAGGGCTCGGAGCCGTGCCCGTGCCCCGGGGCGCCGTGCCTGGCCCGGCTGGCAGAGCAGTTCTCCTTGGCCCGGCTGGCAGCGCTGGAGGCGGCCGAGCCGCGCGGGCTGCGGGCGCTGCCGGCCCGGGGGGCACAGGGTGTGCTGGGGGCCGCGGAGCGGGCGGCGCTGGGGGCCCTGCTGGGCGCCCTGCTGGAGCGGGGCAGCGTGCTCGAGGCCGCCCGCCTGTGCCACTACTTCCAGCTCTGGCACCGCGACGTGGCCCTGGCGCTGCACTGCCGGGCCCTGGCCCTGGGCGAGGCCGGCCTGGAGCAGCTGCAGCCCGAGGTGCAGGCGCTGCTGGGCGAGGCCGGCGCAGACCCCGGTGAGCGGCTCCTGAGCCCCTCTGCTCTCCCCTCCCTCCCTGCACCTCCCCACAGCCCTGTCCTGGCAGGGTACTCTGTGTGCTGCAGTTTCCATCAGTCCCCAACCTTCCCTTGGTCATAGCTCTCAGTTCTGGCCCACTGAAGCAGCACTGGGCTTTATCTCTCTTCCTCCTTTTAGAAAACACCCCGCTAATTTTTTTTTCTGTAGCTGAAGCAAGGAAATACCTTAGTTAATACATTTTTCTGACTCCTTTGTGCATTATGAAAGGTTTGGTGTTTCTTGTTTAGTAGCAAGGCTAAGGCTGAGAATGTTTATCTGTAAGGTTCTCTGCATGTCTGTGAAGTCTGAGTGAGCAAGTTTCAGCTGGAACATCCCTTTCTAATACTGATGTGCAAAGCTGAATAGACACAGAAGAGCATAAATGAATCCTAACCCATCAGGAAGGCTGCAGAACCCCTACTTAATCTTATGCTTAGAAATTTGATATCTGAGATATTATCAAGGATATTTGAGTTCTGTTACATTATTTGTACCCTGAAACAAATGTAAGATTTAAAAAAACACAGATGCCAAGAGCTCAGTTTTCAAAGTTTGAGGAAGTGTTACAGAATTGCCGCAGGTTTGGGGAGCCTTGCCCAGGTGTAAGGGAGTTCTCTGCCTTTATGAGATAGGAATTGATGTTTTTTGTTTCCAGCATCCAGCCTGGAGGACTGGACCCCTCTGGGGTGTGGGGATGATGCCGTGGTGGCAGCCCTGAAGGCCCTGGCAGAGCAGTGTGTCCATGGCAGGGGTTACTGCAGGCAGGTCCTGTGCCTCTATGAGCTCTCCAAGGTAAGGCCAGGGCCCGGGGGCTGGGGAGGGCAGGGTGAGGGGGTGAGGGTCCTGGCAGTGCCCTCGAGGAGCTGCAGAGGGTGGAATTCCAACCCTTTGTGTGGGAAAAGGCCAGAGGCTTCCTGGGCATGAGGTGCTGAGATGAGCTTGAGCACAGCTGTCCAATTCCAGCTCCAGGTGATGCAGTCCCATCCTCCCGGGTTGCTCTGCTCAATTCCCTGTTGCTTACACTTTTTGGGCCTGAAGATTTAATGCTGTCCTTGGTTCTGGGGCTGGAAAAGGATTGTTTTATCTGACTGAGCTGTGAGGAGAACTGCTAACGCTTTATGGAGTTCAGAGTTATAAACTAATGCAGTACAGAATCTGGAAAACGGGAATGCTTAAGGCATCACCTGGGGTTAAGGGGAGGTGCCATGGCAGGGCTGTCCTGGTGGGTTTGGTGCTGCTCTCCCAGGAGCTGAGCTGCTCCTCTGGGGAGGTTCCATGGGTCAGGGGTGCTCTGATGGGTTTTGTGCCCTCTCCCAGGAGCTGAGCTGCTCCTCTGGGGAGGTTCCATGGGTCAGGGCTGCCCTGATGGGTTTTGGTGCTGCCCTGATGGGTTTTGTGCCCTCTCCCAGGAGCTGAGCTGTTCCTTTGGGGAGGTTCCATGGGTCAGGGCTGCCCTGATGGGTTTTGGTGCTGCCCTGATGGGTTTTGTGCCCTCTCCCAGGAGCTGAGCTGCTCCTTCGCGGAGGGTGGCGGCGCGGGAGCCGCGGGAGGTGCTCGGGGCCATCCTGGCGCGGCGGGGACCCGAGCGGGGCCGCAGGGCCCAGGCCTTCATCACCTGCCAGGGGCTGCCCCCCGCCACCGTGGCACCTCTGCTGGCACAGCAGATCACCCTCGAGCTGCTGGCCTCGGCCCAGGGAAAAGGTGGGCACGGGGAGGAGGTGGGGACGCACCTGGGCTGCGCTGGGGACAAGGGAACACACCTGGGCTGTGCTGGGGACAAGGGAGCACACCTGGGCTGCGCTGGGGTTTGGTCTCTGCACAGGGAACACACCTGGGCTGCGCTGGGGTTTGGTCTCTGCACAGGGCAAAGGGGACAAGCCAGGTTTGCTCTCTGGGGGGATTTGTGTGTCCCAAAGCAGCCCCTGCACGCTGTCCCTGAGGGCTCAGCTCTGCTCTGGGAGCATTGTCTGCCTTATGTAAAGTTCTGTACAAATGTTCATTTGTAGTTATTCCTGTGTCCAGTGTGGCGCTGCAGTAGTTAAGGCTGTATTTTTGTGGACGTAAATTTAGTAATTTTTTTTAAAAAGGATTTTTAGCCTTGGTCTTTGCTGCCCCACATCATCTTGACTTGGGAGTATCGTGTCCCTTTCCCTGTGTAAAGCATGACAAAAGGTTTTCCCCTTTCTTTTTTCCTTTGGGAAATGAGGGGCAGCTGTATGGTTGTCCACTGGGATTTTACTGGGTTGAATTGGCAAAAAAGTATTTCCTGATTGTTAAATTTAAGCAATAACACCCAAAGAGTCTTGAGAGTTGTAGTCCCAAGTCCTCAGTCAGTCTGGATGATGTCAGATTGGTTTGTTTGGGGTTTGTTAATTAATGATAAGAAATAATAGGAGTTCTCTCCTGCACAATCAGTAGTGGTGACAGAATTCTCTCTCTGGCCACAGGGCAGAAGCAGGCTTGGAACCCTGCAGTGGAGAGCCAGGAGCTCCTGCAGCTTGCCAAGCTGTGCCAGGACCACACCTTGGTTGGGATGAAGTTGCTGGATAAAATCTCCTCAGTCCCCCGTGGGGAGCTGTCGTGCAGTGAGTATCCTGCCTGGTGTAACCTGTGTGTAACTAACGTGGCATCGTTGGCTCAAACTCACAGCTCAAAGGGGAGCCTCTGCTGCTGATCTCAAATTTGATACTCAGTTAGTAGGGCTGAGGATATGCACAGTAGATGGAGGTCTTGCTTAAGGGTTTCTTTTGCAAACAAAATTGAGATTTTTGTGCTAAGCAAGAGGTGGGAAATGCAGCCAGTGAGTGACCTGAGCTGTTGTAGTGGTTTGTTACAGAAGGGGCATTGTGACTTGTTCATATTTATCACAGTTAAAACTGAATGTTTCAAACCCAAATGCAAAACTCATGCCCTGCCTTTTCGCAGTGCAGGGCTGGCAGGCAGGGCAGTGATGATGTGTTACACACTGGTCAGCCTTGCCTGGGGGAGGCTGCAGCTTCTGTGCTTGTGTGTGTTTTGTGTTTTCTGGAGAGAGGCAACAATTCACTGCCTCAGCCCTTTAACTGAAGCACCAGAACTCTTCTGCTCCTCAGTTACAGAGCTGCTGATCCTGGCCCACAGCCTCTTCAGCCTGACGTGCCACATGGAAGGGATCACTCGGGTGCTGCAGGCAGCTCGGCTGCTCACCGAGGAGCACCTGGCTCCCAGGGAGGAGTACGGGCTGGTGGTGAGTGGCCCTGGGCTGTCCCTGTCTGAGGCTGGCTGTGCCTGCCCAGTGGTCATTCAGCTGCTGGGGAAATGTGCTGCTCTGTGCCACTGGGTGTCTTTAGTTGCTGCCTTGAAGGATCTCCTGGAGCCTGGGATGTGCCCAGTGGAATGGTGTCAGTGCTGAAAGCTGCACTGCCTGTTTTTATGAGATAAAACGATGCCCTTTGAGCTCACAGCTGCAGTTTGGTCTGGTTTGGGAGTACCCCCATGGCTCCAGGGGCACACGTGCAGCCAGGGCTGCCCTGGGAAGGGATTGTTCGCTCCCCTGGAGCTGCTGAGGTGCCCTGGTGTCCCCAGGTGCGCCTGCTGACGGGCATTGGCAGGTACAATGAGATGACCTACATCTTCGAGCTGCTGCACCAGAAACACTACTTCGAGGTGCTCATGAGGAAGAAGCTGGACCCGGTACGTGAGGGGCAAACGTGCAGGGAATTGTGTGGCTGCATCAGGAATTTACACCCACTTTACACAGGGTGAAATTGTCTGGGCATTTTACTTCCTGAGTAAAATTTACTTCCTGAATCGAGAGTCAGGTTTCATAGAAATAAATTAATGCTGGGCTTTATTCTTATTTTAGTTGAACCATTATTTCCTAATTAGTTCCGGGCTACAACAAGAGCAGCGTTGAAACTTAAACTTGGCGCTGTCAGAGTTTTAACATGCTTTGCTTTTATTTGCAGTTAAAGTTTCATGGGGGTTTTAAAAATCACGGATCCTCGTAGCTTTGTTTTAAGTAAGCCATAAAGAAATGTCACATATTGACACTGGTATGCAAGGAAGCACACGGGTGCTGGATTTTCGTGCCCAGTTGAGCGCGGGTGTGGGGCTGCTGTTGGTTTTTGGGTCCCTTTTGGGGACAGGGTGGGCGCAGGGCTGTGCTCAGGGTGCCCTCTGTGCCCAGAGCGGGACGCTGAAGGCAGCACTGCTGGACTACACCAAGCGCTGCCGGCCCGGCGACAGCGAGAAGCACAACATGATCGCGCTGTGCTTCAGCATGTGCAGGGAGATCGGCCAGAACCACGAGGCTGCCGCCTGCACCCAGCTCAAACTCATCGAGTGCCGGCCCTGGGGTGAGCGGGGATGGGCAGGGGAGGTCCTGGGGTCCCAGAACAGCCCTGGAGCTGCTGCTGCCTTTTTTCCAGCCTCCAGTCACTCGACCAGGCTCCAGCAAAGCTTTGGTCCATTAACTGAACAGCCAGTGGGTTCTTTCCTTTTTTAATACATAAATTTTGGTTTAGTTTGTTGGTGCTTTATGAGACAATATCAGGGACAGACTTGGCACTGGGAGGGAGTTTTGTAACTTACCTTGTCACCTTTATAAATAATTGGTTATTCCTTCTTTTTTCCTGTTTCAGAGGAGTCTCTTCAGGATGTTCCAAATTTAAAGAAGCTGCTGCTGAAAGCTGTGACTCTCTTCATTGATGCAGCAGAGAGTTACTCCAAGGTAAAGTGAGATGGAATGGAATGATTTGTGGAGCACTTGAGGAGTGGGAGAACACACTGAGCTGCCCTGGGGAGGGTGTGCAGGGCCCAGTGCAGAAGGGATCTGTGTCTCTGCAGCCCCCTGGCACCAGTAGCGTGGCACTGAGTGTGCCATGCTGGCCCCTGCTCAGGCTTTAACAAACCCTGGATTACAGGTCTGTTCCCCACTGTCAGGGCAGGAACCACGAGCTTAATGAGCAAGGGTAGAACAATTATAGTATTTAAACCCAAGTATAATTATGGTGGAAGTATTTGTGGGAATGAAGCTTTGTTCAACGCCAATGGAATACGGTGAACGTGAAGCTGCCGTGCTCTGTCACTGCTCTCAGGCCCTGCAGGGCTCTGAGCTCTCTCAGGGGTGTTCCCAGGCTCCCCTGGACGCTCTCAGATGCTCTGTTCCAGGACTCGTGTGTGCGACAGGCGCTGCGCTGCCGCCGCCAGACGCGGCTCATCACGCTCCAGCTGCACTTCCTGGGCTCGGGCCAGAGCACCAGGATCATCAACCTGGGCAGGCAGGACCTGCCAGGAGCCATCCTGGCCTTGCCCAGGTTCTACCAGGTGAGCTGGGCTCCCTCGGGGTCCTCTGTCGGGAACCTCTTGGGCACTGCAGTGCCCGAGCACTCAGCTCCTCCTCCTGGCCTCAGAGCCTGTGGCTGTTACCCCAACCTTATATCCCATGGGACAGAGGGACAGGACACAGGGAACAGCTTCCTGAGGGGCTTGGATGGGATAATGGGAGGGAATTGTCCCTGGGAGGGTGGGCAGGCCCTGGCACAGGTGCCCAGAGCAGCTCTGGCTGCCCCTGGATCCCTGGCAGTGCCCAAGGCCAGGCTGGATGAGGTTTGGGGGAGTCTCGGATGGTGGAAGGTGTCCCTGTTCAGAGGCTGAGGAAGGTTCACAGTGCTTTGTTCTCTGTATTTCTCTGCTGTATTTGTTACCCTGTATTTCACAGCTGCTCTCAAGAACAGCAGCAAGGGCTGGGTCAAACAGAAGCTCCCCAGTACCGAGTTCTCAGTGTGGAACGTTCTGTGCCATGAGTTCTCGGTGTGGAACGTTCTGTGCCATCCCTGTCCTGTTCCTCTCTCCCTGCAGGCAGCCATCGTGGCCGAGGCCTACGAGTTCCTGCCGGACTGGGCTGAGGTTCTGTTCCAGCAGGTGATCACCAGGGGGGACTTTGTGTACCTGGAGGAGTTCCGGCAGCAGCGCCCGCTGCGGCCCGGCCTGTTCGAGGAGGTGGCAAAGAAGTGAGTGAGGCTCTGCAGCTCTGCCTGCACAGGGCCCCTGAGGGGGGGAAAGGGTTAAACTGCCCAAGCTGTTATGGGGACCTGAGAAAGAATTCCAGAATGGTTTGGGTGGGAAGGGACCCCAGAGCCCCTCCAGTGCCACCCCTGCCACGGCAGGGACACCTTCCACTGTCCCAGGCTGCTCCAGGCCCTGTCCAACCTGGCTTTGGGCATTCCAGGGATCCAGGGGCAGCCACAGCTGCTCTGGGCACCCTGTGCCAGGGCCTGCCCACCCTCCCAGCGAAGGATTTGTTGGTAGGCTTGGTCCTTGGCACACCATGGGAGTCACTCTGATCCAGCCTTGTCCTTAAGCTGGACAAGGAGGGAGCTCAGGGCTGGGCAGAGCAGATCCTTAAAATGAATCAGAGCAAATAAACCACCAGGAGATTCAAGTGTAGGTGTTGAGTACGACCTCTTGTTGAAATGTCATTCTTGCAGGCCCAGAGCAAGAGTCTCAGGGGCCTGGGGAGGTTCTGTGACTCAGTTCCACGTGCAATTGTTGCAGGGTCAAACAGCAGCACGCCCCTGCTGATGCTGCCCTGAGGAACCTGAAGCGGTTCCTCAGCCACTGTGAGGACATTTACACCTACTACAGGCTGGCCTACGACCACAAGTTCTATGACGTGGTGAACTCCCTGCTGAAGGACCCTCAGACTGGCTGCTGCCTCAATGACCTCTTATCCAACTGAATTCAGCTGAATCCCAGCCCAGAGTGCAGGCTGCAGGCTCACTGCTGATTTACACAGATTTTATCAATGGCCTGCTCACAGGGCTCTGCTGCTCTGTAAAAATTACTCCAGAAAACTGCACAAGGTTGTAAGTAGTTAAATGCTGACTGTGTAAACCTAAAATTGTGTTTTGTATAATAAATCTTATTGTTTATAAATTACTTGAGTCACCAGCAAACACTGACTGGCCCAGGTGGGGGTGAAGCAGAGATCCAGCAACCCTTTAAATTAAGGGTATGGGGGAGGGAGCAGCCCAGGAATTGTATCCAAAGAGGCTGAAACAGGTGTGCAGAAGGTCCAGGCAAAGGGGGTGGAATGAGCAGAATCACTGCAGTTTTCAAGTACCCAGTAGAACAATGTCTTCTTTGAGTCCAGTCTGATTTCTAAAATCTCATGCAGCCTTAAACAGCCCATTCCTAATTCTGCTGTCTTGGAGGAAAAGAAATAGTCAAAGGTATTTTTACAGTTATTAAATATAAATTCCTTTCCAGGCCCAGGCCATGGGCAGACTCCCAGCACAGCTCAGCTTTGCAACTCTCCCTCTCCAGGTATTTTTCCTGTCAGGTCCCAAAAAGAACTCTGCTCCAAAGCCAGCCTGGTGAAGTCCTCAATAGTGATTTTTATTAAATTAGTTGCTTTATAAAACATTGCAGATGTTGTAATTGTTAACATAACAATTTGCCCAACTGTAGGAACTGCTGCAGTTTGCTAAGCAAGTTTGGTTTTTAATGAAAGAAAACGGCCGAGTTGTGAGAGACCCACCACAACCCAGGAGAGCCCCAAGGAATTTGTGTGGCTTGGTTTTTTCTTTTACATTTAACCCCTTAATTAACTGTTAAAGAACACTCAACCCAGACAGCTGCATTAGTAGAAATTTAAATGAATGGAACTAAATAAACTTCATCCTTGAGACACAAGTGGGTTTTGCCTTGCTCTGCCCCAGCAGGTGCTGTTCAGGTGTCAGGCTCTGGAGCAGTGGCTGTCCCAGGGGACAGGCTCCCAGGTGCAGTATTCCAACTGAAGTTAGCAGTTCCCTTCCCAAAATACTGAAATCCTCAAGCTCTAACTCAAGACAAAGCGACTGGAACTCTACGTGCACACCCTGCCCTTGCTGCAAACTGCTCTTGCTCAGCCCTGGCCCTGGAGCAGGGACAGTTAAGGCCATGTCATGGAGCTGTGCTGGTTATAATCCTTCACCTTGTTCCAATTCCTTCCCGATTGAGTGGCTGTTGCTAGGAAAAGCAGCAGTGCCCATTATCAGAATTTTGGGTTTTTAACTGCAATTTACAGACCTTTTCCGTTCTACCCCCGCGCGGAGCTTCCGCCCGGACCCGGCACCTCCAGCCCCCAGCACACAGATACTGCAATTCTGATTGTAGCATTTGGCAGAATTTAGAGGAAGAAAGGTTGTGCTACATGTTTAAGGGATTATGGGCAACAGAAAGACAACAGAAGGGAGATAAATGTCACATGAAGTCTTCAAAGTCTTGTACGTACTCGCCGTCGTAGCCGCCGTAGTCGGCCAGGTCATCTTTCATCGTCGCCTTCAGCCCCCCGCCAGGCACAACACCTTTTTTCTTCTTTTTGGCTTTATTCTGTGCCAAGAGGACAAGGGTGGTTATTGCACAGGCCCAGAGCTCTGCATTACCCCAGCCAGGCTCAGCCCAGTGGCACTGAGCAGCCACAGCCCCTGCACAGAGCGTGGCCCTGCCGATGGTTTCCACCCCACGTTTTCTCTTCCCAGGAAAGCTGTGACAGTTCCAGGTGTCCCCAGCTCCCTGCACCACAGCCCTGCTCCCCTCTGCCTTTCATCCTATTTCCCCTGGACTCTCGACAAGTAACTAATAAATGCAGGGGAGCCCCAAGCAGGGGCTGTGATCCCTGAGAAACAGCCCCAGCCTTACCTTCTCTTGTTTTTGTTTTTCACTGCATAATACTGTCAGAGTGTTTGTGATCTTTTTCAAATCATCCACCTCCACTGCATCAGGGAAGAAAAAGGAAAAAAAAAAAAAAAGATTCCTTATCAATTTTGTTCTTATAAGGCAGTTAAGTAACATCCACAGTCTCTAAAACTAGAAATAAGCATTAGTGTAACTATGGGCAATTACTTGATTTAAATCAGCAGAACACAGAGTGGGTGGTTCTGGTCCTTAAAATCCCAACAAAGATTCCAGCTGGTTCCTTGGAAGCCTGAGCCTTGTAGAAGGTAAAACTTGCAAATAAAGTTACTAAACACAAAGGTTTTATGGAGACATTTGAATAGTAAAATATGGAGACAGTAAAATGTATTAAAAGGAGCACTGGATTACCAATAAATTATTATGTTTATGGTGCAAGAGGCTGGCAGTCCCTCCTATTAGGAGCTCTGGAACCCTGAGATGGAAGCTGCCAGCTGGGATGATGGATGTACCCAGCTCCTCCTGGGATCGAGTTACCCCTCCCTGAAGGACAACTGGGTACAGGACAGGGAACCATCCCAGCCCCTGCTCCAGCCACCAGGGCACTGAGAATAGGAGTTTAAATTACTTCATCTCTGTATAGTTACATGCTGAATTCCAGAACAGTTAATCTGCAGTTCCAGAATTACATGAACTTGATTTTGTAATAGTTTCCCTCCAAATGAAGTACTCAAATTATCTGCCTCAGAAAATTTACTCTTATTATTATTTTAGAAATGGCTTCAAGAAAAACATGCAGTGTTTAGATCAGCATAAAAATTCACTCTTTTTAGAGCACTGTCTCTAACCAACGTGCAGAAAGAGCACTCTTGCACAAGGAGAGGATCCTTAGCGGAGTTTGTGGGCATGGAATCAGGTCAGTGCCTCATTTAGTACAAACTAACAGAGCAATCCCCTCTGAGCACTATCACAGCACGTTTTCCACTTCAGCTGCAGCCAGCTCTGGCAGCAGAGCTGGGGCTGTCTGCACTTACAGGAAATGCAGACGTCCCGAAGCAACGCTTCCAAAAACCCGGCGTAATGTAAGGACTTCTCATACTGTGTGATCTTCTCCTTGAGCAGCTTCCCAAATTCCGTGAAGTCATCTTTGGAAGAGGGGTTCATGGCATCTATTCCACAAGTGCTATTTACACCTGCAGGGACAGGCAGGGGTGTTACAGAGAACATGAGCTGTGAGCCCTAAAAGGGGGCCTGGCTCCCACCTCCCTGAGCTCTGCTCCCCCACAGCCAGGGCCCATCCCTGGCCTTACAGAAAGGAAGGAAGTTTGCTGCAAAACTCAGTAATTTCATAGAATCCCTGAATGCTCTGGGTTGGAAGGGCTAAAGCCCATCCAGTGCCACCCTGGCAGGGCAGGAACACTTTCCACTAGCCCAGGTTGCTCCCAGTCCAACTAGCCTGATCTTGGGCACTTCCAGGGATCCAGGGGCAGCCACAGCTTCTCTGGGCACCCTGTGCCAGGGCCTGCCCACTCTCACAAAGAACAATTCCTGCCCAATATCCTACCCCAACACTGCCCTTTTGTCAGTGGAAAGCCATTCCCCCTTATTCTGTCACTCTACACCCTTGTCCAAAGTCTCTGCCCAACAATTTTTGAAGCTGAGTCAAACTCAGTAATTTGACCCAGCTATTCCTGTTCTCTGGACAACCTGCACCAGGAAGCCCCTTTTCCCTCAAATAAACAATTCCTGCCTCAGCCTCCTGAGTGCAGAACTCAGCTGGTTCTTTGCAGCTGTGCACACCCCTCAAGCTCTGTGACAACCTCCCCTGAGCAATGAGCTGAATCATTCACCATAATTAAGGAAACTCTTCCAGTTTGAGGAATGCTACTGTGCATCAGCATCTTTGCTGCTTCTTTGTTCTCAGTGCCACAACTCTGCGTGCTGAGAGCCAAACCCCACTCAAGCTTTGCAGGGTCCCAGGGGTTTCTTTATTTCCTGCTGCTTTAACTCACCAAAGGTTTCCTTTGCCAACTCCAGGTCCGACTCCTCTTGCAACTTCTTTAGCCGTAGTTTGTCTGCCAACTGTTCTTCTGGTGTGAGCTCCTTCTGTTCCTCAGGTGCCTCTAACTGCAGGGAGAGCACAGGGAGAAGGTGGCACGTTAAAGACATGGGGTCTTCTCCAGAGCCACTGCTGCTGCCTCAACACAGGGCACATGGAAAACCTGGAACCCACTCCCTGCAGTCCCAATAAATTGTTCATTTCACAAGGAATGGGAAGAGACACCAAACTCCTACTCCTGCCTGTTCCATCACGTGCTACACACAAAGGAACTTGGATAAAACTGATCCAATCACAGGTTAAACTATACAGGAATTAAAGCCCCCAGCCCCAGATGGGATCACGTACGAGACCTAAGTTTGGTTTATCAGCTGAATCAAGACCTTTTCAGATCTTGCTCAACCTCCAAAAAAACAAATCAAACCTGCCCTCTGAATTTCATGTGACCTAGAAGAAATAAAGACTTACCCTTTTTTTAAGCTCCTCTTGCTTTTTCTTTTGTAGCTTTTCTTTTTCTTTGATTTTTTCTGCTATTTTCTTTTTTTCTGAAACTTTCGGTTCTGTAAAGAGTGCAATGGCAAACACAGCTCTCAGTAGTCTGATGATTTTTTTTCCCCCACACAGCCACAGAAACACTGGAAGCTCAGCTCCTGGGACTGAGCAGAGAGTTAAAGACATTTCTGTTAAATCCAGCCCCGCTCAGGTTTGATCCTCACACACCCCAGACACAGCCAGTGTCTGTTCCCATGCTGATACAGAGCCAGGGGTTATCTTAAAGTCTCACCTTGTTTTACCTCTGTCTCCTTCACCTCCTCCTCTTCCTCCTCATCATCCCAGTTATCCTGCAAAACAGTGAAGATCCTTTTACAGATGCCTGTAACCTCTTCCAGAGCCCACAAACCCACTGATCTGGTAGCAGAGTGAGGGAGCCATGGGAGCTGTACCTAAGGGGTTTTTGGAGCTGTCCACCCTGGTTGGGGCCAGTTCTCACCATGAAAAAGGCAGGTTTTGGTCAAACAACCAGCTTGTCAGTCATTACAACAGCCAGGTCACAAACAGTCAAACACCAGTGGCACAAAGAGGACTTTATTCTCATTTCTGGCATTTTGAGACACTGAACATCCCTGCGGGATGGGCGCAGCACAGCCCTGCTGGAGACCCCCAGCCCAGCTGAAACCATATCAGAGCAGCACAGGCTGTTCTGTCCCACAGCACCCAGGGCCCCTCTCCTGGGCTGGGAAAAGCTTCCCAGGGCTGCAGGGATTTTCTGGGAGGCCCCAGCAGAGGCAGCTCTGCAGAGCCCCACGCTGCACTGGGATGTGCTGATCCAAGCAAGGAGACACCGAGTCCTTCCACCAGCTCACCCTGGATAATTGGCACCTGCAGGGGACTCGGCTTCCCTGCCACATTCCATGCAGCTGACTTGAATCTGGAGCAGCATTATTTTAGCTCACATCTAATTAACTCTGCTACACCCACTGCTTAAAGAGCTCCACTCAGCACTGAGGAGCTGCCTCAGCCCCAGCCCCGCCAGGCTGCGAGTCAGATCCAACTGCAGAGGAAGGGCAGCCTGGCCATGAGGGGCTCATCCATGGCACTGGCATGTCTGGGACACTTCACAGAGGGCACAGTGGGCAAGGACTCTGTGCTGTGAGATGTGCCCCAACCATATCCTGCCAGCCAGGCCTGGTTCACAAACCCAGGGAATACCAAGTCCTGCCAGCCAGGCCTGGTTTGTAAACCCAGGGAATACCAAGTCCTGCCAGCCAGGCCTGGTTTTTAACCCAGGGAATACCAAGTCCTGCCAGCCTTGCCTGGTTTATAAACTCCAGGGAATTCCAAGTCCTACCAGCCAGGCCTGGTTTTTAACCCAGGGAATACCAAGTCCTGCCAGCCTTGCCTGGTTTGTAAACCCAGGGAATTCTCTTGGAGGAAGAGCCAAGTGCCCCAGTGCAGTGTCCTTGCAGTGATACAGTAATTCCCAGAGAACACATTCATTCCCCAGTATTCCAACACTGTTTCTGTGTCCTTCATGGGAGCAGGGCCCGGAACACCCTCCCTGTGGCTGGGACTGGGCTCTGGCTCCCAAGCCCAGCCGAGCTCTGGGATGGAGCAGGCACTGCCCTGCTCTGGCTGTGCCAGCCCTGAGTCAATTGATGAAAATTCCTGGCAGCAGGCCTGACTTCTGGGGAACATGTGCTGGGGAACACTGAGAGGAGTTTTGTTACCAAAGGTGCTAATTTTAAACCCGGGAAGTTGACGTTTCCCAAATTAACAGTTACTGCAAGTTCATTACTAAAAGACCTCCCAAAACACAGATCTGCAGATACAAAGCACATTCCACAATGTGAGATGCCTTAGGAAAGCCACGGGCAGAAAACACTTTGTGCTGCCACTTTAGACCACGTCATCTCCTTCACGTGGGGATTTCCCCATGTGGGCCCTGGCACTGAGGGATCCAGGGCCTGAGCAGGGGCCTTTGGGAGTCTGGCAGGAAGAGCAAACCAAAGGAAAATAAACCAAAATAAAACACCTTTCCTTCCTGGATCCTCTCTAGATGCAGCTCTGGCACTAAACCCATAATCCCTGGGAAATAGTTAAGCAACTGCATTAAACTATGCGTAGATGTAAAATGTCTTCCCAGTGCCAGAGGGCAGGGATGGATGAGATATTGGGAAGGGATTGTTCCCTGGGAGGGTGGGGAGGCCCTGGGATGGAACTCCCAGAGCAGCTGTGGCTGCCCCTGGATCCCTGGCAGTGCCCAAGGCCAGGCTGGACGGGGTTTGGAGCAGTGGAAGGTGTCCCTGCCAAGGCAGGGGTGGCACTGGATGGGATTTAAGGTCCCCTCCAGCCCAAACCATTCTGGGATTCCATGTGAGGAATGTTTGTTCCTTTGTTAAACAGACAGAGACCCCTCAGGTGTCTCCAGGAGAACCTCTCTTGTCCAGCTCTCCTGGACACATTGCCTCCAGCAGGAAAGCTTCTCACTTTCTAAGGAAGGAGGAAAAGCAAATGTCACCAACAGCCTGAGCTACAGGTGTCTGTACCCACCTGTCAGTCACAGAGCTGTCAGTCACACACACCTGTGTCAATCACACACACCTGTGCCACTTCCACCCTGCCCACACTCCTTCCCAGTGCCTGGAGCTGCTGTGCACACACCTGTCCTTGTCCTGCTGCTCTAATGTGACACCTGGGACACCGGGCTGAGGCTACTGTTGAGTTTAAGAAGGAAAGCTACACACAGAATCACAGAAATCTGGTAACTTCAGGGTTTTTAAAAGATGAACTACTTTTTCCGTACTGTTTATGGGAAGAACTCCACCTGAGCCCCAAGAAAAACTGCTGGTGCTTTTCAGAGATTCTGGTAACAGTGTCCTCAAAACCAACCCTGAGTCCTCACCCAGTGTTACAATGTCCCAGGGCTGGAGGAAACAAAAAGGTCTTTTGTAGTTGCCTTATTCCACTGATAGAACCCCGGGATGGATCGGGTCCGCAGGGACCTCAGAGACCACCCAGCTCCACCCTCTGCGTGGGCAGGGACACCTTCCACTGTCCCAGGCTGCGCCAAGCCCTGTCCAGCCTGGCCTGGGAACCCATCTGGTGTGCATTCCCTGGCAGCCCTTAGCACTATCCACATGAAAATGGAGGTTTCTGTGGCACCACCAGCCTGCCAAGGGGAGCCGAGCAGGAGCAAACAGCCTTTGAGGGAGCTCTGCGTGCAGGCGCACCAGCAATGATCATCCACACGTTTTATCCCAGTGCCCTGCAGACACCACGCTCAAACGCGGCAAGACCCTGCCTCGTGGCGTGTGGAGAAGCAGGAAAATCGGGTGGAAAAGACGTGCTGGTAGAGCACAGAAGCTTCTGGTCAGCGGCAGAAGCACCAACACAGCACTGCCGTCATTAACCCCGTCCCGACGCCTCCCCAGCGCACCCCACTCCCAGCGCAGGGCCCGACAGGCTGCAGACAGCGGGGGCACAGCGCCCTACAGCCGGGGGAGCAGCCGGAGAGCAGCAGGTGGATCCCCCAGAGAGCGGGAGGCGCCGCTCCCGGAGCGCCCGTCCGACCCTCCGTGCGCGCACGTCCCGGGGCAGCGGCACCGGCGGCGGCCAGGGCGGCTCGGCTCCTCCTGCCATTCCCACTTGTCACCGGGGCCGACCCCGGGGCCGCTGCCGCGCGGGCGGAGCCGCCGTGCCCGGGAGCCCCGGGGTGTCCGGCCCGGCCCGGCCCCGCCGCCCGCCGAGGCCCGAGCCCGGCCCGGGGCCGCGCAAACCCGCCCGGCCCGCCGGGGCCCCGACCCCCGCCCCGGCCGGGCCCGCGGCCCCGCACTCGGGCGCCATATGGCAGCGGCCCGCCCGCCCCGCCGCCCCCACAGCGGGCCCCGCAGCCGCCGCGCCGCGGGGTCCCGGCGGGGCCCGCCCGGCCGCACCTTCACGTCGTCCTCCTCATCCTCGCCGGCCCAGCGGTCCCCGGCCACCCCCGGCACCAGCCGCTTCGCCACCGGCTCCACCACCTCGAAGCTGTCGGCGTCTGTGGGGAGAGGAGCGCGGGTGAGGGGCGGGGAGCGGCGCGGGGGGGCCCCCGCCGGCCCCGGGCCCCGCGGCCCCGCCGCACCCACCCCACGAGTCCGCCGCCTCCGCCGCCATCTTGCCCCGACCGCGGCCGCCGGGCAGCGCCGCGCGGGGCACGCCGGGACGGCGGCGGACTGAGCCCGCCCCGCCCCCGACCACGCCCACAGGAGGCGGGGCCTGAGCGCCGCGCGGGAACGGGGCGGGAACGGGGAGAGGGGGCGGAGCCACGATCGGGACCGGGATCGGGAACGGGAGCGGGAGCGGGATCGGGAATGAGAACGGGATCGGGAACAGGAGCGGGAGCGGGATCGAGATCCGGAGCCGAGTCGGGATCGACCCCAGGCCCGGCATCCCGCAGTCCCGGGCCCGTCCCGGGGCAGCGCCTGCCCGGCGCTATCGCGGGCCGCAGCCGCGGGAGCCGCCCCGGCCCCGCCGCACGCCCAGCCCGGGAGCGGAGCCGAGCGCAGGGAGCGGAGCCGGGCCCGGCCGCGGGATCCCGGCACGGCTCGGGCACGCCGCGCGCGGGTTCACCCGCTCCGGGCCGCCAGGCTCTCCTTCCCCTCTGTCCTGTAACACGAAACAGAGAAAAGCTGGAATTGTTCACCTCCTCACTGCAGCTCCCAACTTCTGTGAGAGTCCCAGGAAGTGGAAAAGGAGGATAGATTTTGTCTGAAGATATTAAATTTAAAACGTGTCTTTCATGAAGCAAATCAATGATCTCTGTATACACCTGTATAAATCACATACGTGTCTAGGAAAAACACAAAGGAAAAATAGAGGCTTCCGAATTTATCATCCTTTTCCCATTCTTCTCCATTTTCCAGACAATATAAATAATAACAGACGGCCCCAACAATGCCAATGCTCAAATAAGTTATATCCTCACCAAATCTACGGTTTCACAGCCTCGGGGTGCTGTGAAGATAACCACAAAATTGCCAGGAATTGTGCAGTAATTTGGAATACGTTAATACTGGAATATGTAATTCGGAATTCCAAGGATTTACACAGAACATTTAAATTTTTCCTTGACAGTAAAACACAGACACGACTTCTTCCACTTCAAGGCTGAAAACTGACAGGAGCAATGTCCTGACTTACAGAAAAGTGAGGCTCAGTGAAGGATGAGATCAGCTAAAAATCATAAAAACAGAATCCAGAGCGTAAGTATTTAATTAAATCTTTGTGCTTGTGTAGACTAGAAATGATTGCAGAAGAAACAGAAATCCATAGCACAGGACTCCTCTTGGCATCAATATTTTACAGGATTGGCCCCCATCAGTACAAATGACATTTTTGCAAGTACCAAGAACAAAAACTCCTCCTCCTCCTCCTCCTCTGCTGCCGGGGCTCGGGGATTCGCAGCGGCCCCGCTGCAGCCCCGGAGCTTCGGTGCTGGCAGGGACGGTGCTGGCAGGGCTCTTGTCACCGAACCAGGGCCGGTTCCACATTCCAGGGCTCCTCCCGAACCCCATGGGTGCCCTGGAGGCTCCCGCTGGCAGCAGGGTGCTGTGGCGGGCACATTCAGCCTTCCACGCTCACAGGCAATGTGATCGTCAGGCGCGGTGAATCCGAGCTGGGGGAAGCAGGAACACCGAGGCTGGGAAACAAAAGGCCTGAACAGGTCCTGCCACTGAAGGGCTGGCAGGTGTGACGGGGCTGCCAGCACCAAGGGGCTCCAACACGGACTGGAATCCACAGGGACACGGAAAACAGGCCACCACAACCCAGCACGGAGCACAAAGGAAATAATGCAGAACTTTGGAAACAGGATGTGGTGCTTTGCACAAGGACAAGACCATAATCCATAAGGAAGCAGTGATCCAGCTGCATGGTGCCCTGCTCAGGGGGCACAAGCCACACTCACACCTGGCTGAGCTCCCCCAGGCACAGGACCCAGAGCTGGGCACAGGAACAGGGAACTCCCCCTCGAGATGAACAGGACAGAAATCAAACCTGTGGATGAAAACTCTGCGTCACACCAGCAAGGTTTGCAGGAGGCAGAAGCACTCTGCAGAGTTCAGTGATCAACACCAGGCTTGCAGCACAGGAAAATATGAATATTTAATATGTTTACCAAGAATCTCTGTCAGTCCCGTTGTGCACCGCTGCAGAAGCACATCCCCTCGTTTACATTCGGGTTTCCCTCGCGGATCCGATGGGCACAGCGCACACGCAGCTGGAAAGTGCAACATGCCTTTGGTTTCCTCAGCTCTGGAAGCACTTCTGGGACGGCTGGAGCCACAGAGGAGCTGGGATGTTACTGGAACAGGTGAACATCCCAGCACAGCTGGAAAAGGCCGCGAGCTAAAGCTGGGCTCCTTCTGGCAGATCCGTGAATTTCACAGCAGTTCTGTGATGTGGGAACACTGGGAGGAATCCCCCGTTAGGCAAAGCTTCACCAGGGAACTGAAACCCCTCAGATTCAGATTTACATCGCAAGGAACGAGGGAGAAATGGCTGCAAAGCGAGGGGCAGCTGCACACAAGCTGCCCCTCCCTTCCAGAGTCCATCCATCCATCTCTCCATCAGCTGCCCAGGGGACACGGCTGCACCAAGCAGATGTAAAGGTAATGTTCTGTACATTTTATTTCAATAAAGACATAAGACAAACAGCGTAAAGATGCCCAGATGCCCTAAAGATAAATACATTTAAAAGATTCTCATTAAAATGAATCTGTAGTATTTCTTTCCTGCAAGCAAAATACCTTTCTTTAAATACAAAAAAAATCAGTATTCTGAATTGCAAATGTTTTCACTTTTTTTGCAGAAAATCTGCCATGATGATCTTGTTTTTAATGAATAAGGATTTTCCACAAAACAGGCTTGCTCTACATGCTAAGTTTTAACAGTTCAGTGACACCATGTGCTAGCTACATACACAACAGATAATATAGTAAGAAAACACTCAACCTGATGAAAAGTTAAAATCTTCATTAATACACTGGAAAAAGTTGACATAACTCATGCCTTTTAAAATCAAAAATACAAAAATTAAATGTTTTGCTAAAAAGATTTTCCTTATTTTAAGGACTCATTTGAAAATGAAGCTGCATGTAATTTGTACAATAAAATTGTACAAGTAAACAGGTAATATACATAAAAAATTAATTGACATACTTCTCAATTATCAGCTGTCCACCTTTAATTTCCAATACTGTACTTTCTTATCAAGCATACAAAATAGCAAACTTCTCTTTAGAAAAAGTGCCGTTCTGTGACATCTTTTACACAAAACCAGTCCGAGCCTGTGGCGTGGTAATGCAGTCGAGAGGCAAAGCTTCCTAACTCGTACAAATCCTACCTTCCGTAAAAAGCCTCCGGGAAAGGCGACTCCCACCGCTACAAAAATATCCCTCCGGGGCGCTGCATTAGGAGCCAGGGCCGGGCTGTTCCCTCGGAAACCAGTGGGATGGCAGGGCAGCCCTGCCCCGGAGAGGCCGATTGGAACCAGGAGTGTCACAGGAGCCCTGCCCGGGGGCAGCCTGGCCTCACCTGCCAGGTGAGCACGCCCGTCCTGCCCTGGCCCGGGCCGGGCACAGCAGAGGGTGAGGTATTCCTTGTCCATCGTGGTGCCACTGCCAGGTGTGCTCTGTCCAGAGGACGTGCCATCGCAATGGTTTAGGATATTCCCAATATTAGTCATTCTTATCTTCGTCTTATCTAGCCAGTCTCTTGATTTTTGAAAAGGTTTTCGACTACAGTAGAATATTACAGAAAGAAAATATAAATGCAGGGTTTCTTTTTTTTTTCTTTCTAAATGAAACTTACGTGGGCTAAAACTAGAGAATATTTTTAAACAAATATACAGGATGCAGGCAGACAAAGCAGGGAAACGGCCAGCCAACTGTTTAATAAAAAACTAACAAAATTTGGCTATTTCCAGAAAAACTATGAAGCGCCTCAACTAAAAGGAATGCATAATGAAATTCTAATCTAATACAGGTCAAAAATGTAAAAAGGTTATAAACCTTAACAGGAAAAATAAAACAACTTTTACTGGCCATTCCTGTTGAAATGAGAATCTTAAAAGTAACAGAAAAGTGGCTACAAACCCACTTAGAGCACCGAACAGAGAGAAAATCCGAGTCCGTTTTCAATCTCTGTTGTATCATAAAATCCTGTGTTTCTACAGGTCAAACTGCTGGTGGCAGAAACAGAATTTTCTTTATAAACTGCAGATGTCCTGTACATAAAAAATTTCCTTGGAGTTGCACTAGTTCTAAAGACTTTTCTGTTCTAGCCTCCCTACTGCGGGTACTGGATTGTACTGATGGCGGCAACCTCAGGTGTAGAAAGTCTCTTTCTGTAACCCTTGATCATTGTTGGGCACCAAAGATAAGAAAAGCAAGACGGGGTACAAAAATGCAAAATTTCAACAGTAATGGCAATGTTTTGTATTAGTCCAACAGGGTCCTGCATTTCCTCCCCTCGGCAGCGAGAGCACAGGCTTTAATCGGGGGGTAGCAAATCATGCAAGCGAAATCTGTCTCTGATGTGAGGTCGGACGTCTTCGTTCTGTGGGGGAAAGGGAGGTTTAGGAGAATGAGCACAGCCAGAGCCCCGCTGCAGCAGGGCTCCTGGCCCGACACCCCTCTCTGAACACACAAACAGAAACCAGGGACGCTGCCACCCAGAGAGCCACAGAAACAACTCCAGAGCACCCACCAGAGCTCAGGAGTGATTTATTGGCCTTTCAGGAGCAAAGACACACAGCACAGCCAGCAACAGGCACTGTGGCATCAAAATGCTCAGAGGTTCCCAATTTCCTGATGACTGATGTCACAATCCCACAGCCCTGCATTTTCAGCACAGTCAGCAGTGACAAGCCCCCTTCTGCTGTGTGAACACGTCCCTGCATCTCCACCAGCCTCAACCTCAGTGACTCAGAAACCCTTAACAATAGGTGAAAATATTAAAGGAACTCACTGACAGTTCTGGGAAAAGACAAGAAAGCAAACACTTACCAGCTCTACTAGTTTCTCCAGAAATGGAATCAACTTTAGGAGTTCATTATCATTTTTATCCATGAACCAGCTTTCTATAGGAATTCCATTGGAAAGCTGAAGTTAAAACACGAAAGAAAATCATCAACACACAATTTATATTTAATTTATCTACAAATAAAACTTGTGAAATAGCATCTGGGGGAAAAATGTTTCCAAGTTACAGATTCCTGAGTGTTTTCCCCACAGTTTGGTTTGCAGACTTCAATACCATCCCCAAACTTGCATTTCCCTGTCCCCTCAGGAAGTTCTGCCCCCTGAGGTGTCCCCTGCCCCAGCCCCTCACCTGGTAAGCAAAGGCTTGCGGTGAATTGTCAATGATGATGGTTTTGGAGAGGTCTCTGCCCAGGATGTTCAAATCCTTGATGTAATTCCCTTGTACACACACACAATGCTCACGGAAGAGTCGATGCCTGTCGTTAAAGGAGAATAGTCATTAATGAGGCCAAGGACTACATCCACACTGCACCCACAACAGGCAGCCTTGCCAAGCATTATCCATTTTCTTTCTCTTCCCATCTCCTGTCAGAGAATTTTCTGTTCTCTTTAGAGCTTTTTACTGGTAAAATGCCCAGTTCAGGTGAGTTTGCACTAACCCAGTTCTGGTTAGCTCCTTTCCCATTAGGGCCACATTCCATCACCTCCTTCCTCTGCCATCAGCCTGCTCCTGTGTAATTCATGACAGAAGGAATGGATGGATTGACTAAAAGGACTCAGATTGAAAACCCAGCAGGAATAAAACTCCCATCCCACGGCATACCCACAGAACCATAAACTGCCAAGCAGGCAGATTTGGTGCTGCCCAGCCCCACTGCAGAGCAGCCCCTGCAGGCTGCTGTATGTTTAAATGAGTGCTCAGGAGCTGCACACAGTGTGCCTAATTCCATGCAGGAGCTGAGCTGCCCACGTTGCCATGGAGGGGAACGAGCTGCTGCATTTATATATAGAGAGTGAGTCACACACGTGTGGGGCCTGGCAGGCACTGGGGCTGGTGGCAGAGCTGGGCACAGGGAGCCCAGAGAGAGCCGGGCAGCACAGGAACCCCTCTGCAGGCTCCCAGCCCTGCCTGCTGCTCGTGCCACTGGCTCTGCCCCGTGCCAGGAGCACTCAGAGCCCTGCAGGCTGGATCAGTGTGTGCAGGAAGGTGTGACACACGGACACAGGCACACACACACTGTCTGTCTGCAGGAAGGTGTGACACACGGACACCCTGTCTGTCTGCAGGAAGGTGTGACACACGGACACAGCCACACACACACTGTCCTGTGTGCAGGAAGGTGTGACACGCGGACACAGGCACACACTGTCCTGTGTGCAGGAAGGTGTGACACACGGACACCCTGTCTGTCTGCAGGAAGGTGTGACACACGGACACAGGCACACACACTGTCCTGTCTGCAGGAAGGTGTGACACACGGACACCCTGTCTGTCTGCAGGAAGGTGTGACACACGGACACAGGCACACACACACTGTCCTGTGTGCAGGAAGGTGTGACACACGGACACCCTGTCTGTCTGCAGGAAGGTGTGACACACGGACACAGACACACTGTCCTGTCTGCAGGAAGGTGTGACACACAGACACAGCCACACACACACTGTCCTGTCTGCAGGAAGGTGTGACACACAGACACACTGTCCTGTGTGCAGGAAGGTGTGACACACGGACACCCTGTCTGTGTGCAGGAAGGTGTGACACACGGACACAGCCACACACACACTGTCCTGTGTGCAGGAAGGTGTGACACACGGACACAGGCACACACACCCTGTCTGTATGCAGGAAGGTGTGACACATGGACACAGCCACACACACTGTCCTGTGTGCAGGAAGGTGTGACACATGGACACAGCCACACACTGTCCTGTGTGCAGGAAGGTGTGACACACGGACACAGGCACACACTGTCCTGTGTGCAGGAAGGTGTGACACACGGACACAGGCACACACTGTCCTGTCTGCAGGAAGGTGTGACACACGGACACCCTGTCTGTCTGCAGGAAGGTGTGACACACGGACACAGGCACACACACACTGTCCTGTGTGCAGGAAGGTGTGACACATGGACACAGGCACACACTGTCCTGTCTGCAGGAAGGTGTGACACACGGACACAGCCACACACACTGTCCTGTGTGCAGGAAGGTGTGACACACGGACACAGGCACACACACACTGTCCTGTGTGCAGGAAGGTGTGACACACGGACACCCTGTCTGTCTGCAGGAAGGTGTGACACACGGACACCCTGTCTGTCTGCAGGAAGGTGTGACACACGGACACCCTGTCTGTCTGCAGGAAGGTGTGACACATGGACACCCTGTCTGTCTGCAGGAAGGTGTGACACACGGACACAGGCACACACTGTCCTGTCTGCAGGAAGGTGTGACACACGGACACAGCCACACACACACTGTCCTGTGTGCAGGAAGGTGTGACACACAGACACCCTGTCTGTCTGCAGGAAGGTGTGACACATGGACACCCTGTCTGTCTGCAGGAAGGTGTGACACACGGACACAGGCACACACACACTGTCCTGTCTGCAGGAAGGTGTGACACACGGACACAGGCACACACACACTGTCCTGTGTGCAGGAAGGTGTGACACACAGACACCCTGTCTGTCTGCAGGAAGGTGTGACACACGGACACAGCCACACACACTGTCTGTCTGCAGGAAGGTGTGACACACGGACACAGGCACACACACACTGTCCTGTGTGCAGGAAGGTGTGACACATGGACACAGGCACACACACACTGTCCTGTGTGCAGGAAGGTGTGACACACGGACACAGGCACACACACACTGTCCTGTGTGCAGGAAGGTGTGACACACGGACACCCTGTCTGTCTGCAGGAAGGTGTGACACACGGACACCCTGTCTGTCTGCAGGAAGGTGTGACACACGGACACCCTGTCTGTCTGCAGGAAGGTGTGACACATGGACACCCTGTCTGTCTGCAGGAAGGTGTGACACACGGACACAGGCACACACTGTCCTGTCTGCAGGAAGGTGTGACACACGGACACAGCCACACACACACTGTCCTGTGTGCAGGAAGGTGTGACACACAGACACCCTGTCTGTCTGCAGGAAGGTGTGACACATGGACACCCTGTCTGTCTGCAGGAAGGTGTGACACACGGACACCCTGTCTGTCTGCAGGAAGGTGTGACACATGGACACCCTGTCTGTCTGCAGGAAGGTGTGACACACGGACACAGGCACACACACACTGTCCTGTGTGCAGGAAGGTGTGACACACAGACACCCTGTCTGTCTGCAGGAAGGTGTGACACACGGACACAGCCACACACACTGTCTGTCTGCAGGAAGGTGTGACACACGGACACAGGCACACACACACTGTCCTGTGTGCAGGAAGGTGTGACACACGGACACTCTGTCTGTCTGCAGGAAGGTGTGACACACGGACACAGCCACACACACACTGTCCTGTCTGCAGGAAGGTGTGACACACGGACACCCTGTCTGTCTGCAGGAAGGTGTGACACACGGACACAGGCACACACACACTGTCCTGTGTGCAGGAAGGTGTGACACACGGACACAGGCACACCCTGTCTGTCTGCAGGAAGGTGTGACACACGGACACACACATCCTGTCCTGTGTGCAGGAAGGTGTGACACACGGACACAGGCACACCCTGTCTGTCTGCAGGAAGGTGTGACACACGGACACAGCCACACACACACTGTCCTGTCTGCAGGAAGGTGTGACACACGGACACAGCCACACACACACTGTCCTGTCTGCAGGAAGGTGTGACACACGGACACAGGCACACACACACTGTCTGTCTGCAGGAAGGTGTGACACACGGACACAGGCACACACTGTCCTGTCCGCAGGAAGGTGTGACACACGGACACCCTGTCTGTCTGCAGGAAGGTGTGACACACGGACACAGGCACACACACACTGTCCTGTGTGCAGGAAGGTGTGACACATGGACACAGGCACACACACACTGTCCTGTGTGCAGGAAGGTGTGACACATGGACACCCTGTCTGTCTGCAGGAAGGTGTGACACACGGACACCCTGTCTGTCTGTAGGAAGGTGTGACACATGGACACACACACCCTGTCCTGGAGTGCCAGTGCCCTCCTGGGCACCGTCCTCTGGGGTGTCCCCACCAGGGAGGGCTTCTCTGGCCTGGACAGCCCACACAGGGAAATCCCTGAGCAGAAATCAGTTTGGGTCCAGCATTGCCAGGTACAGTCCCCCTGCCAGGTGAGAGTGACAGAATCTCACCCCTGGAATTTCCTTCTGCCCTAAGGAACTGGAAAAGCCAACACTTCCCAACAAAGCTCAGTATTGAGAAATGAAAAACCAAATCAGCTCCAATACAAAACCAACAGACAAATGATTTTGTGACCGAATGAAAATTAAAAGGATGCTGATTGTAAAAGCTATACAAGTTACAATTTATAATAAATAACTCCAGTTATTAAGTTTAAAAGTAATCAGGCACTCATTTAATTTCCTTTATTTGCAGTGCATATTTCAGAGCACATTTTTGATCCCCAAGAGGACGTTTCCCATGAGCCAGCCTAACAGAGACTGATCAGGACAGGATTTGGCTTGGGGTTATTTTATCACAAGGCACCAATTCCATCACTTCAGTCCATTCTTCTCCTTCTCTTAGCCCAGGCAAACCCCCAAGGAATCAGTCTGGGAGACACTGCAGTAAGTGGGCAGGCACAGGACTCAGTTTGCTCATGACATTGTTCTGGTTTTACCTGACCAGCTGCTTTTTGGGGTCCAGGATGTTCAACAACTTGTCTGCATACACCTTCTTAGAAGCAGTAAACAGAATAATCTGGGGATTGAAAGGGGAAAAAAGTCACCACTGGAGGTACAAGGAAGTGGATACCATTTAAAAATGAAATTCAAAGGTGGTTGTGGGAAATGAATTTGTAGAAAATTTTTAAAGTCTGATAGAAGGTTCTTATAGTGTGTACTTGTATGTAAACTTTGAGATAAGAAATGTTGACTTAAAAATGTTATGGAATAGGACAGATATTGTTGAGAGAGAAATGGAATTAGAAGTAAGTTTTAAAAGGTGGTTTTGTAAATAAGATTAGCTATTTTGGAAAAATAGAATTATGAAAGATGTATTGAAGTAAGATTTATGAGGGGTAATTTTAGATTACTGGTTCTAAGGTATTTATAGCATGGTGTGGGTAAAGTTGATAGGTTAAGAAATGTTTATAGTGTATTGTAATTAGGAAATAGTTGGTTTGTGATTGTAATGGTGTGAATTCTAACATTTGTATTATTTTACTTTTCATATGAGATTGAGAATAGAACAAAAGTTTTAAACATATTTTTTAGTTGTTTTATTTTTGGGTTAGCAAATGGTTTAATCTGATAAATTGGCGTTCAGCGTGAGGAAAAAGGGTCTGACAGCTGGAAAATGAGAAAGGGAGAGCTGGAGTGTGCCAGCCTTACCTCGTAGATCTGAGACATGCGCTCCAGGAACTCTCGGAAGAACGGCCTTAGCCGGACGTACACCTGCACAGAGAGAGGGGCTTCAGCAAAGGGCAGCTTCCAGCCTCCCTCCAGGGTGAGCATCACACACACAGAGAGGGGCTTCAGCAAAGGGCAGCTCCCAGCCTCCCTCCAGGGTGAGCATCACACACAGAGAGAGGGGCTTCAGCAAAGGGCGGCTCCCAGCCTCACACCAGAGTGAGCATCACACACAGAGAGAGGGGCTTCAGCAAAGGGCAGCTCCCAGCCTCACACCAGGGTGAGCATCACACACAGAGAGAGGGGCTTCAGCAAAGGGCAGCTCCCAGCCTCACACCAGAGTGAGCATCACACACAGAGAGAGGGGCTTCAGCAAAGGGCAGCTCCCAGCCTCACACCAGGGTGAGCATCACACACAGAGAGAGGCTTCAGCAGAGGGGCAGCTTCCAGCCTCCCTCCAGGGTGAGCATCACACAGAGAGAGAGGGGCTTCAGCAAAGGGCAGCTCCCAGCCTCCCTCCAGGGTGAGCATCACACACAGAGAGAGGGGCTTCAGCAAAGGGGCAGCCCCCAGCCTCCCTCCAGCACTAGAGAGAGGGGCTTCAGCAGAGGGCAGCTCCCAGCCTCCCTCCAGGGTGAGCATCACACACAGAGAGGGGTTTCAGCAAAGGGCAGCTCCCAGCCTCACACCAGGGTGAGCATCACACACAGAGAGAGGGGCTTCAGCAAAGGGGCAGCTTCCAGCCTCCCTCCAGGGTGAGCATCACACACACAGAGAGGGGCTTCAGCAAAGGGCAGCCCCCAGCCTCCCTCCAGGGTGAGCATCACACACAGAGAGGGGCTTCAGCAAAGGGCAGCTCCAAGCCTCCCCCAGGGTGAGTACCACACAGAAAGGGGCTTCACCAGCCTGCACCCTCCCTCCAGGGTCAGCAGCACACACAGAGGGGCTTCAGCAACAGGGCCAGCCTGCAGCAGCACTGGCAGCCTGCACCCTCCCACCCACCAGGGTCAGCAGCACACAGACAGGGGCTTCACCAGGCTGCACCCTCCCACCCTGCACACAGGGTCAGCACCACAAACAAACCAACCAACCAACAAACAGACAGACAAACTTCCTGTGTAACAGCACCCCAGGGCCACCAATGCTCCAGCAGCTCCCAGCCTGAGCAGCTCAGAGGGAGCAGTAACACACTGACATCAGCCTGAACATTCCAATGGAAAATTGGATGGGATTAGGAAAAAAATGAATAAAATACAGAAGTTGGACAATCTCTCTGTTATAAAAATGAAACTGGTTGCTTTGACCAAACACCCTGAGCTGGCTCTGACCAGCAGGGCAGCACCAGTTCAAGCCCTGGACACAAAAAATAAATCCTCTTCTGAATAACCACCAACAACTACCTGAGCCTGGGGATGCCAGAGCGATCTTAAAAAAGGCTTCAGCAGCTTGTACAATTCCCTAAACTCAACCACCACCAGCACAGAACTGCACACACAGAGAAGCCATTCCCTGTAAGGAACTGTGGAGTCACAAGAGGCCCCAGCCAGGAGGGTTCTGCCTCCCTCTGACTCCAACAGAGGATTTGGGCTCATGGGGAGGAGCTGAAAGGGGAACAGCTCCAGTGAATACAGAATTTCCTGCCAGATCTGACACCTGCAGTTTCTCACCAGACAGGTGTAAAATGCCAGGCTGCTGCTTCTCCCTCTTCAAACAAGCTGAGAACAACTGCACACAGCAAGGATTCCCACAAAATAAAATCAAAAAGTTTGTGTTTCTCTATTTACCTGGTAAATGACATCTTGAAAAAGAACTGGAAAAGTGAGTGCAGCATCTTCTAATTCATTTAGACTACAGTGCACTAATGTTTCATCCTAGAAAAAAAGTTACATAAAAGTAAGAGAAGAGTGTGAAAAAACAATGTGGAAAATAGAAGTAATTTTCTGCATTTTATGTTCATTTTAAAGCAGGTTTATTTAGAATGGAAACTCTACTTTTGTGCAAGTGCTGTCAAGATTGAAGAAAATTCTTAGGATGAATTAAACATGTAATTATTCTTGTAATTTTTAAAAATTTTCAGAAAAACTGTGTGCTGGGGGTGTAGTTATAAAGAGGTATTTTATTTTGTAGGCTCTTCTCTCATTCAGTTCCAGCCTGTATCTTTCAGTGCGAATAATCCACCCATCCCTATGATCCCAGGGATGGCCCAACTGGTGCTGCTCATAAAACCATCACCATTAACAGGGCCTGAAACAACTTTCAAAACAGAGACATTGAAACAAACCATCATAAAGACAAATACAGAATATTTCAAAAAGTGGATTTGTACCTTTTGAAAATGTTCTAAAAAGTAAAAGTTTAATTTTTCATCAATCTTGATGAAAGGCACTCATAACTGAATTTTCCTATTTATTCCACCTCATTTTCCCACCCTGGATTTAGAGAAGCTTTATGGGGACAGATAAATGTTTGAGATGTTAAAATTGTAATGCTTTTCTTTTTTTAAAGAAGCAGGATATAAGTATTTGACAAATGCAGCTCACATTCTATTCCTACCACAATTAATTCTTTTTCAACTATTTTTAACTAAAATTATGCAACATTCAGCAGTCTTTGTTTAAAGCAAGCATAACTGATTTCCACAATGAACAAAATAAGGGAAACGCTCCATTCCCCTGCTCTGGTTTGTGTTTATAAAGGTATTTACCAAGTCTAGAACTAATGAGAACTCTGGTGTGCTTCTGGTTTTCAGTGGGAGAGCTGGCTTCCTGTTCAGCTGCTCTTCTGTTAGTGGGGGGACATGTTTGATGAAATAGTATCTGAAAAGAATACGGATTTTGCTGTAAAAATGGACATTATTGAACTGAAATGTTGTAGCCCAACTTAATATTTGAAATACTTAAGGCACCAGAAGTAAGCATTTTAAATTGAAATAAACCCCACATGAGCATACACATGGTTTCTTCAGGCTCAGAGCTTTTGGAGCTCATTATCATAACATGAAAATGATCCAATTTAAATAGAAGCATCTTAATTCAGTACCCCAAATGATTAATTTACTATTTCCAGCAGAAACACTGGCACTTACGGATCAAAGACTTCCCAGTCCTCTTCATAGGTGGCTTCTGCATGAGCTGATGAGTAGCCACTGTCTGGAGATACTGGTGCTGAAATTCAACGAAAATGACCAAAACAAAAAATAAAACAAAAAACCACAAGAGCTGGTCTTATTAGTGCAGTTCTTTAAAGTGACAATTTGCACTCGAGACTCGGGGCAGGAAAACAGTGGCAAAGTTTCCCTCCAGCCCCAGCTCCCCTGCTCAGAGGTCACATTCACCCCTAATGCAAAGCTGCTCATCCACCAGAGCTTGGAGGGTCTGGGGAGGGTTTAGTTCAGGATTTGATGCTGCCCATGCACACAGAAGCTGAATTTTGTCAAAAAAGATGTTGCCTTTGAAGAAAATATGGAAAATGAATGGAGGATCTGCGTGTTTCTCATTTACCACGTGCTTCTAATACAAGACCTCAAAATGTAGCAAACATCTTTGGAGATCAGCAAGTCCAGAGTGTGCAAGTTCAGTGTTAATAGCAATTCCTTTCCTCTGGAATCTCTGCTTCCATGGGAAGAAGTGTTACGAGGCCACCTGAGTTACACCAGGAACAGCTAAGTCCTGCCAAAACTGCGTCTTTGGTGCCTAAACCAGATCTGCCTACCAACCATAAAAACCAGCATTAACACTGTTTGCACACACCAAGGGAAGGTGGAATGAGAGCGCCTGCCGAGGTGCTGGATTCCCTGGGATCAGCCCTTCCCTGGCCCCTGGCACCACAGTCCCTGTCCCTGTCCCCTGGCACCACAGTCCCTGTCCCCCAAGGGAGGTGGGACAGGAGTCCCTGCTGAGGCGCTGCCCCCCCAGGATCAGTCCATCCCTATTCCCTGTGGCACTGTCCCCTGTCCCTTACCCAAGGACAGGTGGGACAGGAGTCCCTGCCAGGGCGCTGCCGTCCAGGATCACCGTGTCCCCCAGGATCACTGTGTCCCCCCAGGATGGCCGTGTCCCCCCAGGATCACCGTGTCCCCCTTGTCCCTGTCCCTTACCCAAGGACAGGAGTCCCTGCTGAGGCCCCGTCCCCCCAGGATGGCCGTGTCCCCCCAGGATCACCTTGTCCCCCCAGGATCACTGTGTCCCCCCAGGATGGCTGTGTCCCCCCAGGATCGCCGTGCCCCCCAGGATCGCCGTGTCCCCCTTGTCCCTGTCCCTTACCCAAGGACAGGAGTCCCTGCTGAGGCCCCGTCCCCCCAGGATGGCCATGTCCCCCCAGGATGGCCGTGTCCCCACAGGATCACCGTGTCCCCCCAGGATGGCGGTGTCCCATCCTGTCACCATGCCCCCCAGGATCACCATGTCCCCCCAGGATCACTGTGTCCCCCAGGATGGCCGTGTCCCCCCAGAATCACCGCATCCCCCCAGGATCACCATGTCCCCCCAGGATGGCCGTGTCCCCCAGGATGGCCGTGTCCTCCAGGATCACCGTGTCCCCCCAGGATCACTGTGTCCCCCCAGGATCACTGTGTCCCCCTTGTCCCTGTCCCTTACCCAAGGACAGGAGTCCCTGCTGAGGCCCCGTCCCCCAGGATGGCCGTGTCCCCCCAGGATCGCCGTGTCCCCCAGGATCACCGTGTCCCCCAGGATCACCGTGCCCCCCAGGATGGCCATGTCCCCCAGGATTGCTGTGTCCCCCCAGGATCACCGTGTCCCCCAGGATCACCGCATCCCCCCTGTCCCCGTGGCCGTCCCTTACCGGTGAGCGGGGGCAGGTCGCGGTCCCCCGGCTCCTCGGGCTCACCCAGGCCATTGTTGAGGGCCCTGCCCTGGCCGGGCTGCGCGGGGAAGGCGGCGCCGTTGGTGGAGGTGGCCGTGCTCGTGGTGATCTCGTCCACCTGCTCCATGTCCAGCTGCTTCACGATCTCCTCAGCCTCCACCGCCTGGCCCGGCGAGTCGGAGCCCGACGTTCCTGAGGCACATTTCAAACACCCTCACCCTTGGGCCGAGCTCCAGCACAGGGCTCACACTCACCACAAACCTCACACACCAAGCCTCAGGATAATGAAATGTTTCTGCAGATTCATGCCACAAAAATAAGAACCCAAGTGAAGATCATGACAATGACTTTAAAACGTGTCTGGGACAAGAAATGTAACCCCTTTGTTTTTCCTTCTCCTTATTTTCTTTTTTAATGAAAGGTGCACCACTAAATACACCCATGAAAGAAATGTTCTAATGTTTGTAAGCTTCTTTCATTAATCATCAACCCATCCAAGAATGAAGGAGCCTTTTTGCCTGGCAGCAGTAACTCTTGGTTTTTAACTAGAATGAAAAGTGTGCTGTCACTCAAAACAGCTATTTCATACAAAACTCTACCACTCTCAGCTTTAAGACTCCTGGCTTTTTGAATAATACTCACCATTTTTATTTGCTGGTGAAAAAAAATTGAAAACAGGAGAAAATATGGTTCCCAGTAACGTTGTTCGTGGGGGACTGCCTGTGGTGGGGTTATCTTCCAATTTTCCATTTTGCTTTACATGTTGGTTCGTCATCTCATAACTTCCAGCTTCTGGAAAAGAAAAAATACGGGTTTTAACACCACCCACTTGGGCTTCAGGTGCCTCTGTCCTTTTATGATCAGCATTTGCACTCTAAGGGTGTACTCTAGTTCGTGGCTCAGCTGGGTCCATGAGAGTCAGCAACTTTCTACCAGCACAAACCCAAAATGTCCATTCTCAACACCCTCAGAAGCTCCTCTCCAGATGGGGCAGCAGCCCCTGCTCACAGCAGCAGCAGGGGTGGAAATCCTGGCAGTGATTCGGTGGAGACGGCCCCGGAGCTGCCAGTGCCAGGACTCCACTAGAGGGAGGCACGAGAAAGGGTCAGAACTCCCTGGCTGAGCCTCCAGCGGCTCCAGAGCCCGGAGGTTGTTCCTCTCCACACACACAGAGGCACAGCCACAACTCGGAAGGGAAGGAATTGTCAGTTGTGATCACAGATAACACGGGACAGGATTAAATGAACATCCACATTCCAGATCTGACATGTAACAAGGGTGATCTCTCATCCCACAACTCAAATCCCCATCACAACTCTGACAGAAACCTGCCTTTGTCTGACAAGAGCTTTCAGCATCTAATGATACTGCTTACTTCCACAAATGCCAGGAGCTGGGAGGTCATGTTTCCCTCTTATTTGTGAGAAAACAGGCGAAGAGCTAAATCAAATTATTATGGGACTTTCAAAATAATAATTAAAACAAAATGTTAAATTAGTGTCAAAGCAGCTGCTGCTGATCCAAACTGTTGTCACAGAGACACAGTGGAAGGTGGAAGTGTCTGGAAGTGTTGCTCACCCCTGGAAATCGTGTTTGGCTGTGATCAGCTCAGCCCTGCTCTCCCTGCAGGCAGCCAGAGGCGCAGTAACCTCCCCACTGCAGCAGGGCCCTGGGTCAGTGCAGGTGGAGGGGCAGAGCTGCCCTGCAGTGCCCAGTGTGCCCAGTGTGCCCACAGCCCTGGGTCAGTGCAGGTGGAGGGGCAGAGCTGCCCTGCAGTGCCCACAGCCCTGGGTCAGTGCAGGTGGAGGGGCAGAGCTGCCCTGCAGTGCCCAGTGTGCCCACAGCCCTGGGTCAGCGCACAGCTGGAGGGGCAGAGCTGCCCTGCAGTGCCCAGTGTGCCCACAGCCCTGGGTCAGGGCACAGCTGGAGGGGCAGAGCTGTCCTGCCCTGCAGTGCCCCACAGTGCCCTGCCCTGCCCTGCAGTGTGCCATTCACCCACCTCCATTGAGCTGACTTTTGTCATTGAGTGCCCTGCCCTGGCCTGCAGTGTGCCATTCACCCACCTCCATTGAGCTGACTTTTGTCATTGAGTGTCCCACAGTGCCCTGCCCTGCAGTGTGCCATTCACCCACCTCCATTGAGCTGACTTTTGTCATTGAGTGCCCTGCCCTGCCGTGTGCCATTCACCCACCTCCATTGAGCTGACTTTTCCGCCGCACACGTGAGAGCTGTTTGTTGGGCTTCTCTCCTGCCTGGGGTGTGGAGGTGATCAGGTTGTTATCGATATCCCGCTCAATCCGACTCCTCTTGGGGGGATTTTCTCTTTCTTCCTTAAAATACAAAAGAGGGGGAAAACAAACGTGCTGAGCAGTGCCTTTTGCCATGGAACGGACCAGAGAATGTCATCTCCTGGAGAAAGTTCACCAAAGATCCCTTTACTGCTCCACTTCCAGGTGCAGAACGTGCAACAAGGGCCAGCTGGGATCTTACGTGAGTTTAAACTAAGTCAAAGTATGGGGAATGAAAGCTGTACATTGAGCTGCTGTAGTAGAAAAATTGTCTTTAGAGCCAATCTAAATATTCCAGTGCTGCAGAGGCTGGGAAATGCAGACACAAAGCAGCCAAAATTACCTGAAACTTGATTGCTCTGCCTGCTAAACACACAGGAGGTGAACTGCCCAACAATATCCAATGTGACAATCCATATCAGTACAGGGCAAAACTGAGCTGTGAAAAGTCCAAGGATTCTCCTTACCTGGGAATAAGTGACTGCAGCACTCATGGGAATGAGACAGAACCAAACAGTTCTGCACATCTTCTGTGCATGGCTGTATGTGCAGGCACACGTTTATGGCAGGTTTCTTACCCTTTTCCCCCAAAACACCTACGACAAGTCGATAAAATGTTGAAATTTTATCAGATTTTTATTTATCACAGAGCTGATCTGGGATACATTGTAAATTAGTTCTGACTTCCTGGATACTCTTCTTTCGAATCTGCAGTTACATAATGGCAGTATCTGAACCGCTGGGATGGATGATGTGGGGTTTTTAACTGGCCTCCATCTAGAGAAAAAAAGCCAGTTTTTGAAGTAATTGCAAGGTTACATTCAGCCTACCAAATTTTATATATATATATTGATATATTTATATATTTTATATATATGTGTGTGTGTGTGTTTGTATATATATATTTTCCACCCTCAAATGTCCATGCAGCACATGCAACAGGTGCTCCCATGTGCAGATCAGTAAAGCTCAGCTTTCTAGCTGCACCAAGATGTGAGATTTTGTGGTTTTCCCCAAAAAAACCTGGATGTGATGCTCCAAGCAGGGAAGTGCTCACTGCAGGAATCCCTGAGCAGCTGCATCAATTCCATGGCACTTGGATTTGTGAGGTTTGACCTTCATTGATTAAATGACTCCTGAACAATCTTGAATAAAATTGCCAGAAATAGTCAAGAAATTAATGCTTACAGACTGGCTTTTCTAAGTTGTTAGTACTGGTAATTCCTTGAATTTGGATCCAAGGAATCCTCAAAGTAGAAATGAAAAATGTACTGAATTTATTTGACATTTTCACAAAGAAACACCAGGCAATAAAGCCTGTGACTTATTGCACTGTTAAATACACCTACAATTGACTCCTGAAGGTTTCAAAGTCTGCTTTACCTGACACAACTCACAGGCACCTGTTGCCTTCCAACTCTTTACATTTCGCTTCCACCACACGATTAATTCTGAACAGAACTGGTTTTCAATCAGACTCGAAGCGATTACGACCCGCTTGAAAGCAAAGCAGGGGCCTGCAGGCGGCGTACCTTGGGTGTGCTTCCTTTAATGAACTTTTTGATCGAAGACAAGAGGCCCGTCTCATTCTTGGGCGGTTTTCCCCCGCCGCCAGCTAAGGGCTCCTCCACCTCCGAGTGTTTCCGCTTGGCCCGCAGCGCCCGCTGCGTGTGGAGCTGGTTGGACTGCTGGGAAGCTTTCCGTGTCCTCAGCCTCATCTTCATGGGTACCACATGGAAAGCTGCAGAGGGGAAAAGGGAAAAAATCCCTCACTGAGGAAACGTGTCAGAGCTGCAGCTCCCGAATCCCAAGGGTGACGGGAGGCTGGTGGTGCTCCCGGCACACAGCGCACTCCAGCACAGAGCTGTGTGCTCAGGGAGGGCACCACGCTGCCAGGGGAGCAAACTGTGAGTCTGCCATGGGTACAGCACCCAGCACATCATGGGTACAGCACTGAGCCTGGCACAGCCCAGGTACAGCACCCAGCACATCATGGGTACAGCACCCAGCACATCACTGAGCCTGGCACAGCACCCAGCACATCATGGGTACAGCACTGAGCCTGGCACAGCCCAGGTACAGCACCCAGCACAGCACTGAGCCTGGCACAGCCCTGGTACAGCACCCAGCACATCATGGGTACAGCACTGAGCTGGCACAGCCCAGGTACGGCACCCAGCACATCCATGGGTACAGCACTGAGCCTGGCACAGCCCTGTACAGCACCCAGCACATCCATGGGTACAGCACTGAGCCTGGCACAGCCCTGGTATGGCACCCAGCACATCAGTGAGCCTGGCACAGCCCAGGTACGGCACCCAGCACATCCATGGGTACAGCACTGAGCCTGGCGCAGCCCTGGTACAGCACCCAGCACATCATGGGCACATCACTGAGCCTGGCACAGCCCTGGTACAGCACCCAGCACATCATGGGCACAGCACTGAGCCTGGCACAGCCCTGGTACAGCACCCAGCACATCATGGGCACAGCACTGAGCCTGGCACAGCCCTGGTACAGCACCCAGCACATCACTGAGCCTGGCACAGCCCTGGTACAGCACCCAGCACATCATGGGCACAGCACTGAGCCTGGCACAGCCCTGGTACAGCACCCAGCACAGCACTGAGCCTGGCACAGCCCTGGTACAGCACCCAGCACATCACTGAGCCTGGCACAGCCCTGGTACAGCACCCAGCACATCCATGGGTACAGCACTGAGCCTGGCACAGCCCAGGTACAGCACCCAGCACATCACTGAGCCTGGCACAGCACCCAGCACATCCATGGGTACAGCACCCAGCACATCACTGAGCCTGGCACAGCCCTGGTACAGCACCCAGCACATCCATGGGTACAGCACTGAGCCTGGCACAGCCCTGGTACAGCACCCAGCACATCCATGGGTACAGCACCTAACACATCATTGAGCCTGGCACAGCACCCAGCACATCACTGAGCCTGGCACAGCCCTGGCACAGCACCCAGCACATCACTGAGCCTGGCTCAGCCCTGGCACAGGTGGGACAGGCAGGAAACCCCAAGCTGCTCAGAATGACAGAGCTGTCTAGGGTGGAAAGCACCTCTCAGGTCACGGAGTCCAAGCTGAGAACAATGCCACCTTGTGAAGCAGCAGGGTGCCACCTGCCCTGATGAAAGCATTGATTGTAGGGTGCCTGTTGTCTCCAGCCCCAAATGAGTGGACTCTGCGACCCAGGAAGTTCCTTCCTCTCTCCGTTCCTCAAAATACTTCACTGCAAGTCTCCACATTGAACTTGGGATGAGGCATAAATCTAAATCCCTGTTGAGTGCTCAGAGCAGGAGTCATGAGCCTGTGCACTCAGAGTGGGTGAGGACAGGGCAGCTCTGCAAAGGAACCCAAACTGAGCTCCACCACAGCTGAGTCTGGGAACCACAGCAGACCTTGGCAACACTCATGCAAGGGCAGGATCTATTAAAGCACAGTAAAAGGCCATTCCAGGGAATGCATCCCATTTATCTCCAGCCTCCAAGTGGGCTGCTGGAATTGTCACACTGTGCCTCGATGTCACTGTTCTCTGGGCTGGGGACGTGCCCTCTGCAGCTGCCTCGAGCTGGGCTGGTTTGAAGGGGACTCCCCCTGATTAAAATCATGTTTATGATGGATCAGGAGCAGAAAAATGAAGTAGCAAGAAATCCATCTGAGGTGCAATGCACAGAAATACTGGAAATAAAGTATTTTGCCTTTCCTAGCTGAAATCATGACAAAACCCATTTTTTAAAAGAAAATTGTATGCTTATCATTACAGGAATCAGTGCCTGCCTTTCTGGAGTCCATTTAATGTAGATCTGATTGCTGCACAGACAGAATAAATATAGCATTTAACATGTAAGCTGCCTTTCTGGAGTCCATTTAGCGTGGATCTGATTGCTGCAGAGACAGAATAAACAATCTGCAACATTTAACATATAGGTACTGTCACAACAGGTATGCTGCTTAGGAAAAGGCGATGGTGGCACTGGGATGAGTCACAGACAGGGAAACACTGATAATGTTTTTGAAAACCTGTTACACAGCAGTGTTTGTTCCCAGCTAAGTCTCAGTCTCACGCAAAGGTGCTGCAGCTAAGGAGGAATGACCCAAGCACTGACACTGCTGTCAGGCTTAGCAAGGAAAGTGCTCTGTGGGTACTGCCAAGGGTGAAACATGCTGTTACACAGAATTACTCATGGCATATTCACTGGGACTGCCAGCAAACACGGGGCTCATTCTCCACAGGTCCACCCTCAGCACTTCCATCAGTGGCCAGCGCAGTCCAACTGTCCCCAGCACTGCAAGGCCACCACTGACCGAGGGGCCACATCCACAGGGCTGGTAAATCTCTCCAGGACAGGGTCCCCAGCACTGCCCTGGGCAGCTGTGCCACAGCTGGACAGCCCTTTCCATGATGAAATTTTCCTTGATATCCACCCTGAGCCTCCCTTGGCCCAGGTCCCTCTCCTCCTGTCCCTGTTCCCAGCCTGACCCCCCTGGCTGTCCCCTGCTGCCAGGAGCTGTGCAGAGCCACGGGGTCCCCCTGAGCCTCTTTTTCTCCAGGCTGAGCCCTTTCCAGCTCCCTCAGAAGCTCCTCACAGGATTTATGTTTTGGACCCTTCCCCATCTCTGTTGCCCTTGTCTGGACACGCTCCAACACGTCGGTGGCCTTGCTCCTGCTCCTTCCTCATTTCTGTCCCACACTTACTTCAGATCCTGTCTCCTCCTCAGAGACCTGAGCAGCTCACCGAGATAACAGGGGAAATTCCTTCATTTTTACACCATCAAACCAGTCTATAAGGGGAGCCAGTGAGCATCTGAGCAACACAAGGGAGTGTCTGTGACACAGCTGGGCATCCCACAGCCCGTGGGGATGCTGGACAGCTGGACAGGACAGAGTGCAAGGACAGCAGCCTTGGAGGGCCCCGGTGCCAGAGCACTCCCTGTGCTGCAGCCTGAGCTCAGCAGAAGCCGCTCAGCCTGCAGTGAGGTGGGCAGTGTGTGTGGGGCCATGGCACACGGAACAGGCACAGCCAGCTGGCCTCTGTGACCTGCCCGTGATGTCATGGAACCACTGAGCCTGGACAAGAGCACTGAGAACACCCAGCCCAACGGCCCCAGCGCTGCAGGGCCACCACAGCCCGTGTCCCCAAGTGCCACATCCACAGGGGTGCTGAACCCTCCAGGGATGGAGACTCCACCACCGCCTGGGCAGCTGTGCCAGGGCTGCAGAACTCCCAGTGAAGAAATCTTCCTTAACATCCACCCTGAGCTCAGCCTGGGGCCGTTCCCTCTGCTCCTGTCCCTGTTCCCAGCCTGACCCCCCGGCTGTCCCCTCCTGGCAGAGCTGTGCAGAGCCACGAGGGCCCCCTGAGCCTCCTCTGCTCCAGGCTGAGCCCTTTCCCAGGTCCCTCAGCCTCTCCTGGGGCTCCATTCCCTGCCCTGGACACGCTCCAGCCCCTCCAGGTCTCTCTTTCTGTCCCCAGCATTGGAGGTGCCCCAGCAGTGCCAGCACAGGGGACGGGCACTGCCCTGGGCCTGTGCCCACGCTGCTGTGCTGACCATACAAAACAAATGTGTGTAAAAAGGAATTAAAACTGTAAAACATGGCAAGGAGACAGACACTAGTGAAATTCCAATGTGGGAATGAAAATATCACTTCAAATTTGCTATAGTGTAAGTTGCCTGATTTTTCTAGAACTGAAACAAATATCAGTCGGACAAAGCATGAATCAATTAAATACTTGTCAATTGTTAGTACACATTTATGCAGCAGGGAAACGCTCAGCTCCTCAGTGCAGCCCTGCCAGGGACTCCTTGGGCTCACTGCACATGCTGGGTATCAAGCCTGGGGTTATAAATATCTCTAATGGACTTAGCAACAGGTACCTACAATCCTCTCAGAGACAGGAGTTTGCTTTCCTAGCACTGGATCCAGATGGGAGGAGAGTTTTTATTGAATTATAGTCATGGTTCTTTCCTGAACCAGGCTACAAAACTTGATGCAGTCAAAATAATCAAGTCTAAACATGTAGGAGAATTTCCTTCCTCAGACCTGCAGGATCTGGATTTCCCCAGCACGTGCCATCCCTGACGGGTGACCAAGGACCTGAGCCTGGGCTGGCACTGCCACCTCCACAGTGCCAGGGAGTTTGCTCAGGGAAATCAGCTCCCAAAAGCCCTTCTCTCTTCAATTACTTCTACACTTAGAAAAAACCCAGAAAGAGTGGGAGGGGGGGAAAAGGGAAAAACCTTTGTTCTTCAAGAGAGAATTACACGGAAAAAGAAGGACTAAAAGGAATATCCACTCAATAATTTGTGAGACAGGAAAATAAAATGTAGGAGCTCTTTAAAAGCAGCAGCTGAAGGAGCTATGGCTGCAATAAATTCCATTTTCCTGAGTTCACACACACCAAGTGTCAGGCTCCCTACCTTGAGAATAGTGTTGTTATTCCATGGCCCAGGTACACTGTACTTACAGGAAAGAAATTCCTGTGAATGACTCATATTTCAAACTGAGAGCACACCTCCACGGAATCGGCACTTAGGGATGGCTTATTTCCCACCACATATGACACTGCTGTTTTCTCTGCTTTCCCCAAACTATTAAAAGGAAAATTAGGTGAGGCACATCTAATTACAGGGTTTAGGGCTTTCTGATACAGGAAAAGGTTGAAGATGGTAAAAGAACAATGGTGAAGAACAATAGGCAGAGATAAGTGACAAGAAAATTCAAAACTCTGGTGGTGAACAATTTCTCCATTCAGTTTGGCACTCAGGAATAACACTGAGCTGCCACCACAGAAATCAATCCATCCCAAGCCTCCACACCACAGCAGCTCCAGAGCATCCAGACAACTTGAATATGTCCAGAGTGTGACTTTGGTGACAGCAACTGAGGAGGTGAAAAACTTCTATTTATTTATCTGGGGTTTTTCTTGAAAAAATTTTTACACAAAGCCAAGAAAGTAAATTTTTAAACAATTTTAAAATTTTGAGCAAGAGCATCAACGCATGGTGTGAACAGAGACGGAGACGTGACCAACTGCACCAAGCTGTGACCTGTCCCCACATGTAACAGCTGTGACAACTGAGGGGTTTGAAAGGAGGGAGGGGCAGGCTCGGTGTCCCTGTCCCCTGGCAGCCCAGCTGACACACACCTCCCTGCTGAGATGTGTGTGCTTCCTTCAGTCCCTGCTGGATCAGCGGGCAGAGCCACGGCAGAGGAACCAGGAGCAGATATTTTGCTCAGTTTCCTTTCAGACAAGCCATGGCAGAGGTGTTTTGTCAGCACGTTTCAGGGCTGTGATGTGACCCAGATTTCAGGGTGAGGAGCAGCCCAAGGAGGAGATGTGCTCCTGGCTGGCTGGGATCCATCCCCACGCTGCTGGGATGCTTTCAGGAAAGCCAGAGCCCGAGCTGGGGACAGCCCTGAGCCACAGGGGAAGGTTATGTTGTTAATATTACGTTATTGTTGTGTTATATATACACGCTGGCAGGGCTCTGGGCTGAACCATGCTGTGCCCCCAAAGCCAAGGGCAAGGATGGGCAGCTAAACCTTCACCCAGACAGGCCCCAGAGCCCTTCTCACACCTCAAGGAAATACTTCTTGTTACCTCAAGATGTTGAGACTCTTCCCCTTCAACGACTCTTGGCCTTTTTTAATCAACTTATCCTCCTTCCCTAGAAAATTACAGCCATTTCATGTCACTCCAGCAGATGCATTTCATGTTTTCCAATGCACTGCACTACCCGTCACTCTTCTCCAACCTTTAGGTGTGTTTTTCTGCCACTGCAGAACTGAGAGAGCAATAAACCAGGAAAGCCTGACTCAAAGCAGTCTGGAAGTGATGCTAGTCTGGGCTACATGAAAGCAAAATACAAAGGCACTGATTTATTAAAATAGCAAATCACCCAATACGTACTATTCAGATGTTGGTGCTGGGTTATGAAACCTGGATAAATGTACAAAGCAAGCACAAGTTCCACCAAAACAACAGTAAGGAATTACAGCTATCAAAGGCACCTCTAAATTCTCCCTGTTTCACTGAAAGCCCGTTTTCTGCTCCTCCCCACCTCCCAGGGCACCAAATAATTTCCATCTGAAACAAAATCCTGTTTGAAATCCTTGCTCTTCAGTGGCCCTGTTCAAACTCTGATCCCTCAGGACATCCACCTTGTGCTCACTTCTACTCCCCCAAAGTCTGAGTACTGCCCCTAAAACAAGCCCATCCTTAGAAGGATTTGCCAAAGAAGGATGGCAGCTTTTTACAACTGGCCCCCACAGAAAATAGATGTTCTGTTCCCTTCTTTTTCTGCTCTAGCCATCATATTTCTGTTTTGCCATTGCTTTGCTAGTGAGGCTTTGTTTTGATTATACCAAATGCATTTGGAACTGAAAGTTTATTCCCTCCCAGCCAAGATATTTTTCCCTTTGCACTGAGGGTACACGCTGGTAATTAATTCAGGCTTTCCAGTTTGTGTCACACTAAGCAAGGAGGAAACTTGGAGAACTGGGGTAAGCACGGGACAGCAAACCTCAGAGCAAACCCCAAAACCTGCTGCAGAAAGAAGGGCCTATTTCCAACCTCTGGTGCTGCCAAGATGACAATTTCACATCAGTCACCTGCAGATCCTGTGGGGCAGCTGAGAGGTTGGGAGAGGAAAGTTTGCAGCGCTGGAGTTGTAGACGAGCAGGAACAGATTCCACAGAACCAGCACTGCTCCTGTTGGGATCCTGGGAGGGACCAGCTGTCCTCAGGCTCTCTGGACATTTAATCCACACTGCCAGGCACACAGGGAGCCTATTTATGGAAGTCAAGTCCCTCTGTTAGAAGCCGTGGCATGGACAGGTTGCAAACACTTCCTGAGCAGACCTTCCGGGATGTGGTCTGAACACAAAACAATCCTGAGGAGCTACTTGTGCCAATTGTTCAGCTCACCCATATCAGTCATCTTTTTCATTTAAAAAACCCCAACAGAAACAGCAGATCAATAAGCCTGAGTAAGTCTGTGCTGGACTATGGAAGCCATGGAGCAGCTCCTGTGTTTGTGAGGAGAATCTCGGAAACTTCTGCACGGTCTGCACAGCAGCAGAGCTGCCTTTTGCTCAACTTCAGAAAACCCAATCCTGCTCCGCTCCACCTGAATCCTCCCGGGGGATCACAGCCACAGTCATGTATCCCACAGGACCTTGTCAGGCTGCTATCTTTTAAAGGGATAGATAAGGGTTCTGGCTGCTCCTTTGGCCTCAAAAATAGCAGACTATTTTTATTGCAGGATAAAGACTCTTTAAATGATAATATGATTCTCATTGCCCAGGCAAACACCTTCCTCGGTACACTGTATCCCTTCAGAGCCTTTCACAAGAGGTTAAACTCTGCTCTCCCCTTTGCTCTCCTCGCACCTGGCTTCCCTGATTCACAATAAAAAATCAACCAACTCTGTTGTTAAAATGGGGAAAATTCCAGCATAGTCAGGATTCATATTACTCAGTGTCCAGACAAAATTTAAACGAATCATTTCCCCTTATGAATACATGCTGAATTAATACTGACTCTTTCATAGCCCATCCTGGCTTCTTTCCTGCATGGAAAACTTCATTCTTACAAAATTGCAAATCTGAGATTAATTTGTGCCTGTACCTGAGTTAAAACTGACATGAAAATAAGTTCTAAAGGTTTAACAGCTGTACTCACTTGTGAGTGATATTATGTTTTTACCCTTAAAATATAATATTGAGACATGATGAACTTGAAACGTATCCAGTCCCAAAAACTTGCCTGAAACGCATTTCAGGGACCTGTCTGATTCTGTCACAATGAAGCTATTTTGTACATTTATTTCTTTCTCTCTTTTTACTCCCTGTTTTATTTTGGGTGAAAAAGCCACAAGAAAAAAAGAACAAAACAACAACAAGCCTTGTTGCCTACTCAATGGAAAGTTATAGGAAGTTTCTGCTCAATACTCCAATAATACAAAGTATAATAAGCACAAGCTACCAAGGACAACAGAAATTCTGTAGAGTGAAACTGCCCTGCATCCACACTGCAATGTTTCCAGTCAATTTCACCCTGAATTTCACTTCTTTCTTTCACAAGACAATCACCTCCAGGTTGGTCTAATGTATCTCTGTCACTCTGAAATGCACAACATGCAATGAAATAAAACTTTCTGGCTGTAAGTGGCAGATGTGGCTCTGCAAACAGCCAGGGCACTGCTGTGCTGAGTGAGGAGAAGGTGTCTGGCTCAGGCCCTGCTTTGGGAAGCTGTGTCTGAGGGGCTTTGGAGCTGGGGAAGGGGGAGTGCTGCTCCTGGACCACAGACTGGTGCTGGAATCTGCGTGGGTGAGCGCCCTGATCAACACCCACACACCAGCCGAAAATCTGAACCAGGGAAATCAGCAGGGACAAGAATCAGGGAAAATCAGCAGGGATCCTGAACCAGGGAAATCAGCAGGACAAGAAGCGCTGGTACCACCTGGGAGCTCCCACAGCTGTTGGATTTGTCTCCAGCCATTGCCCAGTATCAGGAGTGAGCCTGGCCTCTGATCAGAAACCCCTACGATGGAGAAAGCACCAAGCCACGTTCCAAAGCAGCACAAGTGGTTCATTTATCACATTGCAAAGCAGCTCCATTACAATTTGGGAAAATCTCCCAGACACTGAGGAGACCTGAGTTAACTTAAATAACAAATTTCATGCAAGTCACCTTAAATACCTAAGAAATACTTGAAAAAAGTTAGCTGCCACCTCTGTGCCATGTGGTATATGACAGAGCACACATCACTTCTCACCAGCAGTGCTGAAGAAACAACTCAGCAAAACTGTGGGAGAGTAGAAATGTTTCACTGGAGGTGAAAGGAATGCTTTCTAATTCCCATTCCTCCTTTCCCCACATCCCTTCCAGCCCCTGCAGCTCCTTTGTCCCGACCCTCCAGCGAGCCTCTTCAGTCTGGAGTGTTTCCACACAGGAATAAAACATGTAACTCCTGGCAGGGGAAAGGACAGTTACAGCATGGGTTTCTTTTGCTCACTGCACTCTCTGATGGGCTCTGTCCTTCAGCACGGAAACACGGAGCAGCTCTTCCTAGAGAAAACGAGGCTTATCCAATTGCAAGTGTCTGTGTGTCTGTCAGTCCTCCCTGGGAAATGCAGAGCCCATGGACCAGCATCAACCCAATGTCACAGAGGAACAGAAATTTTCAATATACTCAGTTCCTACAAGGTTTCTGAAAATTCAGACCCGTGTAGGTAAGACAGACCCTTCAATCATCCCAAGGAAGCCAAAGATGGCCACGGCTCAGTCCTTACACACAGGCACATTCCACCTTGCTTCCTTGCTTATCCCACCTCTGGAATATTTAAAACCTGGCACACTGAAGTAGGAGAAAATTCCTGGCTTCATCCTTTTGGTATCCTGTATGTTACAAACCAGAAATCAGTGTTGTTTAACTGTCTCTGAGCACAGGGGGTAAGCAAAGCCCACCCAGCTGAGTTTAAACAAGCACCTATTGCAGAGTCAGAGCAGGGGCAGGGAGGAGCGTCCGTGCAGCCACAGGGAGGGAGCAGAGCTGAGCAACACCTCAAACCGTTCTGACACACAGAAAGCTGCGGATTCCCAGTGCTTTGCCTCCATCCTGTGGGTGCTGACTGGGGCTTTGACCCCTCTTTTACAGCCTTTCCACCCCGGTTTGTCCCTTCCATGGCTGCTGTGCCTGCTCCCAGGCTTTTACCACAACACCTCACCAGCAGTGTGGCACCCTCTGTCTGCTCCTGTGCTACTATGTTAATTGACTTAGGCCATTTCTACATTAACTATTAATCTTTGAGATGGAACATTATCAAACCTTTTCAGGTATATAATAAACCAATCTACTATCAAAAGAGAATTATCTTCAAATAAGTCCAACAGGGTAATTACACCTAACAATTAAGTCTGACACCTCTTCACCTGAACTTCTGTAGCTCATTTTTCCAACCGAGCTCCCAAAAACCTTTCTCTTAAAAATACCAATGAGCTCCCTAGTCCCTAAGCAACACAAAAGTAAAGGACTCTAAACCCAGTAATTACAGTTGTTTAGGAATATTATTTTAGCTATAATGAAGTCCTCAAAAGTTTCTTCCAAATCTTTAAGATCATAAAAGCATCAAGATTACACTAACTTTATTTTCTCCTGCAATCTTTGTAATTTCTGGCCTGATAAGCAAAATAAACAAGCTTTTCCAATTGCATTTAAATTGATTTAACTACAACTGCTTGGTCTTGACACGAGCTCAAAGTGTCAGACAAACTGAGGTAGGTAACTCAATCAAATATACTGTAGTTAAATCCCACATTCACAATGCCTCCAAGTACCTTGAACATTCTTGTAAATATTCCTGTCATTTATCAAACACCTCCTTTACTTTTTGCATACTGTTTTCCCCCTCTGAAAACAAACCTTAAACCTGCAGTTCACACTGTGCCTTGCTATGGCAAGCCCCAACCCAGACCCACTGCCCACAGAGCTCACAAGGAGCTGTGTGCTCCTCTCTGAACTCCTGACCACTGGGGATGGTTTCCCAGCTGCTCCCACAGCCCACACTGCCAGGAGCAGAGCTCAGCCCTCACCCGCAGGATTCCCCTCCAGGGATGGATGGGAACTGGGTACCAGGCGTCACCCTGCAGCCCAGAGCACTGCTCCAGGTACAGAGAAGCCTCCTGGCCCTAAATGAGCTCCCCTGGGATGGAAAACGAGAGAAGCTTCCAGGATGGGGAGGAACGAGGAGCAGCTCAGGCGCTGTTACAGCCTCTGGAAGGGAACTGGAGGGTGAAGCAAGGACACAGGACAGGTCCTGGCTGTCACCTGGAGCCAGGGGACCCCTCCTCCCTGGAGCAGCGCGCACTCCACACAATCAGGGCCTGATGAGGAGCAGAGGAGGGCAAGGCTGCAGGGAGCCAGAGCAGGCAGAGTGCAATCCCAGCACAGGGTCAGAAACACACACAGACACACACACATACACACACACACACACCACGCACACACACAGACACACACACACACACACACACACACATACACATACACATATACACACACCACGCACACACACACACACAGACACACACACATACACATACACACACACAGACACACCACACACACACAATGCCAGGCACTGCAGCCCCCCCGTGCCGAGCACAGCACACACAGCACCCCAAAGCTGTGCCCAGGCTAAGGACACCTGTGCTAGGCTGGGCCTAAGGCAGCAGCCTGGCCAGGCAGTCCCAGCAGCGGGAAGAGGGAAGGGAAGGGGGAATGCTGCTTCTCCCCAGCCAGGCTGAGAGGCTCCCGGAGGGCACGGGCAGCCCAGGCAGCCGTCTGGGGCTCCCCACCAAGCCGGCTGCTGCTGTGGGGCCAGGGAAGCCCTTGTGGTACAGCCTCAGCCTCGGATTGAATTACCTCCCTTCCACTAATTAGCACCTCCTAAAGTACAGGGTGAATCAAAGCAGCCGTGGCTTAGAATGGCCTAGGGTAAACTGAGTTATGATTTAGACTGAATTGGTGCAGCACAGGCCAAACTGCTCAGAACAACTGCTCTGATTTGATCGGAGTTCCTGCTACTTTATTAACTTCAATTAGCTATTCCCAAACACAGCCTAAATAAGGACAGGATCCCTCCCTTCCCTGGGAGGCTTTGAGGATGCTAATGAGCCCTGCAGCATCAGCTGCCTGGCCCTATTCTGCTGCTAACAACACTCTTGTTTATACATATAAGGTAATTAATTTACAGGTAAGTTCTAAACCAAACGCTTTAGAGTCCTAGATTCTTTTTTCCTACTTACACCTGGAATATTGGCAATGACTAGCAGCATGTATTTTTTGTAACTATGCTCCTTTAAGTAAGTATCCATACTTAAGTAAGTATCCATAGCTTATTTTCCAGATGCTGTGGAGTTAACAGCTCCTTTTAGTTAAACTTACTTTCATGACAGTATTATGCTTAAAATTATACTGCCACACTAAATACTGTGGGCACAGAACTAGAGGTGTTTCATGCATCCTAACCAGACTCCTCACCCACCAAGAAGGAATTCTGAATTCAGACAGGTTAGGACTGTTAGGGATAACTTCTATTTCCATCATCTCTTTTCTATGTAACTCCAGCAGAAGCATCACTTGGTGGGCAGTGGGTCCTTGCTGGATCTAATGCAGCACAGGCACTTGCTAAATGTTGGCTTTAGGGTTATTTAGCAGGATGCACAGAAATCTGACTGATGGGGCTGGACTCTGAAACTTCCCCTGTGGGGAGCGGTATCTTGAATGTCCCGATAGAGCAGAGATCAATGTGCTCTGAGCTGATCCTGTCCACCAGCAGCTGCACAACTCCTTCCCCTGGGCTTGGCCACAGATCCTGGGATTGCCTAAACACTGACCCATCAGACAGGGAAACTGAGGCAGCAAAGGCTGTATCCCCTCAGATCCCACAGTGCTGGCAGAGGTGGAAGTGCACTGCATGCTGCGCTCAACTCCTGCTTTCTTACAGCAGATTGTCCTGACAAGGGCTTTCCTTGGATCACAGGATATGATGAGAGAACTTATCATTTGTGAAGCTAAGAGCACCTTAATCAAAGTAATTACTGAAACTGATCTGATTGGGAAATAATTTATTTAGAAAAAGTTAGGACTGCCAACTGGGAAGCTCCGACCCAACCCCTGAGCTGATTGCTTTAGATGTGGATGATTTCCCACTTAATTTTTCAAGTGCTATTGAAAATGTCTTCATCTGTGAATGTCAAATATTTATTTTTCTAAAACACTAAATAATGGCCATCTAGGCATCTCAACATGTAAACAACATGTTAGATAGGCTTTCAAGCACCCGGCTGTATGTGAGTTTCTCTGAGGCAATCAGAGCTGCACCCCACTGCAGCTCCCTGGCACTCCAGGGAATTCCCCAGGGATGGAGCTCTCGGTAGGGCTGCCCCTGCCACATCCTGCCTGGGAGAGCTCCTCTTAAACCAGCTGCTGAGAGCTCCTTCTTCCCTCCAGGATCCCAGCAATGATCCCACTGAACAGCCTGCCCCCTGAAAATCACAACCCATCATGGATTTGATTAATCAGCTCTGCACTTGTGGTGCGTATTTGCATTTTCTGAGGATTTAGTTGGGATGTACAAACATCAAATTGCAGAATTGTAGAATGGTTTGGGTTGGGAGGGACCTTAAAGCTGATTCTGTTCCACACCTTCCAGTGTCCCAGGCTGCTCCAAGCCCCAGTGTCCAGCCTGGCCTGGGGCACTGCAGGGATCCAGGGGCAGCCCCAGCTGCTCTGGGCACCCTGTGCCAGGGCCTCATCCCCTCCCACCCAGGAATTCCTTCCCAATATCCCACCCATCCCTGCCCTGGCAGCGGGAAGCCATTCGCTGTGTCCTGTCCCTCCAGACCCTTGTAAAGGGTCTCTCTCCATCTTTCTTGCTGGCTCCTTCAGGTCCTGGAAGGCCACAATGAGATCACCCTGAAGGTTCTCTTCTCCAGGCTGAGCAATCCCCATTCTGCCAGGCTTCCCCCACAGCAGAGCTGCTCCATCACCCTGCTGGTCTCCTCTGGACTCAGTCCAACAGGTCCCCGTCCCTCCTGTGCTGGGAGCAGCACCCCAGGAACTTTTCATATACAGCAGACAAAAACCAGTCTCCTCTTTAAAATGTACAAGAGATGGTGACAGCAATTCAGGGGCCAGCAAATGAACGGATTTCATTCAGACTTGGTCCTTTGCTTCCTGGGCTCTGAGGAGTAAGAATCACCACACCTGATCTACTGAGTGAAGAATGAGAAAGGCACTTGTGGAGAGGAACACTCCTGAGGAATTACAGAGTAAGGATGCAGTTGCAGAGGGAGCCTGTGCGAGGGGCAGCCTTTAAATCTGGGATAATCTCAGTGGTCCTGCACCGACATCACCAAAGTCCAAAACACATCAGAACTGCCTTCCCTAGGGAGACCAGGCTGAAAGAACACAAATGGGCACAGCTTGGACAGGGCACAGCTGCACACCCATAACCTGGAAAAGGCACTTTTGGGGCTGGATGATTACTTATCCAGCTGTGATCCTGAAATGATCACAGTGATGCTCTGGAACCCCAAGGCACTGTCCCAAGAGGGCAAGAAGTCTCAAGTTCCTCTCAGAGCACACACACATCTAGAAATACACAGGAATTTTAAATTTATGTCAAATCCCAGCCCTACTTCATGCATCCTCCTTTTACAGACTCCCAGAATGGCTGAGGTAGGAAGGGAACTCTGGAGTTTCTCTTGTGCAATCCCCCTGCTCAAGCTTTTCCTGCAAGTTCTTGCCAAAATAGTTCAGCCTGACTTTCAGAATGGTTTTTACAAAAATGTGCAAGTGCCCCAAGTTGTCCTTCCCCTTACACCTGTGGAAAAGCTTCTTCCACAGGAATGAAATATGTGCAGAGAAATCTGTCAAAAGAGCATATGTGATTCCCAAAGTCTCCTGCAAGCACAATTTCTGCTGGTGTCACCTCACGGCATTACAAGAGATCAAAGAAGAGCCAACGCAGTATGGAAAAACTCGGGAAGGTGAAGACTCAGTTTCCTTTTGAGTCCTGACAACTTTTTCTGGTTTTTTAACTGCTTAATGCTACCGAGGCTCTGCCAGTGTCACATCCTTGTGCTGGGGAGTCACCACCCTGGAAGGGGTGCAAGGCTGGGGATGGAAAATCACCTTTCAATTATGAAATGCACGCACGGCCCCAGCATACGTGGAATGTTTACATCCTTAGAAAAACGATCCAACTGTCCCATTCAATCTCCAGGGCAGACTGACAGGGGAATTTTTCTTTAATAAAGAACTTTGATGGAACAGGAATGTCAGCTTTGGTGCACGCTGCACTGACTGGAACAGGATCAAAACTAAGTTCCACACGATGTTTTCAGGGGAAAAGAGGAGAATGTTTCATGGAATTTAAGTCGGGATTTGGCTTGCATCCTAGAACATATATCTTGTTATGAAAACTGCTGAAACACTTTTAAGTGGGCAAGCCATAAGTGTCCTTGGAGCTATCCAGTCAACTGGAAGTCACACAGGCAGAACCTCCTAAAGTAGAAAAGCCTGAAATTGGGAGGGGGGGGTGAGGGAGGGGCGAGTAATCTTGGAATCCTATCTGTTATCCAGAACGGCTCCCTTGTGCCTACAGCATGAAGTAGTTACAACTTGTTTTCTGCTATTGTCACAGATCCAGGACGTTACTCTGGCTAAATCATAATCTCTTCCTGCCTCAGTTCATCCATGTGCAAACCTGGCTCGCTAACTCTTACCTTAATGTGTCATGGGGCTTAATTAATAACACTTAGGTCTTTTAAGTCCTCTACAAACATTAACTACTTCTTGTAACAACTCTCCAAGGTATTATTATCCCCATTTTACTCATGGAGAAACGGCAAAAGAGGTTGTCACTTGCCCAAGGCAACAGAGTAATAGTTATACTCAGAGATCCTCTTCACGGGCTACTCTAACAGTGGAAACGCATCAACAAAGGCAAAGACAATAACGACAAACTCGAAGTTACTTTTAAAAGTGCCCCATAAGCATCTGGAAGACGATGGAAAATCCCTCCCAGAAACAATAGGCTTGGGACCAGAAGAAGCATCACAACTGTCACCACGGAGAACGAAGCGCCGTGGACAGACGCAGGCTCGAGCTCACCCAAACAGCCTGACACAAACAGCCAGACCTGTCCTCTCGAGCGCTCTTAAGTACCATAAAATTGAGCAACAGGCTCGTACAGTGCTCTCCAGTAACACCGAGCGAGCAGATAATCAATGTGGTATGCAGCACGCTAATTCCTTCCGCCGCGTTCCCAGCAGGGACCGGGAATGCCAATAACGGCCCCGGACGGCGGGGGTCCCGCACGGCGCCGCCGCCCCCGCCGCTGCCGGCGACAAAGTTGGCGTCCCCCGCGCCCCGGCGCGCTGACATCCCCGGCGCGGCCGCGGGAGCCCTGCCCGGGCAGCGCGGAGCGCGGCTCCCGCCGGGGCGGCCGCCCCCGCCGAGCCCGTGCCGCTGCCCCCGGGGCCGCTGACAGGCGCGTCCGGCGCGGCCGCCCCGGCGGCGACGACACGGGCAGCAACAGGCGCGTCCTGCGCGGGACCCGCGCGGGCACGGCCCGCGATGCGCCCGCAGCGCTGCGGCTCCGGCCCGGCCCCGGGGCGCGGGACGGGCCGGGCGGGCGGGACCCGCCGCAGGCCTCGGCCTGGAGGGGCGGGCGGGGGGTGTCAGGCGGGGTGACACCGCTCCGCCGCTCCCCGCGGCAGGGCCGGCCCGCCAGGGCTGCGGCCGGGGCTCGCCCGGGGCTCCGCGGCGGCCGCGGGGGGCGAGCGGGGGGGACGCGGCATGCCGGCGGGCGGCGGGCCCGCCGCGGGCAGGCCCCGAGGGGACATCCCGCCGGTCACTCGGAGCGGCCACCCCGCGCCCCCACCTGATCCCGGGCTGGGACCCGCGCGGCTCCGCCGCGTCACTCACCTGCGGGAGCGGGGGCCGGGGAGCGGCGCCGCGGGGCCGCGCTGCGGGCGGCCGGGCGGCCGGGCGGGCGGAGGGGGCGGGCGGCGGCGGCGGGTCCGCGCTCCGGGCGCTCGGCGCTCAGCGCTCAGTCGCCATTTCCCGCCTACCGACCCGCTGCACCGCACCGAGGGACCCGGATGGCAGCGGGGCCGCCGCGCAGGCGCGCCCGGCCGGGGGAGGGGGCCGGGCCGGGGCAGGCCGGGAAGGAGGGAACGGGGCCTGGCGCGGCGGCGGCGCCGGCGGCGGCGGGACCGGGACCGGCGGCGGGACGGAGAGCAGCGCCCGGCACCCGCGGCGCCCCGGCGGAGGAGGCGCGGCCGCTCCGGTGTCCTGGCGCCGGGCCGCGCCCGGAGGTGAGGGGAGAGGAGCGGGGGAGCTCTGAGGAGACCGCGGGGCGCGAGCGGGGCGGGGGCGAGCGGCGAGCGAGTCCGGCCCTGCCCGCGGCCCCCGGCCCTGCCCGCGGCCCCCGGCCCTGCCCGCGGCCCCCGGCCCTTCCGGCGCTCCCCGGGAGCAGCGGCGGCAGCGCCGGGCAGCGCTCGCCGCGGACGGACGGACGGACGGACGGACGGACAGACGGGCAGCGCAGCCCGGCTCCGGCCGCTCTCTCCCCGCGCTCCCCTGGGCACCGCCGGGCGCTCCCGGCTCCCGGCCCGGCTGGCTCGCCCTCCGTCCCCATTCCCCAAGCGTAGGGCAGCGCTGGCTTGCGGTTTCGCTTGCTGTTTTAAGTCGCCTGTGGAGTGTGTTGTGAAGTTTTATTTCCGCTTTCTCTTTTTTTTTCTAGGCAGCCTCTTTGTGTGGGAAATGCTGAGGATGCTGCGTGCTTTACTATTTGAAGGGCTTAATGAAGCAGCTTGGCCATCTCTTGCAGTACAGCAGCATGTAGTGAGGTTACATTTCTCATCCCAATGCTACTGACCTTGGATATCTTAATTTTTCTCTTGATGATCACCTGTACTTACCAGTCTTTGTAACAGAAATCGGTTCTCAGGTTCCCCTGTGTTATGACAGGATAACATCTCAAGGTACTGCCCAGAGTAGGTTTTTACAGGAGTATCTGGCATCCTCTAATTTAGCAGTGAAGAAACTTACACGGGTGTTGTGTTTCCTGGTACCTGTTGACTCCCTGCTTAGCTTTTGAACATGGATCACATTATAGAAGTCCCAGCTCTCTAGTCACCTAAAATATTTATTGGCTTGTTAAAGTACATCTGCTGCTCTGAAGCCAAGATTTGTTTTAGAATTCTGTCACAGGACTCTACTAGTCTGTCTTTAACAAAGACACTATAAAGCTAATTTTACCATAGCAAAGAGGTTGTAGGAAGGCAGTGGAAACTCATTCAGAACAGGGAACCATATTCCTTTAGAGCATTCAGGTATTTCTTGTGAATATTTCGTGAATGATCAGCTGTGAAAAAGGTTCGTTTGGGCATGTTAGAGCCTCATTAAGATGGTTTGGCAGTCCCTGAGGAGGAACCTGTATGGCAGGATAACTGTGTGATGTCTCACACTGTTACCCCAAAAGGACAGTCACTGATACTTAGAAAGGGGGAGTTTTGGGAAATGGTGGGTGGAAATACTCTCTCAAGCCATGTAATTAAAATGAAACAAACGGCCAGAGGAGCTGATCCGGCAAGATTCAAAGCAAGCAGGTATTAGTGTGAGCACCAGCATGCCAAAAACACTCTGACAAGAGATCAAATGTGTGACTCAGGGTTCAAACTGATCTTCATGGCAAAGAGAACTGCCCTTTTCTGTGTAACAGGATATCAAAATTTGTTTTTCACAGTGCCTTGTGCTCTCCTTGAGTTCCCTGGGGCTGAATTAGGGAGAAGGGGCTGGACTGGCAGGAAAGGGAGTGTGGAAAATCATCTTGCTGATGGTGTTGCTGTGCAGGGAGCAGTTCCGAGGTCCCCTGCTGTACCCTGCTCCCCACGGAGCACCACCTCAGCCCCGTGTGGGCAGTGTGAAAACCCTGGGCTGGCACACAGAGCTCAGGATGTGTGTTTGGGCCAAAGAAAAGGCTGGGCTGGCAGCAGTGGGCTTCCCCTGCCCAGAGGATCTGGGCTCCTGAGACATTTGGGGCTTTGAGGAGCACGTTTGCTTCCCTTCACAGAGACACTGAAGGGGAAATGTGCGCTTGTCAGACCACTGCCCCTTCCTGCACTGGGATCCCAACTGCTCCTGGAAGGCCATTCCTTAGGGTTTAGGATTTCCTCCCAGCTCTGTCCCCTGAACCTTGCAGAGCCCTCAGCTCTGTGTTTATACACCATATAAACTGATGTGCTCCAGAGTGAGCTCCCTGATGGTGCAGAGCTCATGTGGGGCAGGTTTTTGCAGCATCTTCAGCTCAGAGTTGGGTGGGGTTTATTCCAATTCCACTTTCAGTTTAACTTCAGCATCTGGCACTTCTCCACAAATTCAGGAGTCTTCTTTGGGTTTATATGTTACTATTGCCCATTTCCAGTGTTTGCTGTCCCTGCTGCCTTTCTGAAGGGGATCAGTTCCGTTAGATAGGTGACCAGAGTTGAGAGAAGCAGCTCCCAGGCTGTGCTGCTGCTCCATCCCTGGCATCTGGGAGCCAATCTGGCTGTCCAGGAGCAGCTCCAGACTCGCTGTTCTCATTGCAGACACTCCAGCTGACAGCACCAGGGATTCATCTGCTCCCAAAGCCCCAGAAACACACGGGAATGAGCCTTGTGTTTGATCTGGCAGAGTGCAGCACTGGAGAGTGGCATGAGACATTCCTCCAGGGATGGAAATGCACAGCCACCACGAGTCAAACCCGGCTTTGGGAAGTTCAACTGTAGATTATCCATCCCAGTAATCCCAGTGTGGCTACACAGGGTTTCATATAGGTTGAGGAACTGGAGTGTTATGGTTTCTATATTGGCATAAAAATGTTCAGGCGTAAATATCATTACGCTGTTTCTGGCTGGCTTGAAAATTCCACTGCACTCTTATAAATAGGGAGAGATGGCCCCAGTTGGTTTTGTGGGTTTGTTTTCCTGTTTTATTTAAACTACAGAAATCTGGTCTCAGTGCTGGAGCCAGCTGGAACAGCAGGACACTGCTCCTCCTTATAAAGTGCCTAATCTCACATTTTCTAGTTCACTGCAGCAAGATTTGATCCTATCAATTATTTTGTCCAGTCTCCTCAAGGAAGGGTCCCAGGTTACTTCAGCTGGAAGTTCCCTACGTGGGTGCCAGGTTACTGAAAGCTCCGTGTTATCTCCTGGAGCAGGGATTGCAGCTGGCAGATTTATGGCATGTGGAAATTCTCCTTAACAGGGATAAAGGAGAAAGTTTTCAGAAAGAGAATTTCTTCAGAGATGTGTGTGTACAGGGAAATGGGTCCTGCTGAGAGCTCAGGACCTCCAAACCACCACATGAATGAGCATCATTCAGTCTAGTGTGCAAACTGTAAACAATGGCAGTAAATAGATTTATAGAGAAAAAAACCTTTTGTACTTTCTGCATGTACTACTGCAGAACACTCACTCACCAACTCTTCTGTCCTGCAGGCTTTGGATTTCCCACTGTTGCTGGGTTTTCATATATGAAAATGTAAAATGGTAACATTTAATAAAATCCACAAACCATTATCTCGTGTCTGTGTGTTTCTTGTCACTTCAAACTATCTTCAGCTCTTCATGGCTATTAACATGCTGAAAAATATGAGGGTTTGTTTCATCCAGAACTGGGTTTGACCTTGTGGCAAGATCCTGCCCATCAGTTTGGTTTTCCTCATTTTGAAATTAAAATGGGTTCACCAGTGATTCGTTGTTTTTGTGGGATCCATGTGACTTCAGGAAAGCTTTGGCAGAGTCTGCTTGCTGAAAACCTCCAAAACTGGGCAGCTAGGACTGGCTGGAGTAACTGGAGTTGTTTCTCTGGCTGTTGGGTGGAGGTGCCTGCATTTCTGACACTGCCTGAACTCATCCCTCAGCCTTGGCAGTGGAATCCCAGCTCTCTGCTCCTTGTCTGAAATGCATTGCCACGTGGATCCCAAGGGATTTGGAACTGGAGCCTCAGACCCAGCGCTGGGTGTGCTGCTGGGGCTACCTGGCCATGCTGGTTAAAATGTGGTGGGAAGAGGCTTTGTTGGGTTTCTGCTGTGGGGCTGGAATGTGAGAGCCAGTTTGATTCCAGTCTGGCTGGGTGCTGAGGGAAGCAGCTGCTCGAGATCTGTCAGCGTTGTCTGTGCTCCATTGCCATGGCAACGGGAGCCAGCTCCGCACAAACGGCACAGGGATGTCGGAGCAGCATTTCAAAACAAACCCGAGCCGGTTTGTGCTCAGAGCCCGGGGGGCGCTGCGCAGCCCGGCTGCAGGGGCAGCTGTGACTCTGCATCTCTGCTTGGAGAGGTGCTCCAGACCTCTCATCATCTTGGTGGCCTCCTGGACCTTCACTGGTAGCCCCTTGTCTTTCCTGAGCTGTGGAACCCAGGATCAAACACAATGCTCCAGGTGTGGCTGCACAAGGGTGAAGCAGAGTAATCGCTTGGATGGAAAGAGGAAAAAAAGAGAAAACATGAAATGCAAGAAAAAGAAAAGGCAGAGGAGGAGGAACATGGATCAACCCACCTTCAGCACAGGGGCCCAAGAGGGATGGTCCTGGTGATGGGCAGGGAAGGGAAAAGCAGCTGAAGCTGAGTACAGAATGGTTTCATGTCAACATTTCAGAAGTAGCTCTCTGTTTAGGGGTCTCCCCGAGCTGTGCCGTGTGGTGCTGCACTACTTTGGAGAATGTGGGGTCCAGCTGGAATTGGAACACGGCACTGAGCTGGAGTTCCACTTTTTAAATGCAGAAACTGGGGGATTGTTTTTGCCATTGACACTTGAAGTAATAATAAACTGTCGTAAAAACCCATAACAATTGTACGAGCATTGAACTTTATTTAAGAGGTTCACTGAGCTGGCAAGGAGCAAACCTGACCCATTACTTCAGCCCAGCACCAGAGCACAGGGATGAGTTCAATCACCCTCAGCAGGGCCATCAACCTGTGTCCACAGGAGCCCTTGGGGGAGCAGGGGGGACAATCCCCTTCATTCCCATCACTGCAGAGCAATGGAATCATCCCCGTCAATTCTGAAAGTGAATACAGAATACAGAAAAGGGTCTGACTTACAGATCTGATGGAGGAAACCAAACCGTGGGATGTGCTGGCTGTTCAGGATCAGGGCAGCGAACTGGAAATGATCCAGAGTGGCTGGAGCTGGGATGGACACTCTGGGACAGCACACCAGCACCCACAGCGTGTTCACCTGGGCTAAGGCTGGTCCTTCCATCGAGGGGCTGACACAGCTGCTGGAGATGTGTCTCACTGACACACCCTCTTTAACACAAAGATTTCCTACAAGCTGCAAATTATTTATCTCACCTTTTAAATCGAGCTATTAGTTGCACAGCTTTTTTGGGATGTATCGAATTATTCAAGTCCTACTACAGATTTGCAGCTCTAGCTATGAGATGTGGTCACTGCACAGGAGTTCAGTGGGGTGTGGTGCTGGGTTGCAGTGAGGAAGGAGCAGTTACTGAACCATTCAGTTCCCAGTCCCTCTGACATTCCATTCTCACTGCTGTACAAACCCCAGCACTCGGGAGCAGCAGCTCTGCCACACAGGTGGGACTGTAGAAAAGGAGTTCTTGGCTGTACATGGCTTCCACAGTGGCTTTGTTACATCAGGTACAAACTGTACAAGTTCTCTGGGTTCCAAGTGTTCTTAGTGGCAGAAACAGTTCAGCCTGTGTTTATAGACTGGGTTTAAGTGTAGAGATTATTACAGGTAAGGACCAGGCTGAGTAACCAGCTCCATGTAACAGCAAAGATGTGGGTTTAATACAACCTGCAACAGTACAAATATGTACATATGTACAGAGGGGGTCCTCTCCTCCTGCTGCTGAGCACTCTCCGCACTTGATCCTCAGCTTCCCTGGAAGCAGGAAACACTGGAGTAAAACAGGTCCAGTTTTGCAGCACCTCAGGTTCCTGGGTTGAGCTCTCTGTGCCCGGGGCCTACAGCACCCCCTCGCTGAGGCGGGACTTGCTGTAGTCCCCCAGGTCGTTCTGCAGGTCTCGCTCCTCATCATCTGCAATTACACATTGCAATTAGATCACAACTGAAATGCTCGCATCGGATCTGATGTGGTATCACTGAAAAAATACTGCAGTATTGTTGCCAGGACATGCTGCTAGAGGGCACAGCCCTGAGCTGGCCAGGGCTGTGACAGGATGTGTCCAGCCCAGCCGTGAGTGCTGCAGGGGATCTCTGGCTGCAGGGCAGCCCCACCTCACAGACTGCCTGATGCAGACACTGCAGCACTGTCACACCAGCCGCTGGCTTGGAGACTGCCTATCAAGCTTTCAAACTCCCCCACGAAAACCCAGCTCCTGCTCAAAGTCCCATGCCCAGAGCTGACACCATCACAGAGGGTGGGAACCTCAGAGACTAGCACAGGGAAATCACTGGGACCCCTACCTTACCAAGGGCCTCCTTCCCTCAAAAAGTGAAAAACCCTAAAACTTCCGTTTGTTCCAATAAGCTCTGCACCTCAGACCTATTCCTTTCTATCAGGAAAGACTCTTGTTCACAGCAAAGGAAACCCAAGTTGAGCTCCCCCAGCTCCACCTGGAGCTCTCCACACCTTCACACCCAGCACCCCGGGAGCCAGGCAGGGCCTGAGGGGCTGCTCCAGCAGCAAAAGGCTGGAGCTCACCTGCATGACACAGGTTTGTTCTGTAAGAAAGTGCCACCACAGCTACTGGATGTCCTGGAGTTACCCCCCCTTCACCATCCAGCCACCACTAACAGACATTTTAGAAGCTGCCACCTTCAAACATCCCCTTGCCCTTCAGCAGGTGCCTGAGGGCAGGAACCAGGCTGGGTGCTGCCCTGCCCCAAGGAACATCCCCCAAACTGGCTATCTCCCCTGGATAATTTCAATCTAAGCCTGCACATTCCTAGAGGCAGGATAAACCATGTGGAATCCAGTGGCTTTGTAGCACATGCCACAGGCTTTGTTCAGCCTGATGCAGACCCGGGTGATGTTTACCTGACAGTTTTTAGACAGAAATTCTCGTTCCTTTTTTCCCCTCCCTAAAGAAATATAACCACCCTCCCTTCAACCCCCCCATTCTGCCCTCTCCTGCCCTGCAGACAAATCAAAAGCCTGAAGCAGCCACTTTTTCAGGAATCCTGCCCCTGGAAGCTCCACCAGCCACATTCAAATCACAGCTCAAGCCAACACAGAAAGTTATTAGGGAACAACAGAACAAAGCTTGGGAAGTGTGGTTTGAGGTAATAAGACATCTGCTCAGACCATCCCTTGGGAAGAAGCTTCCAGAAGTCACCCTTTAACCCTATGAGCTCTTAAATCCAGTCTGTCTATACAGAGACAAAGAGGGGTCCATCAGCAGAAGGACCTTCCCCAAGTTCAAATTCCAAGCCACCAGAGCAGGGACCTTGCAGGGACCCCACCTGGAAGGGAAATGTTTGATGGGGTCACTGTCAGTCAGAGCTCTGTTTTTTCAAACACCACTCACACTGCAAGTTACACAAGCCCAGTCTCTGGGGTTTAACACTTCCCCAGCACTCAGAGCTGTATCATACCACCCTTTCCAAAGAGGCACTGGGGAATGCTGCCCTTGTCACTGCAGCTGTTCATGGCACCCCTGCTGCCTGAGCCACCAGCTCCCCCCTGAACGCCCCACAGCCAGGTACTCACTGATGGAGCAGCACTGAGGGGCAATGAGAGCTCTGTGGGATGGGGACAGGGACAGGGACAGGGTGCTGCATCCCTGCCCCGTGTGGCAGCCACCTACGGCCTGGCTCTGCTCCCACGGAACAAGGGACAGGACAAGAGGAAACAGCCTCAGGCTGTGCCAGGGAGGGTCAGGCTGGATATTGGGAACATTTCTTCACAGCAAGGCTGTCCAGAGCACCTACACTGAGCGAGGCAGATGGCACCACCAGCACAGGCTCAGCTGCAGTTACAACCTCCACAGCTGCACCCTGAAGCCCAGGTAAGGAACTTCTGCAGCGAGGAGCTGGGCAGGACCCACTGAGGGCTCAGGGACACACGGGACACCCTGCATTCCCTGCCCACAGCAGCCCAGCACCATCAGGGGCACGGCTCCCATGGCCCCAGCACGGACAGGACAGTGCCACAGGACACCTGCTACTGGACCGGGCTGCTCTGCAGGTGCCTTTGTGCAGCTGCAGCCCAGGGACCACCCGCCAGAGGGGCAGGTGTGACACACAAAAAACCCCCTGCGAGTCCTGAGCACAGGGGACACACAACAGCCTGCAGCTGGAGCAGCAGGCACTGCAGTCCATTGATAAGTTAATCAATTGGCACAGGTTCTGGTCCATCCTATTCCTTCACTTGTGCATGAGTTTCAAATTGCCAGCCCAGCCCAGCCCAGCCTGCTGACACTGCACTTAGCTGCATGCTCACACAGTCAGCTGCTTTCTACTGGCTTTGCCCATTCATTTTGCCTAGATGCCAGTTAAATACAGTGCCTGAAAAACCTCCAGCTAAAAACTTATTAACTTATATAACTTGTATTATGAGGGTCAAAATCACGGGGGCTGTAGGATTTTTGTCCCATTTCCTATTTTTCCCCCCTCTTTATTTTACACTTCCATTTAACTGGAAATACTCTCTATGTTTAACCAACATTCTCGCCCTACAGACATGCAGGCCTGTCCCAAATATCCCCCAACAGCTGGATGGAGAAGGCAGACAAGGCAGGCAGAGGCAAGCGAGGGAGGCGATGCAGGAGCTGCATGCAGGACAGGGAATGGCCATGCACACACAGGTGTTAGGCAGCACTGGAACAGGAGCTCCCAGGTGGGTTAGCAGAACACCACAAGCCTGTTGAATCTGTGTATAATGCACAAAAGTGACACCTGGAATCACCACCTGAGGCCTCACTGCACACCAGCTCCAGGCAGGTGTGACAAGAGCAGGAGTTGAACCACTTCATTCCTCTATTTGACAATTGAGGAATGTGAAGGCCCAAAGCCCTCCCAGCCAGGGGCCAGAGCTGGGGGTTTGGGTAAAACCATGTCTGGAATTTAGAGTCTTGCTTTTCCTAGCAGGAGCTATAGACAACTGCAGTAAGGTGCCAAAACCCTCACTCTCAAGACTTGCATTGCTGCTGTCCCACAGAGAGTGAGACCAAATTTCAAGCTTGTTTGTTCTGTCTGAGCAATTTGTGATCAGCTAAACCAGAGAGGCTTTACACAAATTCAACAAGTAACTCAGCATGGATTTATCACAATGGGATGGAGGTAAGGCCCAAGCTCACCTTGGACGTCTTCTTCTCCACCATCACCATCCTCTTCCTCATTGTAAGCCAGCTCGGCCTGTTTGTCTGCCTCATACTCACCCACGTTCCCATCATCCCCATTATAATCTGCCAGTTTAGAACCCTGCTGCGGGTCCACAGGGGATTCATTCTCATCAAAGAACCGGCCTGTGGAGTAGGAAAGGAGTGAGTCAGCAGCAGAGAGGAAAGAAACAGGGAGATCCTACACGAGAGCAGATCGCAGGGGGAGGCAGTCGGGGTCTGTGGTAGATCCAGCTGGAGACAGAAAGGGGGGAGAAGGGAGAGGCTGGGGCAGGGGCTGAACAAGGCTCGTGGAGCACCTCTGTGCAGGTGACACCTCCATGTCACCCTCGTGACACTGACTGTCCCCCACTCCTGTCTCCACGGGAAGGGCTGAGTGAGCGCCCAAACAGCTCCACCTTGGATTGCCCACAGGCACCAACACAAGATTCCTCAAAAAGCACAAGAGCTCTCACCCTTGGAAGGGTCAGTACCCACTTCTGCTGAGGCCTGGCATTCTGCACACCCTGGAGCCAGTCAATGCTGCCCTGGTGCCCTGCAGAGGGTGCCCTGCTGGCACGGGAGAGAGCCCAGCACAGGCCTGCCTTCACTGCTCAGCTTGGAAACTCCAGCTGGCCTTACACTCTGCTTCCCTAGCAAGCTTTAACCGTTTCCAAAATGCCCCAAATCCAGTATTTTCATCTCCCAACGAAAAATGAAGAGTGGTTTCAGATCCTGAAACAATGCATGAGAAAAATGGAATCAGCTAGGAATACAGAATGAGCAGGAAATCACCCAGGCACCCAGTGAGAGATTACTGGTGTGATGTCAGCTCAGAGTTGGTGTTTAATGGGACACAGGGAGATCTCCTCCAGCCCACTGCTGGAGGGAAGCAGCTCTGAATCTGCAGAAGCCACTGGCCTGGAAGACTCTGTATAAATGGGAAAAATGGGATTAAAGTGTGATACAATTCCTACACACTGGGCACCGAGGCTGCCAGGGCAGGTGATGGTTCCCAGTGCAAGCAACTAATGGAGAAGCAAAACTGGATAATGATTTCAACATCAGGATTAAAAATGAACAGGTGTAGAAGAAAGATTATTCCCTAAAACAATGCATATATAAAAACCAGGACAGAAGCAGTACCATCCTGCTGCTCTGTATGGGGGAAAAGCAGCAGAATCACACCTAGCACAGCTCAAACATACTGGAGCACCAGTTTCAGGTATTTTCATAAAACAAGCAAGAAAAACACCCACGAGCTGTTTAGAAATCCAAAGTTCCATACATTATTCATTGCCTGTTCATGTCTAATGGAGCGATCCTGTTGGTATTTTTGACACTGCATTATATACAAAACCCAGGTAGGACAGTGAGATTTGCACATGTTAAACCCAAACTGAGCCATGGAAGACAAGGGCATGTACCCAACTCCCAGCAAAACCAGCCCGTGGGTAGCCAGAGACACTGTGACAAATGAATTGAAATTGACAGAAGGAAAGTTGAAGTTGATGAAGAGATCCTAGGAAATGCAGCAGCCCCACAAAGGCTACAGACTGAGCTCAGGGAGCTCAGTCAGTCTGGTGAGCCCATCCAGTGCCACCCCTGCCATGGGCAGGGACCCCTCCCAGTGTCCCAGGCTGCTCCAAGCCCTGTCCAACCTGGTCTTGGACACTTCCAGAGATCCAGGACAGCCACAGCTGCTCTGGGAATTCTATCCCAGCCCCTGTCACCCCCCTGGGAACAATCCCTGCCCAATCTCCCATCCATCCCTGCCCTCTGGCAGTGGGAGCCATTCCCTGTGTCCTGTCCCTCCATCCCTTGTCCCAGTCCCTCTGCAGCTCTCCTGGAGCCCCTTTAGGCACTCTAAGGTCTCCCCAGGCTCTTCTCTCCTCCAGGCTGACCAGTCCCACTCTGCATCCTCTGCTTCACAGCCCTCAGTCACCAAGACCAGCCAGGCACCTGCCCACGGTGGGAGCTGCAGAGCTGGGCCACAGCTGGGCTCCTCCATACCAGGGGTGAGTTTGTCACCAGTGGACCTCTCTGAACAGCCACTGACCATCAGGACAGACCCCTACACAAACCTGGATCAGCTATTCCCTTCCATGACAAAGTCTCTCCCTCATTGCACCATTACAACCTACAACCAGAGTTATTCCAAAGGGAAGAGACTAAGTGGGGACAATTCCTGACTCTCAGGTACCCCCTCACAGCCTACAATGGAGACATCTCCTTCCCAGCTCCACCTACTCCCACCATTTAATCCATGACAAGGAAAGAGAGACAATCCATTAACAAACCCAACCACTGAAATGAGAACCTCTCACTCCAGAAGTTTCTTCCAGAAGCTTTCACAAAATAACAAGCCTTGCACACCTCAGACTACACAGAGTGGAAACCAGGCCTGCCCAGGTTCTGAGATAATCTGTAATACACTTGTCCCTGCTCCATCAAAGTTCTATGAGTGGTATTAAAACAACCAAAGTTTTCTCAGTTTTGACTGAATTCCTACAATCTCATCCAAAAACTGTACTGAAGTAATAAAGTGAGTAACACAGCATCCTGCATGTATCAAAGTTCTGAATTAACCAATTTAACTGTGCAGTAATTTCCAAAAACATCTTAAATTCCGATAAGGAAATAATTTTTTAAAATAACTGAATGTACATGTGAAAAATAACACATTAAAGCCTATCTTTTACCCAGGAACACATTATATTCCTTCTCAGACTCTCTCTCTGAAGCTATCCTCTGCAATGGTCCCCATTTTCCAGACAGGTACTTACTCAGATAAAAAATGAAGGGATTTTTTAATATATTGAAGTGTGTGATATTGGCCAACTTACTTTGCTTAATCTTCTGCAAGTCGCTAACTCGGCTCTTTGGGATTTTTATCTGGTCTGGCTCAACCTTGTGCTCTTTCTGGGTTTCCACATTTTCTTCAAAATTCAAGTGCTGGAGAGAATTTGGAGGGATCTGCTTGGCAATGTCAGCATTTCCATCACTGTCACTGGGCAAACCTACAACATTGAAATGGGAAGTTACACTCAAAATTTTAGCAGCACAGGACTGGAACAAGCTACCTGCAGTGCAGGCATCACCTGATATTCTCTGACCTTCAAGTGACTTGATCAAGCACTGAGTTTTATTTTCTTTGGGTTTGTCTCTCTTCTAACTGCAATTCCTCCAAACCTTTTCACTGCAGGACTTTAAGTTCTCACATCCTAAACCTTCCCCATGTCACCCTCAAGTGAGCTGTTCCCAGGGACAGGAGGACACTGAGCAGGCAACAGGAAAATCTGATTGTGGCTACCAAGAGATCAACAACCAAGCCCTGAGGGGGTGGTGCAGCCCTAATTAGTATCCTAAGGAGGAATCCTCATTTCAATTACTCTGTCCACTGGAGGAATCTTGAAGCACTTATCTTTGAAACCTTTAACTCTAATTTAGCTGTGATTGGTCAAAAGGCTCAGAAATTATTGGTTTGGAGGGTACAAGAAGAGCTCATAAAACAGCAGCCCAACTGCCTCAGCCAGGTGAAAACACAGGCTTGGATCCTGCAGAAATTTATCCTTGGTTTTCTTCTTGTTACCAAGATATTGTCCCATCACCTGCTAACAGGAATTTTACCTGGTGCCAGGTTTGGAGCATGGGGCTGTTCGGTTGGAAGATTGATAACAGGCTGATGACCTTCACTTTTAGGAGCTGAAATAAGTGGCCTCTTTAAAGCTAAAACAGAACACAGGGACAAAAGCATTAATGTGAAACACACTATTTACCTGGTCTTGCTCTAACAATCCTGTAAACTTCTATTTTTTATAATTTTATTAATGAAAACATAAAAGGTAAGATTTCAGGAGGGGCATTATCCAAAACATTCCATTTTGAGAATACAAACCTCTAAGGCACAGTAGAAATGATCTGATTTTACACCCCACTTGAATTTTATTGCCACAGAGAGATTTTAAAAGCCTGCACTCACTGTGAACCACATGGTGTTCACACACAACATCTACATCACCAAGACCCAAATGTGAAAGAATGAAGAGTATTTCTCCTAACCAGTGGGAGTATCTTCAGCTTTAGCAGGGTCATTATCTTCTATTTCAGGCATGCCTGCATCTCCTCCTGGTTTGATTTTCTCTGCAAGACAAGAAAAGGATATTCTGCCTTACTAACCCTTCAGTCTGAACTGTGAATTTCCCTCTTGTGGAAGGCTCTAATTTAGAACAATCACTGCAGCTAATCAATGTACCTGAGCCAAACAATTCCTCCTTCTGCTTCAGAGAAATGCACAGTCTGGAGGCTGGCAAAGATGCAACCCAACTGGCCCATTCTCTATCACAAATGCCCAAAAAAGGAAATACCTTTGCCATTTGCAACATGTTCTGAAGGCTCCTCATTCTTCACTATGTCTTTATCTTCCACCTCTGCAACCGTCTCAGGTATTGCCTGGTCAGCATTGCTGGGGCTGACTGCAGTGTCTTTACTAGACTGTACTTTTTGTGTGGCCTGTTAGGAAAAAATAAGGAGACAACATCAAACGCTTCCCTGGAGATTACAAAATAAACATCCTCAAATTCAAGATTCATTTGGGTCAGCAAAACTGTATTTATGAATTTAGTGATCACCAAAGCAAAGAGCAGAGCACTCTACGCACAAAGCTGGATCCTGGAAACACAACTGGACAGAAAGTGCTCAACACAGCACAGCTGCAGGACATTTCCATTGCCATACAGAGGTATTAAGCACAACAAAAACAAGTTAAGGTAAGCCCTAAGCCTCGGGTCAGAGCCTTGAAACAATTCCAGACTGTAAGAGAAGATGTGACAAACTTGCTCTCACAGTCTGCCCTATTATTTGAGATGTTTATAGATGAAGTAAGGAAACAAAATTTAAACATCTGTTTGCAGGAAAGAGGCCCAACTTCTACTGGCAGCCTGCTTGATGTAATCACACCCTTGATACCATTCCAGTACCATCACAATTTGCATCACATTAGCACCTCAGGCCTCAGCAGAGCTCAGGCTCCCTCTGCAGTAACCTGGGCAAGGCTGTGAGAACACAGATCCCACCCTGGAGAGCTGCACAGAGATATCCATGTTACAGGCAACAACTGAAATCCTCAGCAATGACATCATGGAGCAAGGCTGGAGCACAGCAAAGAATTTGGCCTCAGCTTCCAGCTCAGTCCAATGGGTGAGACAGTAGGCAGATTTCTTACACTAACACCCACTTAGGGCTGCTCAGGGGGATACCGGATACAAAGTTAGGGAAGAAACGTCCCAGGCCTCCACGTCTCTGAGGCAAACAGCAGGCTTTGGGCTCTTCTCATTCAGCACAAACTTTCCTGGCATTACCTTTTGTTCCCGAGCAATTTGGTCCATTAATTTCTTGATGTTCTCTTCATGCTGCAGTCTCATTTCCTTGATCTGCTGCCCACACTGCAGGCTTGAGGAGAAACACACCATTAGTTACACTTCATTTGTTGGATCTGCTCTCCCACAAATAAAATAAGGGGAAAAATATAAAGTGGCACAAAAAGCCAAACCTGAGCTATAACTAGAATAGTCTGTCCAAGAAGCCTGGTCCTGGCACGTATATGGAGTGGGAATGAACTGAATACAGTAAGAAAGCAGAGCTGGAAAAAAATAGGCACAGAGCCGAGAAAACAGTAAAATAAAGAGAATGGCCTTGAATATACTTCCTCCAGAAGCTGGAATGCAACCAAAGGGTCAAGCTGCACAGTTAATCTGTCCACAAATATTAATTCCGCTGGGAAAGCAACGTGTCTCTCCTGGCTGTCAACAGAGAAGGTGCACGAGTGCCACTATCAGTTACTGCTCCCAACTCAAATAACACCATCTGAATACACAGCCAGCTGCCCCAACTTCCCCAGCAAGCCAGGACATCAGCCCAATCACCAAAACTCCCATGTCCCACAAACTCTCAGCATAGCACAGAACTTTATGTGTGTAAAAGTTTCAAACACTTCCTCAGGAGTTAAGTCTTCTTCACTCCTCAAAGCAGGAGTAGTTGTTCTCCCTGTTTTTCTATCATCAACTGAAAGGGCTGAAGTCAAGTTAAAATTTCAATCTACACAAAGTGCGTTCAGTTTCAGCTGAAACAAACGAAACTACACTGCTAGAAAGGCAGCAATTAACAACGCTGGTGACACAGGACTTGTCCTTTAGACTCCTTCATCTGTTAATTAACTAAATCTCCATGTTATAAAAAATACATTTATTTAAAAATGCAGAACGATTCCACTAAGTCAAGATTCTCCTTAGCTCCTGTCTCACGGGGGAAGGACTACAACACCACAAAGAACTTGAAAGTCAGCTCAGGTGCATCGCCAAGTGAGCACGCTTGCGTTTGCTGATTAGCAGACACGAGATTAATTAGCACTTTTTAGTAAAAACAGGTCCCCCTCACACACACCAGCCTGCCGCTACCAGCACTCCTGAGGCCATACCTGTCATACTCCAGCCTCCTTGTCAGGTACGTGTTGTTCTTCTTGTACTCGTGCAGCTGATCTTCCTGGCGGATGAACTCCTGCCGCAGCTCTGCCAGTTGTTCTGGGCCAAAAGAGCGAAACCACCATGAATACAGAAAGATAAAAAATGTCCCGTGGCAGAGAGCATTTCCAATATTGCTAAGTAAGCAAGAAATTGCTCAAGTTTCATGTCTAGACATACTTTAAAGATTCTTAAACCAATCTGAAGAAGATGCCACTTTACTCATGTATGCCAGATGGCAGCATGAACGAGAGACAAATTCTTCTGATACTACGCCAATCTCCCTAAGTGTTTCTGCACCTTTGCATTCAGAAACCTTGCACAACGCTATTTCCCTTATCTGCTGGAAATGTCCATAATTTCCTGAATGGCTCTGTCACTCTGAGTAACACAGAAGTGCTGCCAAGTTGCTCCAGGCAGGATGCTCAAACACTGTTTGTGGCAGTGAGTGTACAAAAGGAGGCACCTTTCTGCTACCCGTAAATCCAACATGGATTTCCTGTCTTCACAACTGCTCTAGAAGTTCTCCCTGCTCCTCAGGCTAGGAATAATGAAGCTCCCTTACTATTTTAAGCTGCAGCTACATGGATACAGGCAGAGCCCATGTGTGTTGTGTGCAGGCATGTTCAGATATGATCATGTTCTGGCTCACTCTGAAGTTGTTGCTCTGAATACAGCAACACCCCAGGCATTACAATCATGTCTGTACAGAACTGCAGAGATGTGTCCCGGACCTTTTCTAAGCCAGCATAACCATCACAGTGCTTCTGATCAAACTCTGCTAAACTGCATGTTTGGCCATGAAAATGATTCTACTGTCTTGTAACTCAGCAGTGTCAGAACACACACCCTTTCTGCAGCAAGGTGAGAGCCAGCTCTGCACTTACCCACACCAGGTAGCAAACCCAATGAGATTTCACATTATGAGAAATGTGAAATTGTGAGTTCCAGCATCACCAGATCCTCCATTTATACTGCATTCCGCAGCACCTGGGCAGTTAAAATGCACTTCAGCCTGCCAAGTGAGTTTGGCCACGAATCCCTCACCCTTTAGCCGATGTATGTCTGCCATCTGATACGAGATGTTGTTCTGCAGCTTCATCTAGAAGGAAGAAAAGGTTGGATAAATACAGGTGACCAGCAGGTTGGGGAGGGGTTGGGCTGTGAAGACTCAGGTGTGTCTGTTTGCTTGGTGAAGCAACGTATGGACAGGATTAGCAGAGTGACGTGCAAAGTTCCTGTAAATCTGAGAAATGTGTATTTAGTGAGTGTAAGTGACATCACCAAACTAAACACTGTGTTCAGGCTTTGCTAACAAAGGCTTAAATTTTAATTCCAGAACATATTTATATCAAAAAAACTAGATTGTCTCAATTAAAATAAACATGCTGCATCCTGCTATTGCAAGAGGGACAGTAAACAGCCAATGTCAAAGCACAGGTGGATAAAAATAAATACAGCATCAACAGCAAAACCAATTGTTACCTAAGACATATGATATAAAAGTTCTATTTAAATATAACAATTCTATTATATGTTGCTATCTAACATCCTAACACATTATTTTATTTTGAGAGAGAATCTCACACCAGTAAACAACAACAGCTTTTAATTTGGCATTTTTAGTAAGGAAAAAAATAGTTACAATAAGTAAGAAATGCACCTACACAAAGCCCTGAAGTAAAGATGCTTTGTTTTGTCATTACATAAAGACAAAAACCAGCAGGAACAAAGAGGAAGATTAATGTGTGGAATATTCTGAGAAAGCAGGTAAAAATCCCTGCCTGCCCTCAGGCACCTCGGGTGCTGTGGCTGTTTTTGTTGCAGTTTCACGGCGATACAAAGGGTAACTGCAGGAAGGTGCTGAGCAGGGCTGTCACGCTGGTGACAAGGTCAGCATCACCTCTGGGAACAGCACAATGCAGTGCCAGCACAGCCCCTTGGCCAGGACATGGTGGGACATACATGGGGACACACCTGGACACAGGGGCTGTTTCAGTGCCCCCCACAGTCCCTGAAGTGTCTGTGTCAGTCACCTCCATTTCCTGCCAAAAACCCCAAAACACACCTGTCCTGTCTTTAGGACTTCCTGCACCTGAGCCTTCCATTTCATCAAATTCTTCATTCTTTATTTCCCATTGTGGTTTTGTTGTTACAAAAGCCCTCTGAGCAGGCTGATCCCCTTGTCCCATGTGGGTATGACTTGGCCCTCCAGCCATGCAGGACCTGCAGCGATGGTGCATTCCTGCAGCACAGTGTGGAACATCCCACAGCCCTGGGCACACAGCAGAGGCTCCTTGAGCAGCAGAGCTTTTGTGCCAGCCTGCAGGATCCTGGCTGTCCCTGCCGCAGGGCACTGCAGGACCCTGCCTCACCCCTGGAGCACAGGCAAATCCTGACCTGCGCCCAAAACAAAAGCCAAGGGGGTTCTAGGGCTGGAGAGGCACCACCACAGCTCCCACCTATGACAGGACACAGCACTGCTTCACCCAAGGCTTTTCCCAAAAAAAGAAAGCAAGCAGAACTGGACAATTCCAGGGACAGAGCAGAAAAAACAGTAAAATAAACAAAATGGCTTTGAACATATTTCCTCCAAACCCTGGAACATAACTGAAAAGTCCAGCTCCACAGTTAATCTGTCAGCTTTTATTAATTCCACCAGGAATGTGATCCTTAGGTAACTTGAACCCCCTGACCACAGTGCTCTGAAACAGGGACAAAATGACTCCCCAAAGGGACACCTTGGAGCCTCTCCATCCACTGGGCACCCACTGTGCCAGCTGCCCCTCCAACAGGGGACAGGGAAGCAGGTACACCCAGTGATTTGTTGTGTGAATGAACAAGTATCTCCCCCTCATATTTTCCTGTATTCCACTCTAATGTGGTTGTTCCCCAGAACCCAATAAATCTGTGAACAAAGGAGATCCTGGGAAGTAGAAGGGGCTATTTTCAGACCCTCATCTATGAGAATTCCTCACACACAAACCCTTCCCACTGGCTCTTGCTGATGCTCTAACCATGTGCCTGGCTGGGGGAGGGCTGCTGTCTGTGAGCAGGAGCTGCATGGGAATGTGCAGCACTTTTATCACACAATCTTTCCTTTTGGTGATTTTGAGTTTCAGAGAGAAGTGACAGAATTTATATCCAAACCAGCTCAGCTGACAGCAAATGTCCCTCATCTGAAGGACAGAAAAGGAGGAAGCTTTTTTATGATTCATGGGATCTGTTCCACCTACACATGCAAAACCCACAATCCATGAGCCGTGGCGCAGGTCCAGCTCTTCCTTGGCCCCATCCTCCTTTGGTCTAGACCTGTTTGTATTGCTGAGCTCTCAGGGGCTCCTCAGGGCCTTTCCAAGCACTTGGGATGGAGAAAATAAACCCTCTGCAGCCCAATGAGCCCTGCACAGGAAAAAAACCCACCAGAAATGCTATGCATGGTCATGTGGCAACCCTCCAGTGAATCCTGAGTTGTGAATCTTGCGGTGTAACAACTCCACATTGCTGCTGTCAAGCAAACTGGGGAGTTACCAAGTTTTGGCAACACAGAGCAGAGCCAGCTGCTGCTGGGGATGTTTGACTGAACAGTTCATCCCAAGCATTTCTGGGCAGCAGGTGAGGGCAGGGCAGTGTTGCACAGCTGGCAGGGCCAGCAGCAGGCAGGGAATGAGAGGTGCTCCGTGCACTGGGCACCTGCCACCTGGAAGCTCTCCACACGGACTGCTGCCAGTCCCACGGCAGCACGCTCACAGCAAATGGATGTGCTAAGCTATGGAAAAACCCCAAACCCAACGGCATGCTGCCAAAACCCCATGGAATACCCAGGGAGCTGCTGCTACCTGAGCCTGCAGCACCTGCCCAAACTCCACGGCAGGCACTACCCCTGCTTGCCTCTCACGGGGTGCTGCAAAAGAGAGCTCCTTGCTTGCTCCAGGTCCCACAGACTCTCAGGAGCTCACCGCAGGAGGGGAGAATCCCCAAGAATTCATCTTTTTAAACACATCACACCGGGTCACACACCCATATTTGCTCCTAAAAGCAAACATCACCCTGGTGCAGTGGGACAGGCTCGCTCCACAGCAGGGGACAGAGGGGAGAGCCAGGGGTTTGGCCTTGAGTCCAGAAATCCCTGAGCCAAGAGCAGGCTGATGCAGAAACTGGAGCTGCCTCAGCACTGGGAAAGGCACTTGATTTATGTGACCACAAGGCAAAGAACCTCAGCTGAGGACAAAGGAGCACAAAGCACAACTGACGCTGAGACTCTTCAAATGAGTTTTCCTTAAAATGAGCCTGACTTTGTTGTGGTCACTTGATACCAATGCTGGGGTTTTATTTCAGCTCCTGCATTTCACAGACTAAGATCACAGGTAATGAGCAGTTGGGTCAGACAGACTTGCCAAATTCTATTTTGAGAGGAAAAAAATTATTATTCAAGCCTTTTTTGGTCAGACACTTTATATCTACTACTGTTTCCTTGTGACAGACTTTCATTCTCTAAAACAAAGCTTTACTCTCTACTCTCACAGAAGCAGTAGTCCTTAAAAAAGTCATTCAAAGGGTTTTAGGAAGAATAAACATGTTGCCACTGAGAAAAGACAGTGGTTTACATGGGAGGAAAAAAAGCCAGTGACCGGTTTTTGATAAAATCCTGCTCTTCTGGCCTCTTAGGGCACTCTGAACATTTTGAACACAAGAGAGAGGATGTTCAAAAGCTACAAGCTCACACGGCCTTAACTGGCAGCTTCTGGAACAAAGGAGGAAGACTCACGGCACATGCTGCAGCCAATTAACACTAAATTTAATTTGGCAGGTGCACTGGGCAGGTTTCTCTGGCTGCCCTCTGGCTCTGCCCTGTGCAGTGTCACACTCAGAGCGTCCCAAGCCCAGGCAGAACTTGGGGAACAGCAGAGGGCTGGGCAGGCAGGGGTAGCCAGCAGCAGCTGCTCCTGCCCCATGGCTCCAGTAACCAGTGCTGCACTGCCCAGCTCAGACCGGCATCTCCTCCCCTGATGTCCTACAGGAACACATCACAGAATTCCAAAATAAAACCAATTCCTCGCATTAAAGGCACCCCTTGTCATGCAGCCCAGTAACTGCCCCAGAATCCCTGAGGCTGCAAAAGCCCTCCCAGACCATCCAGCCCAACTTGTGCCCAATGCCCACCTTGTCACTGCCCAGAGCACTGAGTGCCACATCCAGGAACTCCCTGCACACCCCCAGGGATGGGGACTCCAAACCTCCCCGGGCAGTTCCAGTGCCTGACCACCCCTTCCAGGAAGAAATCCTTCCTGAACTGTGCCTGACAGCTTACCTGAATCCTGCCAGGGGAGTTTTACACCCACAGGCACTGACACTAACACACCAAACAAGCTGACTGCCTTTTGCAGACAGAAGGGAAAGTATCTTGGCTAAACCCCAACTGCTTTAGAATCACTGAATCACTGAGGCTGGAAAACACCTTTAAGATCATGGAGTCCATGTCATATCCAACTGGAATTTTCATTGCAATCTAAGGAAAAATAAAAATTAAAAATATGTTTGCTAAACAGCCAAAGGGCTTAGTTTCAATGGTTCAGTAGGAAACGTTAATACAAACTTCATCAGTTTAAGAGAGTCTAACTCTGGAATGTGATGTGTTCATATTCGGCTTTTTCTGTGACAACTCAATGCATTTTCTGAGGCTGCTCATGCAATGTGCAATAAGGGGCAGAAAAACAAACCTAGCCAGCAATAACCCTGGAGAGTGTGGCATTTCCATAAATCCCACTGTGAGAGCAGTGTTCAATGACCAGAGAGATGACCTGCATGCAAATACACCGCACACGCCCCCTGAGCAGGACTTGTGTGCTGAGCCCCCTGAACTTCCCAGTTCAGGACGGTTATGAAAGAACAACGGTGAAAGTTGAACCATTCACTCATCTTCCACAACAAAAGAAATCCCCAGGCCACCCCCACTGAAAGGGCCAGCTGAATTTTCAATGAGCTTGGCTTCTCCAAGCCAAGGAAAATGACACGTTAGTCAGCAGCAGGGTTGTTTGGTTTTTTTTTTTCCCCTCAAGTACACGCTGGCAGCATAAAAATCAGAGTGTGCTGTACCAGGCGTTCCAAGAGGCAAGCTCAGGGTGCCACTGAACACCACACTGGTTTCATTTCCCTTGAAATGTAGTTTTTGCATCTGGTTTCTTGAACGATCACAAAAGATGAAATATTCTCAGCAGAGACAGAAAGCTAAAAAACAATAAGTAAATTTGAAACAGCCGTCTGGAAACGAACGATCTCTAGGGATTTTCATTGTTCACAGGACATCTCCAGCTCTTCTGGGGGACGTTTTCAGAAAACAGAGAGCGCTGCAGCTGTCCCAGCAGCACCGAACCTGAGCCCCGGGACCCCGGTTCCCTCCCGGGCTGCAGAGGCTGCGGGGACACCTCGGGCAGGCAAAGACCGACAGTGCCCCGGGCTGAGCCGCCCCCCGCCCTTACCTTGCCGTCCTCGCAGCGCTTCACCTGGCCGTCCCTGGCCTGCAGCTGGCTGCTCAGGTGGCTGTAGTCCGCCTCCTTCTGCTCCAGCTGCTTCCTGTGCGAGTCCACCTTGCCCAGCAGGTCCGAGTTGCGCCGCTCCAGGCGGCCCCGCGCCACCTCGGTGCGCTGGGCCTGGCTCTGCAGCTCGGCCAGCTCCTCCCGCAGCAGGGCCTGCCGCGACGCCGCGTTCCAGCAGTGGAAGGCGAGCACGACGATCACGGCCAGCAGCGCCACGAGCAGCAGCGAGGGCAGGCGGCCGCCGCGCCGGTTCGCCCCGAACCCCACCATGGGGGAGGCCGCGGGCGGGGGCTTCGGGCGCAGCGGGGAAGGCGCTCAGGGGGCCCCGAGCGTGCGGGGGATGTGAGGGGAAGGGGGTATCCTGAGCGGGGAAGAGGGAATGACCGGGGGGAACCGGGGGGTCCGCGGGGAGGGGGGTGAGGTGGGGGGGGTGAAGAAGGGAAGAGGCCCTGAGGGCAGCGGGCTAGAGGAGCTGGGAGAGAACGGCGGGAGGGAAGAGCCCGAGGGGAGCGGGCGGTGACCGGCAGGGCTGTGCCGGTGCCGGTCCAGCCGAGCCGCCGCCGCCGCCGGGCCGAGGGGGACCGACCGGCCGAGCCGCCACCGCGGCGCCCCGCCCGCCGCCCGCCCCTTGCGGCTCTCGCGAGAGGAGCCCGCGGAGCGCTCGCGAGAGCCGGGCCCCGCCTGCCCTGAGGCGGCGTGTGCCGAGCGGGGCGGGCGGGAAAGGGTAAAGGACGTTAAAAGCCTGCCGGTGTCACACCGTGCCGAGCGCGGGGAAACGCTAAAGGACGTTAAAAACCTGCCGGTGTCACACCGTGCCGAGCGCGGGGAAACGCTAAAGGACATTAAAAACCTGCCGGTGTCACACCGTGCTGTGCGCGGGGAAGCGCTAAATAAAGGACGTTAAAAACCTGCCGGTGTCACACCGTGCCTTGCGCGGGGAAACGCTTCACAGTCACAGCCCCATCCAACCTGGCCTTGTTCACTGCCAGGGATGCAGGGGCAGCCCCAGCTGCTCTGGGCACCCTGTGCCAGGGCCTGCCCACCCTCACAGGGAGCATTTCCTGCCCAGCATCCCATCCATCCCTGCCCTCTGGCAGTGGGAAGCCTTTGCGTCTTGGCCTGTCCCTCCATCCCGTGTCCCCAGTCCCTCTCCAGCTCTCCCTTTAGGCCCTGCGAGGGGCTCCGGACCCTTGTGCAGGTGAGCGCCCCCAGCTCTGCAGCCTGGCTCCGGGGCAGGGCACACTGCGGCAGGAGCCTCACGGGCTGCTCAGCTCACCCCTGAGATGTTTCCTGAGGAGCAAAGCGTGTCCTCGGGGTGAAGTGAGGGCGTGGATCATTTGTTTTATAAGAAACACTCAGATAACGCATGTACTCCTGGGCAGATTCCCTCACACATTAACGGGGCGTTAATGTCACAGTGCCGCGGGTTCTCACAGGGGAAAAGACACAAAGCTGGGTTGGAACATGGAACTTGAAATCTGAAATACACACGGCAGGAGATCTTTCTCCTTTTTAATACCTTTATTAAAAATCAGCTCGGGTGGGAAGAACCAACGGGTTGAGCCGTTCCTGCTTCCAGGAGTGGCCCGGAGAAACAGAAAAAGCACAACTTTGTCCGCTCGTCGGCAAGCAGAGCAGAGGGCTCCATGATCACAGCAGCATCAGCCGAGCCCCAGTTCTGCGGCTTGACTTTCGGGGTGCTCTGTCCAGCCGACATCTTTAGGTTAGGGTGAGGTTTAAAAGAGTCTTAGCGGATACTGGATTCTGTTCCTCACCTCTAGACATCATTTTAATCCATCAGTTCCATGTTGGCTCCCTGTATTTAGGAGTTTTTCTAGGTTTGGTGAGGGATTTCCTCATTTGCGTGCCAGCCCCGATGTCCCCTGCTCTTCACCGTCCCGGGTGCCATCCTCCAGGAAGCAGCCGGGTGTCACTGACAAAAAGTGGAATTCCCAACCATCAACAACAGGTAGTTAACGAAAACGACAGGTGACTACAACAACAACCAGTTAGAACGCCACTCAGGCAGCGACTGGCCCAACCTGTGAACTCTGCAGCCTTTTAAAAAAATGGGCAACTTTTCTACTCATGACAGAACCAGCTCTGGCCGTGGCTGCAGCCCCTGCCTCGGTGTGAGGAGAGAAAGATACCAGAAAGTCAGGGCTCCATGTGATGGGAGGGAGATCCCAGCAAAGTCAGGGCTCCATGTGATGGGAGAGAGAGATCCCAGCAAAGTCAGGGCTCCATGTGATGGGAGAGAGATCCCAACAAAGTCAGAGCTCCATGTGATGGGAGGGAGATCCCAACAAAGTCAGAGCTCCATGTGATGGGAGAGAAATCCCAACAAAGTCAGGGCTCCATGTGATGGGAGGGAGATCCCAACAAAGTCAGAGCTCCATGTGATGGGAGGGAGATCCCAACAAAGTCAGAGCTCCATGTGATGGGAGAGAAATCCCAACAAAGTCAGGGCTCCATGTGATGGGAGAGAGATCCCAGCAAAGTCAGGGCTCCATGTGATGGGAGAGAAATCCCAACAAAGTCAGGGCTCCATGTGATGGGAGGGAGATCCCAGCAAAGTCAGGGCTCCATGTGATGGGAGAGAAATCCCAACAAAGTCAGGGCTCCATGTGATGGGAGGGAGATCCCAGCAAAGTCAGGGCTCCATGTGATGGGAGAGAGAGATCCCAACAAAGTCAGGGCTCCATGTGATGGGAGAGAAATCCCAGCAAAGTCAGAGCTCCATGTGATGGGAGGGAGATCCCAGCAAAGTCAGGGTCTGGTGTGAGGGGACAGAGATCCCAGCAAAGTCAGGGTTTGGTGTGAGGGGACAGAGATCCCAGCAAAGTCAGGTGTGCAGGTGTTCACCCACGCAGAGACTTTGGGCTTGGCTTTTCTCCCTGTGACGGGATTTAGTAACAGTTCTGCTGCGCTGCTGTGACCAAGCACCTCGGGGAGCAGAGGGTCACAGTGAGCTTCTGGGCACAATCCCAGTACCTCCAGCTGCAAATGGTGTGGGGAGCATGCGGGAGAAACAGAAGGGGATCCCTTTTCCTCCTAAAAGGAGCAAAAAGAACAATATTTGAGAAATAAAGTATGAAATACCTTCCTGAGATACAGCATACATTGTGCAGAATTGTCAGCTGTGACAATGGTGTCACAGCTTTCTCCTTCCCACCCGATTCCATACTTTACATACCGATATTTGCACTTTGGCAATTTAATTGCAGCTACGCTGATGGCCCATTAATTTGCCAGCCTACTCTCTGCAGATGGCAGTGCAGATTCACATTCCAAATCCAGCGTTGCAAATTTTTCCTCCTTGTGAAGCTGGATGGTTCCAGGGTTTAAGTCTGCCCTGTTCAGCTTGTTCCTTCTGGCTGCACTCATTCTGTGCCAGCCTGACCGCTGCAAGCCAGGAAATGTTTGTCTAAATAATGGAAATACAATATAAATGTGACAGATTTGAGCTCAGAACTATACCCGGGTTTATTTTATTTAATCTAGACCTGGGTTTCACACACTTTGGTTTTGTACTAACCTGTAAGGGTCAGCTCAAAAATCTCTCCACGTAGTGCTCAGGTGCTGGCCCCTCTCCCGTTTCAGCTCTTCCTCTTGGAATTTGTTTGATTTCCCAGCTCCTCAGAGTTCAGGGTCAGAACTTGCCCCTGCACAATTTTTTGTGGCTTCCTTTGCATATCTGGGAACTGAGGCAATACCAGGGAGTTTTGTTTTTCCAATTAATTTGCCATTTAATTTCATCTGTGTTCCACGCCCTGTGATCCTGTCCTAGTGTATTCTTTTCCTGGTTGGAAAGGTGTTCCTGCTGCCTCTCCCTGGCTGTAATCTTACACCGTGTGTTGGAATTATGTATCCCATGGCATGTTGAGCTCAGCCTCTGACAAGACCTTGGCTGATCCTTGGCTGCTCTGCCCACGGTCTGGTGTGAATGAGGATATCACTCCCCGGGGCGCTCGAGGTGTTTCACCCTGAAACTGGGCAAGCACAAGAACTAGGCCTTAATCCCTGTACTTATCATGGAGAAAGTGACGGATCCAAAGAAGAAAATTTATTTGGTGTTGCATCAAAACCTTCCAGATCTTTCCATGCATCTTTTCCCATTTGTCTGCCACTAATCAGATTAATATACACAAAGCTTGTTTAGCAAAATAGTAATAAACCAGCAAACTCTTATATCCACTAATGTAATCAAGAAGAAGTAACCCAGCCAGCATTTATGGACTTTTTCCTACATCACAGAGAAGAAAAACTGATGTAATTGAATGACTTTTCTGTTAGCATTACCAGGGTGCCATAAAAATGTGCAGAAGTTTGATAATATAAAATTACAGTGGTTCTGGAAGGTGTTAACATTTTCCAAGGAAGAATGCTCAGGACTGGTGGTGCTGCAGAGGCGTGTAAGCAGCAGCATGAGAGCCCTTATCAGCAGAGAAAACATGCAAAAGAGCCTCAAAAACTGCTGCTTCAACCCTTGTACTCTTACAGCCCAGGACAGGGCATCCTCGCGGCTCGGTTTTGCTGATGGAAATGAAATCCATCACTTACACTTGATTTTCTTCTTCCCTTCAGACATTCCACTTTGCAAAGGAATTGCTGATTATTTGCTTCCTTTTTCTTATTATTTTTCCTGTTGTGAGGTTGGAAAGCTTAGGAGCCCCAGATGTGGTATTTTTAGAACCAGTGTTGTATTGTTACTGCCATGGCACTTTTATCAGTTAAAGCAATAAGAAATCTGAGGTGTTGTTCCAGCCAAGTATTTTGATTCCTTCAGAATCCAGAGCAGGTTTTTAAATGAAAGCTAAGTTTAGCCATATTTATTTTTTTGTGCATAATTTAACTCAAAGATAAGAAGACAGTCTGATTTAATAATCTATTCAGCGGTACAGAAAATTGGTGATTTTAAAAGCCTCTGATTAAAGATTCTAGGATTCCTTTTCCTTCCACAGCAGCAGAATAAACCTTTTTTAAAATCCATTACAAGTTCGTGGTTTTTTTACAAACATTCTGAACACAGAACTCAAATTATCCCAGACTTTTAGCATATCCTTAAAAGCTGATTAACATACTCCATCTGTTGGTATGCCAAGCAACTGCCCAAATGAGCAGCATTTCCATGGAGATTTGTAAAACTCCAGTTAAAGTAGGAAAACAGCTCTAGCAGGGGGATGGCATTGGAGGGGTTTTATTGGAATGTGGTTGTTGCACTGCTGGGTGAGGTTGATGCTCAAGGTGCTGTTGTCCTGCAAGGTGTCCACTTCCTCGTCCCAGAGCTGTGTCTGTGAACACTTTGGGTGCTCACTTGCAGAAAGAAAGGTAAAAATAATTCCTTTCCATTTTAGCCCATTTGATGAGTACCCACAAGTGGCCCTCAGTGCTCTGAGGGCATCTCTCTCCCGTCTCTAATAAAGTGTAATTTGGGCTGCACAAGCCAGGTAAGGCCTGTTAACTTCTCAGGAAAATGTTTGCTGTATCTCTGAAATGTTTGCCATCTCTGAAGACAGCACTTGAGCTGCTGCAGAAGAACTTGAATGGAATCAGAACTGGGGTTTGGAGCTGAAATGGGGTTGTGTTTATTTACAGGCACCTGAGGTTTGGAAATCTTTGTGAGAATAAGTGCTTTGGAGTGAGGTATCAGAATCAATCTCCTGGAACGTGTTGCTTTATGCAAACAAACCCAGGAACATCTGGGACTGGCTCACCAAATGGCAGCCCAAAGAGCAGACCTGTACCCAGGGAACTGGGATTGGCTTGAAGCTGCATCCCTGGCCGGGAGCAGGGAGCACATCTGTTCCTGGGAAGCAGCTGGGGAGGCTCAGTGCAGTCTGGCATTTTGGAAAAGGTGCTTTCTCTCAATAGTATTCCACAGAAGGAGGTTTGTTTTCATTTTTAGTAGCAGCTCCGAGGGGCTGGTGGAATTCCTGTAACAGCAAATGACATTTCCAGCAAGGATAAAGCCACAGCTGCTGGCAGGAGCTCCCATAGGTTGTTGTGGATAATCACTGAAAAGGCAAAGCATTGATTTTGGAGTGATTCTTGCAGGGAAGCGTCTGTGAGAGAATGAAGAGTGAATGGTGCTCTGGGAATGGTTTTGTCTGAGATTCAGAGAGGAGCTGACAGCTCAGGGCTCACGCGGCTCCTGGGGCTGCAAACCAGGCTGGGAATGCCCAGAGTGGGCACGGGGAAATCAAAATTCCCCTGTTCCCTCCAGCAGGAGTGGCTGCAGGAAGGGGAAGGCATTGCTGTGGATTTCCCTGGCAGGAGATGAGCTGCAGAGGAAGGGGACCTGCGGAGCAAGGAGTGGGGCAAAAAGAAAAATATCCCTGGAGATGAGGTAGCTGTGGCCCTGGAGGGGGGCAGGACGCTTGTGGTGACTCCCTGCTCCTAGAAGGAAAGGTTATGTGTGCTGGGAAGGAGCTCAGCCAGAGTGCAGACAAGTGTTTTAACACAGGGAGTTGAGGTTCTGTTGTCTCATGTTGTGGTTTCACAAAACATCCACCTCAATTACTGTTGCTTTGTTGCTGGGGAGCGCAAGCAGAGGAGGAAAATAATAATTTAAATTTAACTCTGCTAAATATACATGAGATTTCCTGGGACAAAGAAAAGACTTCTGTAGCTTGAGGGGGTGTTGCTGTGCCAGATTTCAGAGGCTCTACTACAGCCAATAACATTCTTGGAACAGCTTAGTTGGAAGCATTTTTATAACATTTTTTGAGGCAACACAAATACAGCCATTGCCTCCAGGAGTGTATGGGATTGCTCTGGAAGTCACACCAAGTGTATCTGTGTGGTGCTCATTGTTACTGGGTTTATTTGGGGGAATTAGAGAGAGTACAGGATGATACAGTTTGCAGATCATGCCCTTGAAATTTAAAGAAAATGTTTAAAAGTGTATGTCTGGCCTCACTTTCCTCGGATGTTTATGGCCACAGCATGGACATTCAGATACTCCAAGGGCAGGGGCTCTGAGTTTTCACTCTCCCCGGGACAATGAAGCCTCAACCCTTGTTGCTGAAACTGCCTTGCAATAGAGACTCCGGCTGCCACATGATGCCAGTTACAGTAGATCTAAGTTAACCACATTTCATGGGTCAAGCAGGTAGCAGACAATTCTCCAATAAACATGCCTTATTAAGAAAATCTTCTGTCTGGTGCATGGTATTCTTCTGAGGCACTTTCTGATAAATGGGAATTGGTCGCACAAAACATCTTTTTAAAAACCTTAATTTGATAATGTGAATGCTGTTAAAATAATTTATTTCAGAACTGGTAGGGATTGTGGCAGTTTTATGTTGATGCCTATTCTAAATTTGATAACAGCTTGAGGCCAAGATTTTAAGGCATTTAAGCATCCCCAGCTCCAGCAGGGAATTTTCTGCTCCATCCACTGAAAACCCCAACAGTTTTGCCATAGTGTGTAAGGGTTCATGCGCAGTGTCACAGGACAAAATCTCACCTTGTCCTGGTTGTGCTCTGGATTCACAGCTGGGAAGTGATGTTTTTGTTTTAAAAATTGAATATCCCCAAACTCACAATAAAATAACAAATCTCATCGTGCTGAGGGACTCTGCTCCTTGGGGGTGAGATGCTGCCACAAGGAGGGGGTGGACATTCAGGGGGTCGGAGCTCAGGCCAGCGGGACTGGCTGGGAAATGCACTTCACCCAGTCAGCCTTTCCTCTTGGGAGAGGTGCTCCATTGCTGAGTCCTCGGGAAGCCCGCAGGAGACAAGAACATTCTGAATTGCACAGCCTAAACACCTTGTCACGGTGGAGCAAGGTCTGCCTGGCCCCCTCCCCACACTGCTGTCCCCAGGGGCCCCGTGCTGTGCCCAGGGCAGTCTGACCAGGAGCTGGGAGGGGATTTTCCCTTTGGCTGCTGAGCCCTGCTCTGAGCTGCGCCGGCTGCTTCCTGCAGAGATGATTTAGGGCTGGACTTGGTGATCCTCGGGGTGCCTCCCACGTCAGGATATCCTGTGATTCCATGGTCTGAGGCCAGGATGCCCGTGCCGTGCCCCAGCCGGGCATCCCAGCACTAGATGGTGCCAGGCACTGCCGTGCCATGGTGAGGAATGGCAGATCCAATTGCACAGGCACTGGAGCGAGGCAGAGCCATCAAACTCCGCTGCAAACAATGTTCATCAATTATGGCATAAGTGCTGGGCTACGATAAAATCAGCAATTAAGGCCAAATGCTTATTAAGGATTGAGAGATTCAATGAGAGCTCACTGGGCCGTGAGCAGCGGTGCTGGAGCCCAGCTGATTCTTCTGCCTTTCCCAGCTCACACAAGAATGGCTGCTGCTGTTTACTGCTTGCTCCAGGAGACAATTGGGAATGGCAATTCCGCAGGAAGAGCTCTAAAAGGCCGAGTAATTTGTTTCAAGCAGGTGATGATGGTTTCTGTATGTGAGTGCAGGAATCCCTGCCTCAATAGCCCAATTCCTTGTGCTGCTTGTGCCTGCTGGTTAGGTCACAGTTATCATCCCAGGTCTAAGTGGCTTTTGGTTTTCTTTCTTGTAGACTAAGAAAGCAATGAATTGAGCATCAGAGATAGTTGGTGTGCGTGTCAAATCCTGACATGAGCTTGGAGCATGCTTTTGTATTCCCAAGTATATTTTAAGAAGGAAAAAAAAAAAAAGAAAACAAATTATTATTGCAACACGTGGATTGAAAAGCACTTTTCATCATGCTTCGAAATCTCCTGTGTTTTTCTCTGCCTTCAGAGTAGAACCCCAGGATTTGATTAGTAAACTCCTGGTCACAATTTGGGCAGATTTCCTTTATTGCTCTAGAGGAATTGGCATTTACATGTAGGAAAAGTAGCAGATTGAGTTGAGAACTAGGAGAGCTCTCTGTGTGCATTGTGCATTAGCATAGTTTCAATTATATATAAAGTGTGCATTTCTAATTCAATTTAGGTGTCAGTGAAACAGCAGCCGTTGAACAGTGGATTTTTACGGGCTCTCCAGCACAGGGCTGAGCCCAGCCCCACTCCCATTATGCTCCTCACATCAACAGCAATCATCTTCCCTGGGACTTCTCTGGGAACCTTCCAGAGTGCTCAGAGAGCCTGTGCAGGGCCCAGGAGGGATGAAAGGAGACTCCTGGGCAGTGGCCCTGTCCAGTGCTAGGTGTGGCTCAGGGATGTGGTTTACAGGAGCCAGAACGCCTGGATGTGCTGGGTCCTTCCTCAGCAGGACAGGTACCAGCTGTGTACTTTAGTGTGGGCTGGGTGAATTCCCAAAGGTCTGTTAGCCAGAAATCACTGCAGTGAAATCCTGGCCTCCAACCTTAAAGGAAAATGAAGCAGACGTTGTGTAGATCCTCCCGCAAAGGCAAAAGGAATATCGAGCCAGCCTGAGGAAAAGCTGACATAGGGCAGAAATGGGATATGTTTTCAAGAGCGAATGGTTCCATTAAGTCCAGGGAAGAGCTTGCGTCCTTGGAAGTCAGAGCTGGCCCGAAGTACTGTGTCCATCCAGGACACTCAAAAACTGAACAGGCCTCGATGTGCTAAATTAGGTTACAGATCATTTAAACAATGCTTCCAGAGAAAATTTGTATTTCCTTGTTGACTGTGGTTCTTCCCTTTCTTGCCTTTGCTCCTTGTCCTCCGCCGCGCGCTCGCACAGAATTTTTGTTGCTCTCTAAGTGCCAAATTGCTTCTGTCCCGTCACTAGATTTTTTCTAATGCTCAGCGTAATTAAGGCCTCGGAGCCAAGACGTGCAGAACAAGGGGGTCAATTGTGCTCCCACTTCCATGGAGCGAGCCCAGAGTGGCTCTGTGGAATGCTGCAGTAAATTTCCATGAGCCTGGGCAGAGCTGCTCCGCCGGGCAGCTCAGGGGGAGCTGACTCAAAGCTCCAGAGCGTCAGGAGGGCACCAAAGACAATCCATTACCACGGGGAGTGCTACACTGCATGGGAATGAGAGAGAACAGAGCTGGGAGGCAGCCAGGCCGCCTCATTCAGGGGTGTCCTTGGGAGCCCTGCTGTCCTGTGGGGCTCTGGGAGAGGGAGAGCAGGCTGGGCCAGCACAGGGAACATCCTCGGTGGCCAAGGCTGCTTCCCCTCTCAGGACATCACAGTGTCACAGAATCCCAGGATCACTGAGTTGGATAAGACCTCCAAGACCATGAGTCCACCCTGTGAGCAACCCCAGCCTTGTCAACCAGACCACAGTGATGGAGCCTTTCACAGCAATTGGTTTCCTTTCCTGCCTTCCAGATGCTTTTCCCACAGGATAGCGGTTGGATCAAGAGCGTTCCTGTGGGAGCAGAGAGATCAGGAAGGGGAGAGATTGTCAGGGCTGCTCCAGTGATGGGCCTGATTTAATGGGATGGCTGTGACCCAGGCTGGAGGTTGAGCAGGGAAGTGATGCAAGTCGGAGCAGAGAAGAGAGGTCACGTAAATAACATCATGCAGCGTGTTTGCTGTGAGCAAGCAGAATGTGAGTCGGGCAGAAATCTGTCTCTGTCAGGGACTCCTGCCGATCCATTTCTCCATGGATCAGCTGCACGTAAACTTAATCTGCTTATGCAGCAGCTGAGAGACTGAGATGCCCTCAATGCCCTCATCTCATCCCTGCATCCACACTGAGTGTCCAGATCCCAGGGGAGCAAAAATTCCATCTGCACTTGGCATGACCACCCCTCATGCCTCTCCTTTCCTCTCCCCCTCTGCAAGGCATTGGGTGGGACAGGACTGAGCAGGAGTCACCTCTGAGGACACATCTCATGGAAGGTGTCCCTGTCCATGGCAGGGGTGGAATGAGATGAGCTTTAAGGTCCCTTCCTGCCCAAACCATTCCATGATTCCAGGATTGTGTGGGCTGGGGTGGAAGCTTGTGGGCTTAGCGTCTCTTCAGATTGTCCATATCTCTGTCGTGGGTGTTCAGGGGAATCACATGTGTCTGTGTGTCCCCCAAACCTTGGGCTGGCCTCCTTCAGTAGCTCCTTGTCCTCACCAGCAGTGCCAGCTCCAGGCAGTCTGGTCTGCCCAGTGTTGTTGTGCAGCCATAGGAGCTCAAATGCCGCAAAAAGGAAAATAGGAAAATCTTTATTTTGTCCTATTTTAAACTCAGCCAAAGTGTGTGGGTTGGAAGATTCAGTTCATGTTTGTAAACATTAGTGGCAAATGTGTAATTTAATCTGCATCTTATTTTATTTATTTCATTTACAGTATCATTCATAATACCTCATCCTGTATAACATTTATAGTCACATTGCAAGGGCCAGCCAGAATTAACCCATGATCCTTCCCTCTGATTCATTTCTAGGCAGAAACCCTGGAAGATAATTTACATTCAATACAGGTGTTCTTTATCACTTTGGACCCGTGTTCCTTATCTCCTGGCCTGGTGGGTCAGCACAGTCCCTTCCCTTCTGGATGTGGTGCTGCCTCCAGGGCTGGCTGCTCCATGATCCCAGGGCTGGTGGATTCCAGAGCACTCATCCATGTCCGTGCTGCTGTGATTTCCTGAAAGAAGCAGAGCAAGGTCGTTGCTGTGGGGATGGCTCGCTCCTGGTGCTGCTCCCTGCTCCTGCAGAGCTCTGCAGCACCGGGCTGGGCACGTTCCAGTTCCAGTGTGGGGCACCTGTGTGGGCAGCACGGCCCCGGGCAGGGCACTCCTTCTGTGCTGCAGCACTGCAGGGCAGGGAAACACCGAGGGAACACTGTGCTTCCATGGGGAAGAGTCTGGCATGGGGAAGGGCTGGGCCTGCTGAGCACATCAGTGTGCATCCTTGGCTTCCTGGTTCAGCTGCATTTCTGAGCCCCAGTCACATGCACCCCCTTGTTTAGCTTTATTTAGCTTTGCTCTCTGGGGGAGACCAGAGCCAGTGCTCTCTGAACGTGCTTCTTCCTGATTGCTTTCCCTTCCCAGCTGCATTTTAGCAGGACAGCACGTCAGACAGCAGGGCCTCCTGCACTTTGAACTGTGTCCTGACAGCATCATTTTTCCAAGCCCCCTCACCCTCTCTGGGATTTCTCTCCCTGCTTAGCACCACGCACAGCAACAATCCCGTTCTCATCACCTGAGCGCCTTCAACAGATTCTCAGCCTCAACAAGTTAATTAGATTAGAGTGTTTAAAAAAAATCACTTTCACAGGGAGACATGAGCAGAAAGCAAGATGCTTCTCCTCATCTAAGAGAGCAAGAGCCATGTATTATATCAGTTAATTGGTTCCGCTAAAACTTGGATAATTCAGTTACTCCAGAGTGAGTGATTTCATAACAAACCCTCCAGTTCACAGCAGCCCAGCAGTCAGGGTGTGCGAGGATGTGCAGCAGGGCTGTGAGCAGGCAGGGCTGTGTGCAGGGTCCTGTGAGGAGCTCCAGGTGTCTTCAGCCAACACAGCCACCAAGGGCATGGACCTGCCTGGATAAAGGGAGGAGCGAGCAGCAGGTGCCCAGAGAGGAGTAATTATTCCTGGGGACCTCTTGACAAAGGTCATCCTCAGATGGTTTTAGGGCAGCCTCTTAAGCCTGCACCTCAAGACTGTCTCTGTTACAGTGATCTACATTTTTAGCCCAGTTTTCCCCAGGATGAAGCGTTGCAGTCACACCATCTGGCTGCCTGCACGCTTCCCTCCCAGAGCCTTTGTCATGTGCTTTGACATGTACTATGTGGTAGGTTTTACCAAATTGCATTTGCTGTACTTTAGTGTTTTTCAAAAATTAACACTACTAAAGTTTGCTTTTAAAAATAATTGCCCCAAAGACAGTGGGGAAAAGGCTCCCAAGTGGTATTGAACATATGAGATTATGCAGGAAAATGTGATTTCACAATGGGGAATTTTACATCCCTTAGCTGCAGTCACAATACAGTTGTGTTCGTCCCACAAATGAATCCTCACCTTCAGTACCTATCCACAGGACAGCTAGAGCTTAATAATTGCTACAAACATTAGTGAGGATTGAAATTAGATGATCTTTAAGGTCCCTTCTGACCCAAACCATTCCAGGTTCATTCTGCACCTGACCATGGCCCCAGGGGTCAATGGAATTGGGTTTTTTTTTGTCTTCTTGGCTGTTCTGTCCTGGTTCAGAGTAAGGTGAGGGGGGCCCTTGGGGAGGCTCCCTGGGCTGGGCTGGGCCGAGCTGAGCTGGGCTGGGCTGGGCTGGGCTGGGCTTTGTGCCTGCCCTGCCGGGCAGCAGAGCACCAGCACTGCCCGAGCCATGGCTCTGAGCCACAGCCCTGTTCCCTTCCAGCTCTGTTGAAGTGCTTCCCTCTGTCTAGACTGTTTCGTGTCCTTCTCAGTGCCTTTTTTGTGCCCAGAGCTTTATGGCAGCAGCCTGGGAGCGTAATTCCCTTGCCCTGGAGAAACAGCCATCAAGGCAAGAGCAGTGCTGGGGCTGTTTGTGCTCTCCTGCAGCGTTGTGCCCGCGCAGAGCAACTCCTGCCTTTCTCATGGCATCTGCTCTCAGCACAGTTGATGTAAATATCCTCAAAGCCATTTTATATCCAGCTACTAGTGAATCTACTGGAAGTACATCCACTCATTTTCAACCTACAGCTCATGGAACGCGGAGTCAGAAGTGTTAAGTTCTTTGTTTGGTAGAGGACATGCTAGAAACTGCTGCTTCAAAAAGATTAGGCACAGTAATTAAAACATAATTGCTATTAATAGTTGTCTCCCTAATCAGACTTATCTCTCTATTGCTCCTTACCTCAGAGGATTTTTTCCTTCCCCGTGTTTTTCTGGGAATGTGTTTGTGATGCAGGGAACAAAGCTGTGGGTAGATGTGTGTAACTCAGCGAGCCCAGCACACGCCGGGGGCTCCCTGGCAGGGTGGATCCATCCCTGGGTGGGAGCGGATCTGTTTTCCTCACCTGCCTCCCGTGCAGCAGCTGCTGGCGCTCTGGCACTGCCTGCAGCCCCGTTCTGAGCAGAGCAGTGGGCTCTGTGCTGTCCCTGCGTGCTCTGCCACAGCCACAGCGAGGGCTGCTCCTGCCTGAGAGCTCTCATCTCTTCCACAGGCAGGGTGCTGGGGAGGACAGCTGGGCATCTGCACGTTCCAGCCCTTGGCACAGCCTGCAGAGTCCAGCCCAGCCCGGAGTGGTGCCAGCTGCGCTCCTCTGAAGGCCTGTGTTGGCACAGGGGCAGGGCAGGGAGTGCTCCATCAGTCCTTTCTCTGCTTCCCTTCGTGCAGAGGCGACACATTTTCCTCCTGTCTTGGTTTTATCTCTCCTTCACTGTCTCTGTCCCACCCCTCTGTGCTTCCCCTTTTCTGCCATTCCCATTTCTACTTGCTCCTGCCTTTCCCTTTTTTCTTTCCCAGTATTCACATTGCCCCCGAGTGCAGCCGTGCAGCTACAGGAGAAATCCCCAAACAATCTGCCAGCCCTTTGAAGAAGGGTTGTGTTTTCTGTGTCAGCTTAATTACTGTGTCCCACTGAGGATGCCAAGGCCTTTGGGGAGGGGAGAGCAGAGGCAGCTCTGAGCGCTGGATTCAGGCTGGGACTGTGCCCTGGGCACTGGGGCTCCCATGGGACACTGCCTGCCACTGCCCTCTTGTCCCCCTGTCTGCGCCTCCAGCACCTCATTGTGCTGGATTTATTACGGGCTGCTTCTTACAGACCTGTCCCTCAAGTGCTGAGCTCCTCACCTGTGATCTGGGAAAGTGCTGAGCAGAGTGCTCAGGAATAAGCACTTTATTCAGTCACTGAGCTGGGTCAGAGCTGGCCTGTGCTGCACCACGCAGAGGGTAAATCAAATTACAGAGTCCCTGGGGACAATTCCTGCTGAGTGCCCTCCCTGCTGGCTTCTCTCCCTGAACCTGTGGATTCTGCTTCTCCCACACCCCAGGTCCTGCCTCTGCCTCTCTTACCTGGTCACCGCCAGTATGGACAAACTGAACTGCCCAGAGCATGAGCTTTGCAAGAAAATCCATATTTTTCATGGCTCAACACCTTTCCTGTCCAAATACTGTGATTTCCTGGAAACAGCATCAAGCTGTAGTTAATGGGCCTGATCCCATAAGCTCACTTCATTCCCACTGCTTCCTTGGCAAGAGAATATATTCATATAAAATATAGTAAATATAAAATAACATTCATATAAAATATAGTAAGTATAAAATAACATGCAAAATTTATTACACAAAATGAATATACCCATTTACATTTTTATTATATAAATATTCATATGTTCATTTGACTTTTGCAGCCTGCTGGCACGTGCCTGCCCTTCTTATGCGGACTTGCTTTAGCAATGGAGGGAGGCAATGGAAGGGATAGACAGGATTTGGGCCAGGCTTATCTTGTTCCCCATCCCAATCAGGCTAAGCCAGAGCATCACCTCTGGAACCAGAGCCCTCCTGGAGCCTCACGAGGAACCTGCAGCTCTGGTGCCACTGAGCTGGAGCCTCAGTTGTTTTTCGGGAGGGTGTTTTGGGGTGGCCTGTGGATGCTGCGTGCATCAGCCCAGCGTGTTTCTGGAGCAGACAGGGTCACATCAGCGCTGTGCTTTTTACAGAAATAGCTCCCAGATGTAACCATTGTGTCACAGCACATTTATGAAGTTTGGCAGAATTGCAGGATGTGTGGGGTTTGTGTGCGTGAGGGTAAATCTGTGCTCCAGCCTCCTCTCTGACCTGCAGATGAGGTTTGTCCCAGCCTCTTGGGCTGTGTGTCCTTGCCTAGTTTGGGACCACAATAAACAGCCCTGGATGGTGATAAGACAATGCCAGGGCTTGAACTCCAGGCTGGAGTTTTCCTCTGCTGGTGGAGATGGACATGGAAGCAGAGTCAAGGCATTTCCAATCTCCAGTGAAAAATGAGAACAGAATTACTTCCCTTCTTGCATCTATTTGACAATTTTTCATGGCTTTTTAATGCTCTTAAATGGTGTGAGAAAAATCCAAGCATGAGTGACTGGTAAATGCTTTCATTCCTTCAGCTGACGGGCACCAAACATCTCCCGTTGCCTATTTCTGTTAGACTGTAATCAATGGTTTGATGAATCTGTTCAAGTGGGGAAAAATAACCCTAACCCTGTGCAAGGAGCTTTCTTTGCGAAACAGAAGGCCACACAAGAAAGAGGGCACCTAAGGCCTGCTCCTGGTCATGCGTGTTTCCAGCCACTGAGTCATATGGAGAGTGATGAGCAGTGACAGAGTTCAGCTCCATCCAGCCTTGCAGGGGGCTTGCTCACAGAACTGCAGCGAGGAAGGTTTTTCTCCTTGTGGGAATCAATAAACCAGCTGGCAGAGGCTCGGGAAGCATTTTCAGTGGGGGTCCCTGGAGCCCTTTCTTGGGGTTCCCACCTCCCCAGCTCTCACCCCAGCGTACACGGGACAAACAAGGGCCAGAGCAGGAGGGACAATGTGCTGGGGGCTGTGCCACCAGGCAGGGTGACAGGGCAGGGCAGGAGGGACAATGTGCCAGGGGCTGTGCCACCAGCCAGGGCACAGCCAGAGCAGGAGGGACAATGTGCCAGGAGCTGTGCCACCAGGCAGGGTGACAGGGCAGAGCAGGAGGGACAATGTGCCAGGAGCTGTGCCACCAGGCAGGGCACGGCCAGAGCAGGAGGGACAACGTGCCAGGAGCTGTGCCACCAGGCAGGGCACGGCCAGAGCAGGAGGGACAACGTGCCAGGAGCTGTGCCACCAGGCAGGGCATGGCCAGAGCAGGAGGGACAATGTGCTGGGGGCTGTGCCACCAGGCAGGGCACGGCCAGAGCAGGAGGGACAATGTGCCAGGAGCTGTGCCACCAGGCAGGGCACAGCCAGAGCAGGAGGGACAACGTACCAGGGGCTGTGCCACCAGCCAGGGCACAGCCAGAGCAGGAGGGACAATGTGCTGGGGGCTGTGCCACCAGGCAGGGCATGGCCAGAGCAGGAGGGACAGTGTGCCAGGAGCTGTGCCACCAGGCAGGGCACAGCCAGAGCAGGAGGGACAATGTGCCAAGAGCTGTGCCACCAGCCAGGGCACGGCCAGAGCAGGAGGGACAATGTGCTGGGGGCTGTGCCACCAGGCAGGGCACAGCCAGAGCAGGAGGGACAATGTGCCAAGAGCTGTGCCACCAGCCAGGGCACGGCCAGAGCAGGAGGGACAATGTGCCAGGAGCTGTGCCACCAGGCAGGGCACGGCCAGAGCAGGAGGGACAATGTGCCAGGAGCTGTGCCACCAGGCAGGGCACGGCCAGAGCAGGAGGGACAACGTGCCAGGAGCTGTGCCACCAGGCAGGGCACGGCCAGAGCAGGAGGGACAATGTGCTGGGGGCTGTGCCACCAGGCAGGGCACGGCCAGAGCAGGAGGGACAATGTGCCAGGAGCTGTGCCACCAGGCAGGGCATGGCCAGAGCAGGAGGGACAATGTGCCAGGAGCTGTGCCACCAGGCAGGGCACGGCCAGAGCAGGAGGGACAACGTGCCAGGAGCTGTGCCACCAGGCAGGGCACGGCCAGAGCAGGAGGGACAATGTGCTGGGGGCTGTGCCACCAGGCAGGGCACGGCCAGAGCAGGAGGGACAATGTGCTGGGGGCTGTGCCACCAGGCAGGGCATAGCCAGAGCAGGAAGGACAATGTGCTGGGGGCTGTGCCACCAGGCAGGACACGGCCAGAGCAGGAGGGACAATGTGCTGGGGGCTGTGCCACCAGGCAGGACACGGCCAGAGCAGGAGGGACAATGTGCCAGGAGCTGTGCCACCAGGCAGGGTGACAGGGCAGGGCAGGAGGGACAATGTGCCAGGAGCTGTGCCACCAGGCAGGGTGACAGGGCAGGACAGGAGGGACAATGTGCCAGGAGCTGTGCCACCAGGCAGGGCACGGCCAGAGCAGGAGGGACAATGTGCCAGGAGCTGTGCCACCAGGCAGGGCACAGCCAGAGCAGGATGGCTGTGGCTCCTGTGGCTCCAGGCCGCTGGTGTTGTGCCCCAGGCTGTGTTGGACAGCAAGGAGAGGCTGTGCCACTCCAAAGGCAGGAGATGCTGGTCCCCACATCTCGCCTGGCTTTGGGAGGAGCAGATGTAACCTATTTGCTGGATGTCTGAAGGGCATTAGGAAAAGGTCAGCGGCTAGAATACGGATGACGTGCTTCAAAAGTGCATTAAAATAGCACAGTTCATTAAACTCCAAGGAGCAGCATGTTCACAGTTAAGGGGGGAATTGCCTTTATAATCCCCTTTGTGGCCGGTTTTGTGTGGAGGAATTTAAAATAGTGTCATATAGTTTGGCATAGGGTTTTTTTGGCCTTGTTATGAAATATTCACACTGCAGTTGAGAGAACCGAATCAGGGGTTGCAGTGTGCTCCTGTGACTGGCATGTGTCCCCATGCCCTGCCTGCATTCCTGTTTTTTCCAATACACACCCAATGGTGGAGCAAGCACCGTCAGTGACAAGCGTGTTCCCCGTCATTGGGAAGCCATCCTTGGTAAGAACAGATTGCCTTCAACAATTTGTCTTCAACAGATTGTCCTCAGCCTCCTGAAGGAGGAGTGGATCTGCTTCTCCAACTCCAGATTGGAAACTCTGCCCCTGAGCCATGAAAGCAACGGCAGAAAACAGCTCCCTGTGCTCTTCTGGAAATAGAAGAGGGTTTCAGACGAAGCCAATCAAACAAACGAGGCAGTGGTTTAATGAGAGCGGCCCAGGGAAGCAGCTCAGGGGCTGTGCTTCAGGAATGCTCTTTGCTGGGCACCCATCCCTGCTGCCAGAGCGGGCAGGAGCCCCTCTCTGAGGGTGTGGGCACCCAAAGGATGAAGACAAAAGAACTCATCCAGTCTCCAGCACCATCAACATGGCCAGCAAATCCACGGCCAAGCATTTCCTTGGGCCACACCGGAGCTCTGGTGCTCCGGGCACCCACCTGCCCCGAAGGAGCCCGGAGCAGCCCCGCGGCAGGAGGTTTCATCAGGACTGTCCCCAGTTCTCCCTGGAGGCTGCCAGGGATTGCTTTGCTGTGGAGGGGCTGGCCAGGTGAGGGTCCCTGGAGGCTGCTGGTGCCTCTGCTGTACCGCCGGGGGCTCTGGAGCCTCCCGGCCGAGAGAGCATCACCCCAAAACGGACAGGGCAGCTCTGCAGCGCCGAGTTCCATCGGGGTGCCACCAGCAACGGGCCTGAAACGGGCATGAGGGGCTTTACCCCCGCTCTTTATTCTGCTGAGCCCCTGAAATACTGCAGAGAATGGGCTGGAGATGGGCATGAGGGGCTTTACCCGCAGTCTTTATTCTGCTGAGCCCCTGAAACACTGCAGAACTCCTGCTCTGTTCGCTGCCCTCCTCAGGGCCAGCCGGGTCAGCTCTCGGTGGCCGGGAGTGCGTGGAGCTGCGGGATGAGTCAGTGTCTCGCAGGGAGCGAGGGAGGGAGGGAGGCTGCGGCTCCTGACTCACCGTGAGCGTCACAAGCGCTGCGGAGAGCCAGGTGCGGCCCGGTGCTGGCCCGGGGCTGTCCCGGGGCTGTCCCGGTACTATCCCGGTGCTGTCCCGGTGCTGTCCCGGTGCTGTCCCGGTTCTATCCCGGCACTGTCCCGGTGCGGCCCGGTGCTGTCCCGGTACTGTCCCGGTACTGTCCCGGTTCTATCCCGATGCTGTCCCTGTGCTGTCCCGGTGCTGTCCCGGTGCGGCCCCGCTGCTGTCCCGGTACTGTCCCGGTACTGTCCCGGTGCTGTCCCGGTGCTGTCCCGGTACTGTCCTGGTTCTATCCCGGTACTATCCCGGTGCGGCCCCGCTGCTGTCCCGGTATTATCCTGGTGCTGTCCCCGTTGCTGTCCCGGTGATGGCCCAGCACTATCCCGGTACTATCCCGCTGCTGTCCCGCTGCTGTCCTGGTACTGTCCCGGTACTATCCCACTACTATCCCGGTACTGTCCCAGTGCTGTCCTGGTTCTATCCCGGTGCTGTCCCAGTGCTGTCCTGGTTCTATCCCGGTGCTGTCCCGGTTCTATCCCAGTATTATCCCGGTGCTGTCGCAGTGCTGTCCCAGTACTGTCCCTCTGCTGTCCCCGCTGCTGTCCCCCCTGCTGTCCCAGCACTATCCCGGTGCTGTCCCCGGTGCTGTCCCGGTGCTGTCCCGCTGCTGTCCCGGTACTATCCCGGTACTATCCTGGTACTATCCTGGTACTATCCTGCTGCTGTCTCGGTGCTGTCCCCGCTGCTGTCCCGCTGCTGTCCCGGTGCTGTCCCGGTGCTGTCCCGGTGATGTCCCAGTGATGTCCTGGTACTATCCCGGTACTGTCCCGCTGCTGTCCCTCCGCTGTCCCGCTGCTGTCCCTCCGCTGTCCCAGTACTGTCCCTCCGCTGTCCCGCTGCTGTCCCTCCGCTGTCCCGCTGCTGCCCCGAGCACGGTGAGGCAGGAGGGCCCTGCTCTCACCTGGGTGCTGCCGCTTGGGAAACCGCTCCCTCCTCTTCTGCTTCTGCCTTCCAGAAGGCAGCGCTGTGATGGAGCCGCCCCAGGGACAGCGCGGGTGCAAGAGAAAGCACAGGGAAGGGGTGGAAATATTCCTGAATGTTTTGTGAGAACAACTACCTAAGAATATTTGTGTTTTCACGTGCAACACCCAGGGAAACAGACTTGGAATGGTGTGGGGCTGTGCTCCAGGCTGCAGCCTGCTCCAGGCCAGGGTCTGCTGGGCTCTGAAGATGAAATTCTGACCCCACAGCTTCTAACCCCTTGTCAGTCCTCAAGGAAAAAAATTGGACATTCCAGTCGAATTTTCTTTGCCTTTTCCTGGGAGATCTCCCTCTGGTGACCAGGGCATTAGTGTGGTTTTTCCAGGATTCAGATTTTCAGGTGGGGTGTGTGGTAGTTCGCTGTGGGAGCCTTTGGGTCCTGCAGGTCACTCAGCTTGACCTTCCCTTTGGAATTGCTCCCTGATCACAAGAACTGGCACTTTTTGGTATTCCTGAACGATGACAATAATCATTTGCTATTTCTGTTCACTCTGTCAGAAACATTTGGTAAAGCCTTTTTGTTTCTCTTCCCCTCCCAGGCTCCTTTCCAGGCACTCACAGCCCCTGCCCTGGACTGGGATTCTCCTGTCTGCCCTCCCAGGCTCCGAGCTGAGGGATGGATGGCAGCGAGCAGAGTGAACAACCAACACCTCCACGAGCTTCTCCTCTTCATTCTGCAAAAAAACAGGTTCTGAACGGCAAGGCTGTGCCTCAGAGAAGAGCTGGGCTGGCAGCACCTCTGCCAGGCTGTCAGGGACGGGCTGCATGCGGGGCAGAGCAGGGAGCTGGGTGCCCAACGCCAGCCTCCCCATCCACTGCTAACGTCACTTCGATCTGACAGAGAGAGAAAGATCTCTCTGAGCTAAGGCTCTTCCACCCCGCTCTCCAGGACACTTAATTACCATGCAGCCAGCGCATTTCGTGGTGCCATTACAAATAATTTAGCTACAACGATATGGCAGTTTAATTTGCCTTATTTATCTCAATCATTTTGCATGAGGGAGATGAATGCCTCAGCAGGAGTTCACGTGGACGCTCCGTCTCCTTTAATGTGGTTTCAGGTAAAGGCTGCACGACACGTCCCTGCACGAAAATTAATCTTGCAGGCAATTGGCCTGGACGGAAACACCCAGAGCAGGTAGGCAGAACTTTGCCTGGTGGCTCTGAGCTGGTTTGGAGGTATCTTACCTTGGAGCCCAGGAGAGGGGAAAGGCAGCGCAGATCCCCCTCAGCCATGTCCACGGCATCCTGCTGAGCACGTACTTTGCTGCTTCTTTCTTTTTTTAGTTTGGAAATGTCAGCACTTTCCGTTCCCATGGGAACGCTGCCTTTTCCCTTGGCACGTTGCTGCGCTGGGAGCTGCCGGGCTGGCGGGGCTGTGCTGCTGCTGGGAGTGTGTGCCAGCCATCCCTGGGGTCCATAACCTGTCTCTGGGGGTCCTGCCCCTCCAGACCCCGAGTGGGGCTGTGCTGGGAGTGTGTGCCAGCCATCCCTGGGGTCCCCAGACCTTCTCTGGGGGTCCTGCCCCTCCAGACCCCAAGTGGGGCCATGCTGGGAGTGTGTGCCAGCCATCCCTGGGGTCCATAGCCCATCTCTGGGGGTCCTGCCCCTCCATACCCCGAGTGGGGCTGTGCTGCTGCTGGGAGTGTGTGCCAGCCATCCCTGGGGTCCATAGCCCATCTTTGGGGGTCCTGCCCCTCCAGACCCTGAGTGGGGCTGTGGAAGTGTGTGCCAGCCATCCCTGGGGTCCATAGCCCTTCTCTGGGGGTCCTGCCCCTCCAGACCCCGAGTGGGGCCATGCTGGGAGTGTGTGCCAGCCATCCCTGGGGTCCCCAGCCCTTCTCTGGGGGTCCTGCCCCTCCAGACCCCGAGTGGGGCTGTGCTGCTGCTGGGAGTGTGTGCCAGCCATCCCTGGGGTCCATAGCCCATCTTTGGGGGTCCTGCCCCTCCAGACCCTGAGTGGGGCTGTGCTGGGAGTGTGTGCCAGCCATCCCTGGGGTCCATAACCTGTCTCTGGGGGTCCTGTCCCTCCAGACCCCGAGTGGGGCTGTGCTGGGAGTGTGTGCCAGCCATCCCTGGTGTCCCCAGCCCTTCTCTGGGGTTCCTGCCCCTCCAGACCCCGAGTGGGGCTGTGCTGGGAGTGTGTGCCAGCCATCCCTGGGGTCCCCAGCCCTTCCCCGGGGTTCCTGCCCCTCCAGACCCCGAGTGGGGCTGAGCCAGCAGCTCTGGGTTTCCAGGAGCAGCCTCTGCCACAGAATAACTGCAACAAGGGGTCAGAGGCTGGTGGTAAAAACTCTTATGATTGTCACCGCTCAGCAGAATTATTCTAATTATTCTAACCCTCTGTTGCCTTGTGAGGTCAGGCTCTGGCCCAGGGAACAAGGGACAGCAGGGAACGGCCTCAGGCTGGGCCAGGGGAGGCTCAGGTTGGACATCAGGACAGATTTCTCCATGGGAAGGGTGGCCAGGCATTGGGAGGTGCTGCCCAGGGGGGTTTGGAGTGCCCATCCCTGGAGGTGTCCAGGGCAGGGCGGGATGTGGCACTCAGAGCTCAGGGCTGGGCACAAGGTGGGCATGGGCACGGCTGGCACTCCATGCTCTGGGAGGGATTTTCCAGCCTCAGGGAATCTGGGATTCTGTGCTTGGTGAAGCACCCAGTGCTGGCAGAGCAGGGATGTCCCCGGTGTGGAGGGAGCCTGGCAGGTACACAAGCACTGTGCTGCTGGTGAAACTCACATTCTTGGTGTAAAAACCTGATTTTGCCACTGTTGCAAGCCTCCAGGTTAGAGGGGGACCATTTGCTTCTGAAATCATTTGTGATGTGATAAAGCAGCAGCAGCAGCAGCAGGAGGTGTGCTGGGGTGCTCAGTGCTCCTGAGGGAACACTCTGGAATACATTGAGTTAATTCAGTTCCCAAACACGCCGAGTTCACTGGGGTTAGGGGTGCCACAGCCATTACCTTCATTGCTCAGTTCTCAGATGCTGCTGCTGAAAAAAGCTCCTTTCAGAGCAGTGGGACGTGTGAAACAATGCCGAGCTGCTGACAGGTACCATGGCAATGGCTGTGCCAGGAGCTGCTCTGCTATCGCCTGAGCTAATTTCCACTCCATATTTATGAGTGTTCCCACTCCTGAAGGGTGCTGCCAGCTCTTCCCTGGGTTGCTGCTCTCTGGGGCTGGGGGCTGTGCCCTGTTTGTGCTGGGCAGGGGGAGCGTGCCCACAGCTCTGTCCGTGCCTGGCAGGTCAGTGACCCTGAGGTCAGGTCCCACCTGGGATGTTCTGAGGCTGCACTCCCACCCTGCTGTTCCCAGCTGCCTCCTGTGCCAGCCAGACCCCAGCCCTGTCTGTCAGCACCATCCCAGCAGGGCTGTGCCATCCCTGGTGCCATCCCCAGCCCCATCCTGGCAGGGCTGTGCCATCCCTTGTGCCCTCCCTGGTGCCAGCCCAGCAGGGCTGTGCCATCCCTGGTGCCATCCCTGGTGTCCCCCAGCCCCATCCCAGCTGTGCCATCCCTGGTGCCATCCCTGGTGCCATCCTTGGTGTCCCCCAGCCCCATCCCAGCAGGGCTGTGCCATCCCTGGTGCCATCCCTGTGCCATCCCTGGTGCCATCCCTGGTGCCATCCCTGGCGCCTCTCCAGCCCAGCCCAGCCCCAGCAGGGGCTGCTCCCCTCCCAGTGCAATGTTCCAAGCTCTGGGAGCCAGGGTTTCAGAGCAGGAAGGTTAATTGCTATTTGCTTTGCAAGCCTTTATCTCGTTTTTAACTCCTCTCACTTTCATCTTCCCTCTCTGCTTTTTGAAGAACCACTCTCGGAGATGTTTCCAGGCTCCAAGGCAGCTGCAGGTTCAGGGCCAGGGAGGATCAGCGGAGGAGGCTCATCTGCAGGCTCTGGTGCTCCGTGGGCAGGATCCTGTGCTGCTGAGAGTCACGGTTTGTAGGAATGGGATTTGGGGGTGTGGGGAGTCACCGATCCCAAGGGTGGCCTGGCCTGTGAGCCCCGAGTCTCAGCTTCCCTGCTGGCACCATCTCTGCCTTTCTGTGCGAAACAAAAGCACCATCAGGTGCTTTCCTTACCATAAAGATATTTACACACTTCAATAAAGGCAGCTCTCAGCATTCCATGAAGTTAAGCAGATGGAGCTCGTGGGGTGTTTTTGCAGCCTCTCAGGGATTTTACTCATTCTCTCTGCACTTGCTGCACATCCCTGTAAAGCACTCAAACACCGAACCTGAATGCAGATCTCCAGGGCAAGCCTAAACACTGGGTAATTGAATTTTCCATGGGCAAATTCGCTGCCTTGCTCCTCTGGCTGCTGGCCTTGTTTGCCAGGGCACAGCCTGGCTGCTCCTGGTGCGTTGTTTCTGCCCCCATGCTCTCCCAGGGCTCTCCAGGAGCACCTCCAGCCCCTCAGCCTGGCCCAGCGCCTGGCATGGCCAGGGTCCTGCACTCCCCTCTCCAGTTTAATTCCAGGTTCATTGCAGCCTCTGTGTTTGGATGAGAGCAGTGTTTGGGAGCGCTGTGTGCCTCAGCTGCTCTTCCTTGTTAGTGACTCTCCTGCCAGGCTCTTAATCACCCATATGTTTTATCAGCAGTGATCTTGCATTTGCTAACAATCTGCAGATTAGAAGAAATTGATCCCCGGTCCCTGGCGAGCCCCTGCTCAGGCCGGGAGTGCTGATGGTGCTGTGCCACGGGCAGGGCACGGCCCTGCCAGCTGCCAGTGCCAGCCCACCCCAGCCTGGGGCTGCTCGCGTCCTGCCAGCCCTGCTGGGGCACCACAGACTGCCTCAGGGCAGGGTCAGATGGGATTTGGGGATCAGATTCCTGCCTGGCACAGCTGGGCTGCCCCTGGGTCCCCGGCAGTGCCCAAGGCCAGGCTGGACACTGGGCTGGGAGCAGCCTGGGACAGAGGAAGGTGTCCCTGCCCTGACAAGGGTGGATCTGGATGAGCTTTAAATCCCTTCCAGCCCAAACTATTCTGGGTTTCCTTGGTTCTATGAATTTCACTGACCTGTGATCTTATCAAGCAGTGGAAGCACATTTATTTGACAGAATCTACTGTCTATAAAACTGTATTAGCAACAGCTGTATTTTTGTCCCTTAACTCTGTCTCAGTTTTTCCATTACTTTTCCTGTCTGGAAATCTGCCAGTCTGCTTGATTTTCACTACAGCACCAGCACTTTCTTTCTGATTTCCCCCTGCATTCAAAGGTGTATTCAAAATCAACACCACTGGGTCAGCTCCCTCTTTTTAGATTCTGCTGTTCCTGATTGTGGCTCTTTCACATCAATGGCTTTTTTCATCAGTTTTCTTCTCCCTCTGTTTTCTCCCCAGCCTCTCTGTTCCTAATTCAGCTCGTTAGAAACAAGAAGTGTATGAAAACCTGACCTGTGTTAACGAACCTGCCCAGTGAATTCCTGTGTTTGCTGGTGGGTTTAAGGGGGCTGCTTTCCTTCCAGCTCATACAGATGCCAGCTGCTTTCCTCAATGTGCTTCCACCAGGGTGCTTTCAGCTCCAGGAGCTCTCGCAGTTCTTCTGCACATCCCTACTTTTTAATTTCTTGTCTGCAGCTCGGCGGAGGCTCCGGCTCCCAGACAGCTCTCAGGAATCCACGGGGATGAGAGGATTTCATATTGACTCTAAATAAAGGGTAGTGCTGCACGGAGGAACGAGCATATCCAAGCAGAGCAGAAGCCCGGTTCCCAGGGATCCTGCGAGGAAGGGAAGGGTTCATTTGTTACCCCACGCCTGAGGTCAGCCCTGCTGCAGCCCCACAGCTTTCACTCCTCCTCCTCTCCCACCAGGAGAACCCTTTGGAGTGAATCTCTTCCCTTATAACTCCTTGTGCTGTACAAAGCATCTGTCAGCAGCAGAAAAGGCCCTTTCCTGGGTGACAAGCACCTCTGGGCTGGCTGCCCAGGGACTCCTCCATAGAAATGGGTGACTGGGGCAGACTGGGAGCTGTGGCTGGGCCTGGATGGCCTCGTTGGGCTCAGAGGAAGGGGCTCCACGCTCCATGTGCTCCCAAAAGGGCAGAGGGACGAGGAGCATTGGGTGGTGAGTCCCAGGGCACCCCTGCCCTGCCAGGGGTCCCTGCACAGCCCTCCCACACCCTCACCCCCTCCACCCGAAATGTGCAGGGAATGCTCATCCCGAAATGCCAGGGATTATCCACTCCCTGCTGGCAGCCTCGTGACGTGTCTGCAGATGCCCAAATTATTGTCTTTGCTGTTCTCTCGTGGCTGCGGTTGCCCACAAGTCTGGATACAGAATGAAGATAATGGAGCAGTAAATATCCAGCCCAGGCTCTGGAAGTTGTGGCTGTAGCAGCATCCCGGGAGTCCATTGCTCAGACAACAGGGTTCTGCAAGAAATATTTGGAAGAAAGTAATTTTAAACATATTTAAGAGAAAAATAAAAGCAATTTAAGGAAAGCAACGCCCATTGCCTGGAACACCTCCAGGCAAATGCACTTCCTGTGGTGGCCGAGCACTGGGTTTGGGATGCTGAGGGTGATGGGCCTCCCCATCAGAATCCCTCAGATCTGAGCAACGAGGCTTCCCTGGGGTAAAATGGGTGCCCTGTGCTCCAGCAGGTCTGTGGGGCAGCGCTGTGCCCCGCCCTGGCCCGCCCCACCCTGCCCTGCTCTGCCCTGCCCCGCCCCACCCTGCCCCACCCACCCTGCCCCACCCTGCCCTGCCCCACCCTGCCCCGCCCTGCCCAACCCCACCCTGCCCTGCCCCGCCCTGCCCCGCCCTGCCCTGCCCCACCCTGCCCTGCCCCGCCCTGCCCCACCCTGCCCCACCCTGCCCCACCCTGCCCCGCCCTGCCCTGCCCTGCCCCACCCCACCCTACCCCGCCCCACCCTGCCCCGCCCTGCCCAACCCCACCCTGCCCTGCCCCACCCTGCCCCGCCCTGCCCTGCCCCGCCCTGCCCCACCCAGTCCTGCCCTGCCCCGCCCTGCCCTGCCCCACCCTGCCCCGCCCTGCCCCACCCTGCCCAACCCCGCCCTGCCCCGCCCCACCCCTGCCCTGCCCCACCCTGCCCCACCCTGCCCCGCCCTGCCCTGCCCCGCCCTGCCCCACCCTGCCCCACCCTGCCCTGCCCCGCCCCGCCCTGCCCCACCCTGCCCCACCCCACCCTGCCCTGCCCTGCCCCACCCTGCCCCGCCCTGCCCCACCCTGCCCTGCCCTGCCCCGCCCAGGGCAGCCCGGTGTGCCAGGGAGCCGGGGCTGCTCACCCCCAGCCCCTCCAACCACGGCAGGCATCGGGCAGAGGCCAAAGCAGAGATGCCAGGAGCGCTCGAGATTAAATCCAAATTAAATCCAAATTAAATCTAAGGCTTGTCACTTGTGGCCACCTTCCCCTGCAGTGAAATGCCACCTGGATTCCTGCAGTGCCTGCAGCCTCCCGTCACCCTCCCACTCGTTTTGGGCTGTTTGGCTGCTGGGTGTAGCTGGCAGGGCTTTTCTGCTGCCTCCTGGTGCCCAGTGGTGCCCGGGAGTGCCAGGACAGGAGCCCCACACACACGAGGGCTCCCACGGGCTCTTCAAGGATGGGGCTTCAGCAGAGCTGAGCAGACTTGGGGCCAGATCTTGTAGGATTGGGGGCCCAGATCTTGTAGGATTAGGTGCCCACGTCCTTCAAGCATCCTTCAAGCATCAATGTGAATGAAGTCTTTATTTACAGTTAGATTCCTGCACACGCATCAGGGACAGCATTAGCAAATCCAAGCCTGAAAATCAGGAGCCAGGGGTGCAAAGCCTGGGATGGAGAGTGAAAAGCCCAGGGCTGCTGCTCCTGCTGTCTTATCTGTGGCCCCTGCTGAGCACCCTCTGGGCCATCTGCCTCTCACATTTTCCAGCATTCTTTGACAATCCGCAGAGAGATTTTATTTTATTTTTTTAACAGAGTCTGTGATTACTTTTCATGAAGAGCAGGAAGTGGGACTTTGAGGAAAACACCACTAAATATCACGAGAATGATGAAGGAAGCACAAGTGCTGGATGCTGGTGCCCAGCTGTGGGTCGTGGCAGAGCTTCCCTGGCTGTGCTGGGCACACACCACCCCAGAAATGTGCTTTTATGACCCCCCAGTCCACAGCAGAGTCCCCAGAGGCAGAGAAATACAGAGATACCCTCCTCTCAGCCTGTTACAACATTTACAGAAACAGTCTGTAAATAGAATTATGGGAGTGTTTTAAATGGATTTCTGAGCTGGATTCAGAACTATTCCCTGGTTGCATTCCCTAAATATAAACCAGAGCTTATCTTGCTGGCACAAAACTGCCGAGAGCATCTTTCAGCGTTACCTCTGTGAGCACCCGAGGGGGCTGGGAGCTGGATTTGCACTTTTTAGGGACTGCTGGGGTACAACTGCAACTCAGGGAGGGACTCAGGGAGAGGAGAAGGCCCTGTGCCCCACCCAGGTAGGCGCAGGTGTGGAGCTTCCAAAGGGGAGAGTGCCGTGAACATACAGAGCAAAGCTGGTCCTGCCTCTCCTGATCAGCACACAGAGCAAAGCTGGTCCTGCACCCTGATCAGCACATGGAGCAAAGCTGGTCCTGCACCCTGATCAGCACACGGAGCAAAGCTGGTCCTGCACCCTGATCAGCACATGGAGCAAAGCTGGTCCTGCACCCTGATCAGCACACGGAGCAAAGCTGGTCCTGCACCCTGATCAGCACACGGAGCAAAGCTGGTCCTGCACCCTGATCAGCACACGGAGCAAAGCTGGTCCTGCCTCTCCTGATCAGCACACAGAGCAAAGCTGGTCCTGCACCCTGATCAGCACATGGAGCAAAGCTGGTCCTGCACCCTGATCAGCACACGGAGCAAAGCTGGTCCTGCACCCCTGATCAGCACACAGAGCAAAGCTGGTCCTGCCTCTCCTGATCAGCTCATGGAGCAAAGCTGGTCCTGCACCCTGATCAGCACACGGAGCAAAGCTGGTCCTGCACCCTGATCAGCACACAGAGCAAAGCTGGTCCTGCACCCTGATCAGCACATGGAGCAAAGCTGGTCCTGCACCCTGATCAGCACACAGAGCAAAGCTGGTCCTGCACCCTGATCAGCACACAGAGCAAAGCTGGTCCTGCACCCCTGATCAGCACATGGAGCAAAGTTGGTCCTGCCTCTCCTGATCAGCACATGGAGCAAAGCTGGTCCTGCACCCTGATCAGCTCATGGAGCAAAGCTGGTCCTGCACCCTGATCAGCTCATGGAGCAAAGCTGGTCCTGCACTCTGATCAGCTGTGCCAGCAGAGAAAGGGGCTGGAGTGAAGAATTCCTGATCTGAACAGTAACACTGTCAGTGTCCTGTGTCTAAGTGTCTCTGCTGTATTTCAGAACAAAACCAGACAATCACAAGGCTTAGTCCGGAGTTATTTGGTGCAATAGTGGAATCACAGAATCCCAGAATGATTTGGGTTGGAAGGGACCTTAAAGGCCACCCAGTGCCACCCCTGCCATGGCAGGGACACCTTCCTCTATCCCAGGGTGCTCCAAGTCCTGCTCAACCTGGCCTTGGGCGCTTCAGGGATCCAGGGGCAGCCCCAGCTGCTCTGGGCACCTGTGCCAGGGCCTGCCCACCCTGCCAGAGAGGAGCAATTCCCAATTCCCAATCTCCCATCCATCCCTGCCCTCTGGCAGCACAAGCCATCCCCGTGTCTGTCTCTCCAGGCCCTGAGCTTGCCCCTGCTCCTTGCTGGGCTCTGCCCAGCCCTGTCCCCATGCCGAGAGCCTCTCAGGTCCCTGCAGCTGCAGGGCAGTGCGGAGGTGGATGTGGCCAGCTCCTGTGACCTGCCCAGCAGCACAGGCTCTATAATTACTCCCTGCAATATCTGCCTGGAGCCAGAAGTTGTGTGCTGGAACTGAAGGAGCCTCTGTCTAATGAGCCTGTCCCTGGATGTCAGCAGTAATTAATGTGCATCGCCCTGCAGGTTCCCACCTCTTCTTAATAGGCTGAAATTTTATCCTCTGGTTATAATTGCAAATTATGGTTAAAATTTTACATGCCTGGCAGTGGAGAAGCTGGATGCTCCAGCTCATTCCCCTGTGGGTACATGTGGGGATGTTGCTGAGATGGTTCCAGCCCCTCCTTCCACTCCTGGCCCTCGTACACTTGACATCCATCCTCATCACCCTCTTCTCCTCTCCTCTCCCTTCTCTTCCCTTTCTCTCTCACTTTGTCTCCTCCTCTCCTCGCCTCCTTTTCTGTGTCTGAGGGGCAGTGTTTGAGCCTGAATAACTGCAACTTTCTGACCTCATTTGGCAGGAGGAGACAACTCAGCTGCTGGTCCAAGCATTCCCCGTGGCCATCAGTGCCCGGCTGAGGGTGAAGGATGCACAAACCCTCACCGGAGGGCTCCACACGCCCCAGACACCAGCTGGTGGCACAGCTCCTGCTGCACCCCCTGGAAAGGTCTCCTTATGGAACCAGGCTGCAGCGCTAAACCTGGCCCGGGGCCAGGGGCGAGTGCCTCGACTGTTGCCATGGCGTTGGAACTATTCATTACTGTAGGGAAATATTGCACCAGGAGGGGACAGACACTGAACCCAGATCCAGGGCAGGTAGATGGGGAGGAGCTCAGGGGCTGCTTGCAGTAGCCAGGTGAGCCTCTCTCAAGAAGAGCTCACTCTTCTTTTCCAAACCTTTCCATAAAAAAAAAAAAAAAAAAAAAAAGTAATTAAGGACTAAGAGAGAATTTGGGCTTTGTTCCTGTCGATTCTCAGTGCGCAGGAAGCTGAGAGCAGACGTGAGGTGGTGAATGATGCGTGAGGCAGCCTGGAGAGCTGCCCAGGGCTGAGCCCAGCTGCTCTGGAAGGCTGATGGCAATGCTGACAGCACTGTTGACCACTTGAATTACGGGCGAGCCCTGAGAGCTGGGCCCCACTGTGACATCTCGCCCAGGCAGCGCTGGCCCGTGCCAGAGCTCAGAGCTGAGAACAGGCTTTATGTAATTTCAGCTGCAGGTAGCTGTGGAAGGCAGAGCGGAGCTGACAGCCCTGCTCCCACCCCAGGACATGCTGGATGTGCCCAAGCAGAGCAGGCTGCACTCAGACGGGGAGTGAGGGCTGTGCTTTGGCCATTTCAGCACGGGGAGTAGTCATTGCCTGCAACACTTGCATCATTCAAAGATGAACAGCCACCCTGGAGCCCTGTGCCAGCCCTCAGCATCCCTGAGCCAGCACTCAGCATCCCTGAGCCCTGCTCCAGCCTCACCTGGGCAGCACCCACGCCTTGTCCACCTCAGGCAGAGCTGCTCTGCTCTCAGAGCTCCAGCTGCCTGTGGGTACGTGTGGCAATGGATGAGAAATGCATGGATTATGTACACAATAGATAATGAGCGATATTTCCTATTGAAAGCACAGAATCACAGAATCCTGGAAGGGTTTGGGTTGGAAGTCACCTTAAATCTCATCTCATCTCATCCCACCCCCTGCCATGGGCAGGGACACCTTCCACTATCCCAGGTAGCTCCAAGCCCGGCCCAGGAGCTGGAATATTTCAAGGGATCTGGCAGCCACAACTTCTCTGGGCAGCCTGTGGAAGCTCTCTTAGTGAAATTTAACCTGCTGGAAAACAAACAGCAAAGAATTCACTTTACATTTGGAAAGCTGCATTTTGAATTTTTTACCTCAAAACCGCAAGTACCAGAGAATCCAAATCGGGAGAATTTGTAGGATTTACAGTATAAATTATTAACGGGGAAAGAAGGAGACGTTACTGATGAAAAGCGCATTCTTGTCGATCAAAGCTGCAAACAGGGAGTACTTTTATAAAGGCATCTGCCAGCCTTTGATACGCTCTGTGGAAACCTTGTCAGGTACTTTGGGAGTGGAGCGCGGAGCTGTCGGGCTCCGGAGCCGTTCCCTGTTCCGAGCGCAGGGACAGAGAGGGGGGTGAGCCCAGCCGGGGGTGCCTGGGCTCTGCCACGGCCTCGGGAAAAAAGGCAGAGAGAGAGCGGCAGCCTCAACAGAAGCGTTCCCGGGTGCAGAGCAAAGTTGCTGCGGCGGGGCCGGGCCGCCGTCAGTGTCAGTGTGTGCTCATTAAAGCGCTCAGCTGGCTCAGCTCAGAGCCCTGCTGCTCGCTGAAAGCAGCACCTGCCAGCGCCCCGACCCCATTCTCCAGCAGCGCTCAGCTGGGCAGAGGGGAGCTGGGAGGCAGATGAACAATTTATGCAGAGTGGGATCCATGACAAAGTGGCAGCTACTTTGGTGAATACAAGCATCTTTGTACAAGTGCCCAGATGGTGGAGGAGCGGGGCCGTGGCTGTGAAAAGCGCCCTTGTTGCTCGGGCTCGGCAGCACGGCCCTGAACACGTGCTGGGCACAGCCCCTGCTCCTGCGAGCGGCAGGATCCAGCCTCCAGCTGAGCCCACACAGGCCAGGGGCCTGCCTCTGCTGGATGTTCTGCAGGACAATGTCCCTCCCAGGCCTGCAGCACGCTCTGTCCTCTGCCTAAACTGCATTTAGGGCCTGTTGGACACTGAGATAACCAGCCTAGGCCTCGGTGGTCCCTCCGTGGGCACAAGGGTCACAGGGGTGCCCAGCCTGACAGGCAGCCCTGCACAGTCAGCCTGGCTGGGGATGGGTGATGAGGCTGGTCTCTCATCACCCATCATGGGGTAACCCTTGAACCATCCTGAAGGATCCCAGCCCCACACCCTGGAGGGGCAGGGATGGAAGAGCCTGGAGAGCCACTGGCCTGAGAGCAGCTGTGCTTCCTATGGGAGCTGGACAAACGTGCAGGGAGACACTGCCCTGCAGGCAGCAGTGGTCTGGAAGGGCTGCTGGGAACAGCTGGGGAAGGTGAGGAGTTTGGCTCTGGCTGGGAAGGCAGGGAGCAGGCAAAGCTGGGCAGGGGGAGTGTGGGGAGAGGCTGGACTGTGGTCCATGGAGGCTGGAGCTCCTGGGGGAGGCTGGGAGCTGCACTGCAGCCCGGGAATGCAGCAGGAGGACAAAGGTGAGGCTCCAGGCAGAGGGGAGCTGAGCCAGGAAGGTGCAGAGGGAGCAGGGCCTGCGGTGCAGTGAGAGACAGCTTAACAAGGGCTCTCACTGTGGCCTGTTTGATCTGGGTATTTGTGGGGTGTGTGGAGCCAGGGTGCTGTGGGGAGCACTGCTGAACCTCTCAGTGGGGCCTTGGGGAGTGTGACACCCAGGCAGGGCCACGGGGGGCTGCAGGATGCCCATCCTCCCTGGGTGATTCTGATGCTGCCACCAGGCATCTGACTGCCCCAGAGCAGCACCAGCTGCATCCCATCAGCACCGATGGCTCTTGGAGTCCATTTTGTCCAAAAGCCAGAGATTTAAAGGTTTCCTTCCATGACAAATGAACGCCAAGGGACAAGCTCACATCCTGGGGGCCACGTTGGCACTTTGGCTGGCTCTGCTGGAAGGACCACGGCAGCTGCCAACCCTCCAAGTGGATTCCAACCTAGTGATGGAATTGGGCTCTGCCAAGAGAGCTGGGCACAGGTCGGTCCTTTGGCAGGGACCGTGAGCTGGGGTCGCACGCAGTCCCCGGCTGTCCTTGGGGAGGCAGGGTCCCTGGGGCAGCCCCCGCCCCTCTGGCCGGGGCTCCGGGTTGCGGGTACCCCGTGCCCGCTGTCCGACCCGCCGGGCATCGCCGGCCGCGCTCAGTGCCACCGCGCTGCGGGCACCGCGCTCCGTCCCGACCCGCGGGGAGCCCCTCGCCGGGCGCCGGGCTGCGGGAGGAGATGCGGACAGCGCGGCGGAGCCCGGTGCCCGGTGCCCGCGGTGCCGCCCCCGGTGCCGCCGCTCCCTCCCGCGCGGGGCCGCGCCGCCCGTGCCGCATTGGTTTGCGGCGGAGCCCGTCACGGCCGCCGCGCCGAGATTGGCCCCGCAGCCGGCGCCGGGCGACCCCCGGGCCCGGCCTCCTCCCGCCCGCCGAGCGCCGCGGCCCGGGCAGCGCCGGGCACGGGCACCGCGCTCCGCTCGCTCCGCTCCGCGCCGCCCGCAGCGGGGGCAGGGCCGGGCCGGGCCGAGCCGGGCGGGGGGCGCGCCCACAGCCCCGCCCCGCACCGCCCCGCAGCGCCGGCAGCGGGATGTGAGCCCGGGCTCGGCAGCGCCCGCCGCCCCGCGCCCCGGGAAGATGCTGAGCAGGTGGATGAGTGGCAGCAGCAGGAACCTGGACCGCGAGTACAACTGCACCGTGCGGCTGCTGGACGACAGCGAGTACACCTGCACCATCCAGGTCAGCCCCCGCGCCACCGGCACCGGCACCGGCACCGCGCTGCCCCCGCGGCCGCCGCGCTGCCGCCGGCCCCGGCAGACAAAAGGAGCGGAGCGGAGCGGCGGGGGCGGCCCGGTGCTGCCCCGCGCCGCCAACAAAGGCGGCCCCCCCGCTCCCGCCGCCCGCCTCCCCCCGGCTCTCGGGCGGCCACCGGAGCCGCGGCTGCCGGCGGCGGGGAGAGCCCCGGGGCTGAGCCCCGCCGCCTGCGAGCCCCCCGCCGCGGAGGGCTGCGGGGATGGCGCGGAGAGCCGCCCGCCTGCCCCCGGCGCGGCGATGCCCGCAGCAGCCGGAGCGGAGCGGGGCAGGGGCAGCCCGGCACGACCGCCCGGGGCCGGGGAGCCGCGGCCGTGCCCCCCGGGCCGCTCGGGGCGAGCCCTCCGCTGCCGGGCGCGGGGGCTGCGCGCAGCGCGGGGAGGACGTGGGCGCCGAGCGGAGTACGGGGGATGCAGCGGGGCAGGGCGGCGCGGGCACCCGCGGGGCAGGGATGCTGCGGGGCGGGGATGCGCGGGGGTGCTGCTGCCGGGGACAGACCCTCCCGGCCCCGCCGCGGCCGGGGGCCCGCTCTGCCTCCCCCGTTAGCGCCCGGCTCGCCGTGATGAGCGCTCGCGTTTTGTAATCGTCCGGAGCGGCGGGGACGGGCGCGCGTCCGCCGCCCCCTGCGCCCCCGTGCCGGGAGGGACCGGGAGCGGGACCGGGAGCGGGACCCGTGGTCAGGGCCGTTGCCCCTCAGCCGGTGTCCCTGTGCTGCCAGGGCTGCGAGGGACGTCGCTCAGCGCGGCAGATGTCGTGGGATGTGTCGTATTGCTGAAAACTAGGGAAACGCGCTCCCGGGCTCCGCCGGAGCGGGTCTGGTACCGGGACCGTGTGACCGGGGGCTGAGAGAAGCGTCCCTGGCTCCGGCTGTCCCTGCGCCTCATTCCTGCCGTCAGCATCATCCTTGCAAGGGAGCTCACGAAAACCTGTGCGGAGCCGCACGCGCGGGGATTGCTGCTGGAGGCGGCTGGCCCCAGCCCAGCCCGTGGGCGATGGAAAATTCGGGGCAGAGTTTTGAGTAAAGGTGACTCAACACGTCAACAGCAACAGCTCCCCCCGCCCAGCCTCGGGGGCCCCCAGCTCTCCCGGGCCTGTGGTGCCAAGGAGGGGTGAACATCCTTTCATTCCCAGGCGCAAACCTGCTCCTGGTGATAATGCCAAAGGACGGTTACCAAGGGTGCTGCAGGCTATGGGAGGCACCGTCATTTTGGCTTAAAGAGCCTGAAATCGATAAATAGGGTGATTTGTGCAAATACCACTGAAGAATGGTGGTAGTGCTGCCGATCCCCGCTCACCTCCCCCACCGAGGTTGTAAAGTGTGACCCAGTAAACGGCTCGAACAGCAGCCCAGTTTATTTTGCATAAGCCAAACTAATTCGTCTCTCAGAGGTTGTTTTTAATACTAATTAAACGGGGAACTGTAGTTTGGGAGAGAAAGTGTGGGCAGAGCAGTTCAGAAAAATCTGGATTTTCTGCCCTTAAGACAATTTGACAAGGTGTCGTCATTTCGCATGTCAGTTTTTTTTTAAAGAGAAAATATGACTGGGTCCCATATTCCGGTTGATATTTTACGTGTAGCATAGTAAACAGGGATTCCTGGCGTTTAGCATGCGCGACCTGAGGGATGGAGAATTTGCTCCTGCTACCCCGACAAGCAAGGTTACCCCACTTAAATGTTTGCTCTCGCTTGCTTTCATGCTGCCTTATAAGCCAAGTATTTATAGTCCGTGCGAAATTAGGGAGAACATAGCAGGAATGTGTAATGTCTCGCAAGTGAGGAGCCGTCACCGCGCAGGCTGCGAGCGCTGAATGAGTTTTGAAGGTCATTCCCTCACGAGCGCAGAGATTTCACATCTCGCCCAGATCCACAGTGTCTCCTCACCCCGGCTGCTTCTGCGCCTGTTGGATGTAATTTATGTCTTTCTATTTTTGCCGGAATCCGGAGAACCTGGCCGGAGCGGCAGCCGCGGCTCTCGCGCGGGGCTGGATCCGTCTGGCGGCGGGGCCGGGCTGAAGTTTGTGCCTGTGCTCGGTTCTGCTGCTGTGGCCGGGTATCCTCCCTGGCAGCGGGGGTGAGGACGGGCTCGGTGCCCTCCTGGAGCCCGGCCTGCCTGACGGGTCATCTGCCCGGCTGCTGGCCAGGAGGGAGCAGCGCTGGAGGCAGGGCTGGCTTTTGACAAGCTTTATTTACATTTCAGATAATGGCATCGGTTAAATCTGTCATGAAATTAACCTCTGGCTGTGCTTGATGAAGGTGTGTGAGTAGGGGTTTGCTGCTGCCAGATAATACCTGAGCATTCTGCTTCTAAATAAAGCCTTTTTTTATTTGATTTTCCAAGGTTTGCTTTGTTCATATTCCCATGCAGAACGAGCAGCTCATTGTCTGAGCTGGGATGAATCCTTCCTCTTTTTTTCCCTGAATTTTCACTCCTGAACAGCCCATCCAAGCAGGCAGAGGGGCCTGGAGGACTCATTCCTGGGGCCCCCCAGATGCTGTTAGGGGGACACAGGTGCCATGGGCACAGTGAGCGGGGTGCAGTGGGCCAGGGCAGCGGGGTTGGCACCTCCACGAACCTTTAGTTGTGAGGTTTTTGTGTGAATTCCAGTGTTTGCTGCTTTGGGGAAGCTGCTGTCCCAGCATCTGTCTGGGTTGGTCCGTGTCTGCCAGCAAGCAGGCCTGGGCCCTCAGGGACTCACAGCAGCTGCCTGAACAGGAGATGTTGGGCTCTTGGCTGGGCAGAGCTGGTGTCTGACAGTGCCACCGGCCACAAGGCCCCTCCTCAGGCAATAGAGGTGGTGGTTTGCACGTGGGGTCCTCCAGGTGTGGAAGGCAGCTGCCCATCCCTCCCCTTCCATCCCTTGGCACGGGCTGGCTGCCACCTGTGGGCACGGGGCCCCTGGTCACGGGTGTCCCTGTCCTGAGACGTGTCCCACCTGTGGGCGCGGGGCCCCTGGTCACGGGTGTCCCTGTCCTGAGAGGTGTCCCCGGGGAGAGGGGGCTCCCAGAGAGGGGCAGCCACTCCTGAGGGCGTCTGGCTCGTCTCCGCGGTGCGGGGCCGCCGTGGCTGCGTGTTTAATTGGAGCTTCACCCCTCTGGCCAGGCTCCTCGCAGCGCCGTCGGCATGAAAAGAGCTCTGAAACACCCAGCAAGGCTGTGGTTTGCCGTCAGTGAGTTGCTTGTCTGAGGAAATGTTTTAAATTCTTCGCTGTGGTGTCAGTGGTGGCATAAAAGGCTCGAAATAATTAATGATTTGCCGTTGCTCGATGCATCAAGCATTTTCCTGAAAAGACAGTGGTGTTTTGTTTCAAACCCCAGTAGAACGACAGGAACGTGGAGATGTGAGAAAATAAATATATGGTTTCTTAGATGCAGAATGTAAGAACTTTCTTGCCTGAGATTGGGAAGAAATGAAAGCGAGCTCCTGGCTGCACTCTGGGACAAACCCCCTGCTTGCCACTTGGAGCACGAGTTCTTTAGGAGCCCTGACAGGATCATTAATATCAGGCAGCAGCACAAAGGGGAGCTGGGGCTTTGTGGCAGTGAAGGTTATTTGTTCATTATCTTTTTATCTGCCGAGAGTTTCCAATTGCCGTTCCCGGGAAGTGGGTTAGGAGACCGCAGCCTCCGCGGGGGCGGCTCCGCCCGGAGCCCCGAGCAGGGGACGCGCTGCGGGACAGGGCCAGCCCCGGCAGCGCCACCAGCCAGGGGCTCTGGCCCAGCTGCGGTGTCTGTCTGTCCGTCCCAGAGCCCTCCCTTCCCTCCACTGGGACCCGGAGTGCGGGGACAGGGACTGGGGCCGAAGCCACTGACAGAAATGCGGCAGGATGGGGGTCTCGGGCTGGGGGTCTTGGGTTGGGGTCCCGGGTTGGGGGTCCCAGGCTGAGGGCCCTGGCTGGGGGTCCCAATCTGGGGGTCCTGGACTGAGGGTCCTGGGCTGGGGGCCCTGGGCTGAGGGTCTCAGGCTCAGAGTCCTGGACTGAAGGTCCTGGGCTGAGGGTCCCAGGCTGAGGGTCCTGAGCTGAAGATCCTGGGCTGGGAGTCCCAGGTTGAGGGTCCTTGGCTGGGGATCCCAGGATGGGGGTCCCAGGCTGAAGATCCTGGGCTGAGGGTCCCGATCTGAGGGTCCCAGGCTGGGGGTCCCAGGCCGAGGGTCCCAAGCTGAGGGTCCCAGGCCAAGGGTCCCAATCTGGGGGTCCCAGGCCGAGGGTCCCAATCTGGGAGTCCCAGGCTGAGGATCCCAGGCTGTGAGTCCCAGGCCGAGGGTCCCAATCTGGGGGTCCCAATCTGGGGGTCCCAGGCTGAAGGTCCCAATGTGGGGGTCCCAGGCTGAGGGTCCCAATCTGGGGGTCCCAAGCTGAGGGTCCCAGGCCAAGGGTCCCAATCTGGGGGTCCCAGGCTGAGGGTCCCAATCTGGGGGTCCCAGGCTGAGGGTCCCAGGCTGAGGATCCCAATCTGGGGGTCCCAGGCTGAGGGCCAGCGCCGGGCCGGGCGCCCCGAGCATCCCCTGCTCTCCCGGTGCTCCAGAGCCCCCGAGCAGCCGCACACAGAGCAGGGAGGGGAGCCCCAGGCTGGGGCAGCGGGCACGGGGTGCTCCGGCCTGCGGGTCCCAGGGAGGCTGAAGGCATCAGCACGGCTTTGCTGCTGGCTGCCGAAAGCCATGTTTTTATTCATAGCCTTGGAAATGTGTTTGCAGCAGAAAGCCGTCGCTGTGGCTCAGCTGTGGCTCTGTGAGTGGTGCTGGCGGGGCAGCTCCTTTGCCCCTGGCTCCAGCATTTGCATACACTCGGTTCTGTAGGCTCGGGAGGGAACTGCCTGAAATGCACAATGAGTCTGAAGGGAAAGCAGCAGTCAAAGAAGCATTTCATCTCCTTTTCCTCTTAAATTTATGTCCAAAAGATACAGAAGGCAGCTGAGAAAAACATCCACTAAATATCCACTGATAATGGGGGACAATATTCACCCACAATTCAGTGGGAACAAAACCCTAAGTTGTTTTGCAAACCCGTGGAAAATATTTCTATTGCTGTTCTTTCCCTGCGAGCCGAAATGTCTGTTTTCTGTTCACTTTTCATACCTGTTTTACAACGTTACCCGCTGTGAACCCGCCGGCTATTCCCCTCTCAGGAGCCAATTTCCTGACAGAACTACTTTGCTTATCACTTTCCTGCGGAAGATGCTGAAGGCAAATATAGACACAGAGTCAGATATAGATGTAGATGTCCGCGTGCTCGTGCACACACACAGAGATGCCACTGCAGAGGGATGTGTAGCACAGCACCAGGAAAAAGGAATTTGCTCCTTCTGTGGCGTCAGGATTAGGTAATGTGCAGCAGGAGGCTTTTTTGAGGCTTCTGGGGAATACTGAGAGTGCCGTGAGCAGCCCACTTATTTCTGATGTTTGAGTCAGGCTCCGGGAGCCCGGCGGGATCGTGGCCGTGGGGATGACATCGGCGGCCACGCGCTGGCAGCGCCAGGACTCTCACGGCGCTTGGTCTGCCCTGTACAGGACCAAGGGCACTGACAGCTCCTGAGAGCCCTCTGTGACCGGGCACATCACTGAAACCTGCGAGCTGGCTCCTCTGGACGCGTGTGTGGGGTGGGCAAGGACAGTGTGGGGACGAGACCCTCCCGAGATGCCACCAGGGCCCTGTGGAGGTGCCCCCAGGCTGTGGGAACTCCTCCCCAGCCCATGCAGGGGTGGGCTCCTAGCAGGGTGTGCGGCATCACAGAATCCTGGAGCGCTGTGGGCTGGGAGGGACCCCAAATGCCACCAGTGCCACCCCTGCCGTGGCAGGGAGAGCTCCCACTGTCCCCAGCCCCAGTGTCCCAGCTGACCTGGGCACTGCCAGGGATCCAGGGGTGTCCAGCTGCTCTGGGCACCTGTGCAGGGTTTTGCCGCTTGGCTCGGGGGTGGCTCCGTGATGGGCTCTCAGTGCTCCAGGATGGCTTGTGCTCATTGCTGTCTCCTGTCGTGTGCTGCTGAGGAGGCCGGGAAGCAGCCAGACAAGGGTTTGCTGTGGGAGAAGTGCTGGGGTTGATTTGCCATCCGTTTTGTGGAGAGCAGACAGTCCCTCCTTGGCCTGGGGTCAGGCTGGGACTGTGGCAGAGCCCTGAATGCTGCCACTGCCATCAGCCACTTGTTAGTGGGCAGAAAACCCAATTATTGTTTGGTTACAGCAAGCGCTGGAGTTGTTTCTGCAAATAAGAAGCTTTCAGGTCAAATTCTTCTCTTTGAAATGTTTTCAGGGTAAATGATTCCAGCAGTAGGGGAGCATTGATGATCTGGAATTGCTGTGAGGCTGGTGTGTCCAGTGAGTGTCTGCAGGGACTGTGGCTCTTGCCCAGCACAGGAGTTGGCAGCAGGTTCTGATGGACACCGCGGCTGCCCTGGGCCAGAGTTTGTCATGCCAGGGCTGGGGGTGACTGGAAGGGATCACTCAGTCACAGAATCTTTAAATGGTTTGGGTGGAAGGGACCTCAAAGCTCGTCTTGTTCCAAGCCCTTGCCATGGGCTGGGACATCTCCCACTGGAGCAGGTGGCTCCAAGGGAGGGCCTAAATGCCCTCCTCTGACAGGATCAGTGGTTTACTGAGTTTTGGCTGTTCCTACCAGCCTGCTGGAAGCTTCAGAACCCAGGAAAATAAATCCTATCCTGATTTGTGGGCTCTCCCCTTGTACTGCCATCAGTGTTGCACCCACTGTGGCATTTGGTGCCTCTCTAAAATCTGATTTATGTGGCACCTCTGTCACCACAAGAGGCATTTCCCTTGTGCTCAGCCCACGCCAGCAGAGCTCTGCCAGCTGCTGCCCAGGCCCAGGAGAAAGGCAGACCCACTGTCTGGTCAGCAGAGGCAGGAACCCACAGTGCAGCGTTCCTGGGGCTGCCACCCTCGGTCAGCAGAGGCAGGAACCCACAGTGCAGTGTTCCTGGGGCTGCCATTCTTGGTCAGCAGAGGCAGGAACCCACAGTGCAGCGTTCCTGGGGCTGCCACCCTTGGTCAGCAGAGGCAGGAACCCACAGTGCAGCGTTCCTGGGGCTGCCACCCTTGGTCAGCAGAGGCAGGAACCCACAGTGCAGCGTTCCTGGGGCTGCCATTCTTGGTCAGCAGAGGCAGGAACCCACTCTGGAGCATTCCTGGGGCTGCCACCCTCGGTCAGCAGAGGCAGGAACCCACAGTGCAGCGTTCCTGGGGCTGCCAGGGAGCAGCAGCAGCAGCACCTGGCCCGGGCAGGCTCCATGCCAGGGGCAGAGCAGCGGGAGCAGCCCGGCCCTGCAGAGCCCTGCGCCTGCCACAGCTCCTGTGCTCCGTGAGGAAGAGGAGCGTGAAGGGCAGCGGGCTGGGAGCAGGCGAGATCCGTCAGGGAACGTGTTCTCTGGGGCTCAGGGACGCCAAATGTTTGTGTCACTGGGCAGGGACTGGCACGGGGAACGTCCCCACGTGTCACCGAGCTCCGTCAGCGCATGTAGCACCGGCACTCCTGGAAAACAGAAATAAAAACCTGAAAATGAGATGGAACCGTATGAAATGTGTCCCCCAGCGGCGTGTGTGCCCGCGTGGTTTGTGTCAGGGTGCCAGAGGGTGCTGGGGCAGCAGCCAGGTGAGCAGTGCCAGCTCTTCTGCCCAGATCCTGGAGACCAACGCCCTCCTCTTCACAAAATAAATCCTTTGGAAGTATGTTTTGTTCCAAACAGCAGGGATAGGTGAGATATTGGAAAGGGATTGTTCCCTGTGAGGGTGCTGAGGCCCTGGCACAGGGTGCCCAGAGCAGCTGGGGCTGCCCCTGCATCCCTGCAGTGTCCCAGGCCAGGCTGGACACTGGGGCTGGGACAGGGAAGGTGTCCCTGCATGGCAGGGGTGGCACTGGGTGACCATTGAGGTCCATTCCGACCCAGACCATTCTGGGATTTGATAATTCTATTTGCAAACAGTGCCTGGTCCTGGGAGTCTGGTGCTGCCCCAGGCAGGGCCGGGGCGGGCGTGGGAATGGGCTTCAGGCACTGAGGGAGAAAACTCTTTGTTCTCTAAGCAAAACCAGGACTTCTGTAACCGTGGAGGAATGATCCAATGGGATCCTGGGGATCAGCCGGGCATTTTGTCCCTCCTGCATTGTCCTTTTAAAGCTGCAGGCCCTGCTCTGCCCTTAATTACACTTGGGCATTAATTACCCTCCGAGCACCTTCACCGGTGCTGTTGTCTTTGTCCGCAGAAGTGACTTGGCAGCTGAAATTTCACGAGGAACTTGGTTAATTGTGCACACAGAGAATACAAGACGCCACTGTGCTTCCTCCAGCCTGTTATCTGGGAGGGACTGGGGGTGCAATCCAGGAAAATCTGATTTTGCTCAGCGCAGCCAGCGGCTGTCGCGGCCGATGCCCATCAGAGCTCAGCAGGGCTGGGTTTATGTAAGCCCAGGGTGGGGCAGGGCTGTGCTCAGGCCATGGATCAGCTCTGTGCGTCCATTCCTGCACGCTCCCAGTCCTCCTTAGGGAAACCAGGCAGGGTTTGTGCTCCCAGGCTGCCCGGCCTTTGGTCCTGGCCAGGAAAGTTGCTGTTAATGGAAACAGCTCCTCTGAGCCTGCAAAGCTCCCTGGTTCTTTGTCATGTGCTTTGTGTTGGGAAAAGGGAAAGGTTGGGAGGTTCCTCCTGGGGAGGTGCAGGCGTTGCTGGCTCTGATGATTTTATCAGGGTAATTTTGCCATAATAACTTTACCACCCTTTCTTTGGCTGTTTGAGCTGGGAGCCTCCCTCCGTTCCCCCAGTCCCACAGCAGCCAAGCCAAGGCTGGGTCCCATTTTCCTGTCCTGGCAGTGCCAGGTCTCTGCACTGGGCAGCTCGCTGGAAACTCAAGGTTTACACATATTTTAATCTTTCCTACCTGGCAGTAAAGAACAGGAGCCCTGGGCTCCTGAGCAGGGACAAAGCCTTGGCTGGGTCAGGAGGGGGATGCAGGTGGGCCTGGCAGGTACTGGTGCCTCCCCAGACAATCCAGGTGGTTTTTCTCCGTGGTGATTAGCAGCAGCTTCCACAGCCAGCAAGGCCTCAGCTCGTTGATGTGTGATGTCAGGGTCTGATCAATGCTGCAGCCCAAAATAGAATATTTTGGCTGCATAATGTCTGTTGCCAAAGACTTCAATTATAGTGGCCTATCTGTCACATCGATGAGGGGCTTGTGTTTTTCGGAGGGTTTCTAGTGGCTGCTTCGTGTTGGCTCTTGCCCTGGAACACAGGCTGGGCTCCCAAAGGAAATATCCATCCAGCTGCCTATAGGGGATTTTTCTTTAATAAAAAAATGACAAAAATTGAGTCAGCCATTCTGGAGCTGGAAAGAGGCTTTAAGAATATATGGATCAGGTAGCAATTGCAGCTGTCCCTTATACACTTAACTCATGGAATGGGCAGCGTTTTGGGACTGGGGGGAAAAGGCTGGAGTCCAATAGACTTATGTTTGGAAAATAATAAATTTGCTGAGCAGGTACTTTTCATGAATCGATCTAGTTCTCATTAGCCTTGCGCTGTCTAGTTTGCTGACTAATATTTCTGGCTTGCAGGTAAAAATGGCTTTCCAAAGGAAATGTGGAATGAGAACAGAGTGTTTCTGGGACCTGAAAACCTGGAGCTCCTGGGGAAGAGAAGAGGTGTGGGGGCAGCAGAAGCCCAGCAGCAGAGGAGAGGGCTGGGGCTGCAGCGGAGCAGGAGCAGGGCCTGGAGGCGTGCTGGGCACTGGGAGCATGCCTGCTGTGCCAGCCCGTGCTCCTCCATCTGCACGGGGACTCTGGCAGCCCCTGGCACCGTGCACTGAGCCCTGGCTGAGCCCTCGCCCTGCTCTGTCAGACCTCCCTCCTCCCCAGGGGCTCTCTTGGACCGAGGCCCTGCTGGGCTCTCGGTGATCCTGGGCTCCTCCTCAGCACTAAGGTTCTCCTCCTAACCCCAAGCAGGCTTTTCTCCCTGTGGCCCTTGTCACTGCTGTCCCTCTTTCTCCCCCAGCATTATTGCCTGTGTGCTCCCAGGCTGGCCTTGTTCCCGTGTGCAGGTTGGTACAGGGCACAAACCAGCAGGGGATGATTCCCCAGCCTGCCGAGACTCCTTGGGAGCGACTCCTGGAGCTTTTGTCTGCCCGTGATTTCTGCTTTGCTGACAGATTTCCGCACTTTCAGGCAGGAGCACACCCCCTCCGTGGAACCCCAGCTCCACACCTGCGCTTTGCTCTGGGCAGGAGCAAGGTGCCCACACAAAACTGATCCTACGGGGCAATAATGGAGCTGTGCCAAACCCAGGCTGTGCTCTGGGGGTGCTGGGGTGCCAGAGCCCCCGCAGGAGCTGTGCCCATTCCCATTCCCATCCCCAGGCTGTGCTCTGGGGGTGCTGGGGTGCCAGAGCCCCTGCAGGAGCTGTGCCCATCCCCATTCCCATCCCCAGGGGTGCCAGAGCCCCCGCAGGAGCTGTGCCCATTCCCAAGCAGAGGAATCACAGCCCTTTGGCTGCTGCACTCTTCCAGGTGAGCAGCCTGGCAGCGCAGAGCAGGCATGGCAGGGGTGAGTGCTTCTGGCTCCTTTCAGGTGTGCTTGGGAAAGAAATCCCTCTGATAAACTGCAGAGGCCCCACCACAGCACTTCTGTAAGTGCTGCAATTACCCTGGTCTTTATTTGGGCACTCAGGGATTGGCATCCTGGCCAAGGGAAGGGCTGAGGGGCACTGGAGCTTGCACAGCGCTAGAACAGACTCACTCAGCCCCTTCAAATATTTATGGCCTTGCAATCCATACACATTTCCAGCGTGTTTGACATCCTCCTGTCTGCTCCTGCTGGGGGAGAGGCTCTGGGAGCATCTGCCCAGGGCCGTGGGGGTGCCCAGGGGCGATGGGGGGCAGGTTCATGGCTGGGATTTGGGAAGAACCCATGGGGTTTGCTCCCGGAGAGCCCCTCGGTGCGAGCAGGGGCTTTGCAGGGCGCTCGGGTGCTGCAGCCCAGGTTGGGATGCAGGATCCCTGCGGGTGCAGGGGTCACCCTGCCCTTGCCCAGGCAGCTGGATTGTGTCAGGATGCCCCGGAGGCAGCGCTGGACCTGGGGGAGGGTTTGCAGGGGTGTCCCACCTGCTCAGAAGGGACGGGAACTGGTGTTTTACCAAAAACAAAATAGTCATTTGTAGCAAGGCAGTTGCCTTCCTGCCGGAGGGACAGCTCTTGCCAATGCGCCCCGTTTTACTCCGACGGGATAAAAATAGAGGCCGATTTCCAGGCAGCAGCCGCACATCCTGCGGCCCTAATGAGCTCTTAAGGTAATTACCTCTGGTGGGAAGGGCCGGAGAGGGCGTGCTCGGCTGGCAGGGAGCGCTCCTGAGAAATGGCACAGAAATGGCTCTGTGCCCCACAAAGGACACAGCGGGGCTGGGACACCGGAGAGGGGCTGGGACAGGGCTGGGGGACAGACACAGGGATGGATCCCGCTCGGAGGGCAGGGACAGGTGGGATACTGGGGTGGGACCCTCCCCGTGAGGGTGGGCAGGCTCTTTGCCCCGTGCCAGGGCCCTGCTGCGCTCACAGGGAAGAGTTTGCTGTAAAGGAATGGTTTAATCATTCCTCAAAGCCTCATTTGGAAGCGCTGTTCCATGGCTGGGGGTTATCCCAACAGGCATGATGGCCTCAGCTGAGGAAGGGCCACCCTCTGCCAAGCTGTGCCCTACCAGAGGCTGTCTGGGATGTTGCCCCTGCCCTGGGCATCCTCTGCCCATCCCCTCCTTGGTGCCCATCCTCTCCTGGATGCCCGTTTTCTGCCCATCCCCTCCTTGGTGCCCATCCTCTGCCCATCCCCTCCTTGGTGCCCATCCTCTCCTTGATGCCCATCTTCTGCCCATCCTCTGCCCATCCCCTCCTTGGTGCCCATCCTCTCTCTGCCCCTCCGCAGTGCCCATCCTCTGCCCATCCCCTCCTTGGTGCCCATCCTCTCCTTGATGCCCATCTTCTGCCCATCCTCTGCCCATTCTTTCCTTGGTGCCCATCCTCTCCTTGGTGCCCATCCTCTCCTTGATGCCCATCTTCTGCCCATCCTCTGCCCATTCTTTCCTTGGTGCCCATCCTCTCCTTGGTGCCCATCCTCTCCTTGATGCCCATCTTCTGCCCATCCTCTGCCCATTCTTTCCTTGGTGCCCATCCTCTCCTTGGTGCCCATCCTCTCCTTGATGCCCATCTTCTGCCCATCCTCTGCCCATTCTTTCCTTGGTGCCCATCCTCTCCTTGGTGCCCATCCTCTCCTTGATGCCCATCTTCTGCCCATCCTCTGCCCATTCTTTCCTTGATGCCCATCCTCTCTCTGCCCCTCTGCAGTGCCCATCCTCTGCCCATCCCCTCCTTGGTGCCCATTCTCTGCCCATCCCCTCCTTGGTGCCCATTCTCTCCCTGGTGCTGGGGGCTGCTGGGGCAGGCTGCACCCACCTTTTCCCCACGGAGGCTTTGCTCTCTGTGGGTCAATAAATAATCTCTGGGAGCACTGTGCTGCCTGCCAGCTCCGTAAATCAATTTGCCCTGCTGCAGAATATCCGGCGCTTGTACGAAATAGGTAAATTGCATCTCCTGCTGTTCCATCTTCCTAACGAACCCGATACCATCTTAAGAATATAAACCAGGGGAGCGCTTTTGTCTGGCTCAATTTGCCTTTGTGCAGCACAGGGCTGATCTCCTGAGCTGAGCCTTTCCCCTCTAATGCCAGAGCTCCTCCTTATCACAGCCTGCAAAGTGTCCCCAAAACTGCAGCAGGTGTGTGTGCCTGTACCCAGGTGTGTGTACCTGTACCCAGGTGTGTGTACCTGTACCAGGTGTGTGTACCTGTACCCAGGTGTGTGTGTATCTGTACCCAGGTGTGTGTATCTGTACCCAGGTGTGTGTATCTATACCCAGGTGTGTGTGTACCTGTACCCAGGTGTGTGTATCTATACCCAGGTGTGTGTGCCTGTACCCAGGTGTGTGTACCTGTACCCAGGTGTGTGTGTACCTGTACCAGGTGTGTGTACCTGTACCCAGGTGTGTGTGTACCTGTACCCAGGTGTGTGTATCTGTACCCAGGTGTGTGTACCTGTACCAGGTGTGTGTACCTGTACCAGATGTGTGTACCTGTACCAGGTGTGTGTACCTGTACCCAGGTGTGTGTACCTGTACCCAGGTGTGTGTGTACCTGTACCCAGGTGTGTGTGTACCTGTACCCAGGTGTGTGTACCTGTACCCAGGTGTGTGCCTGTACCAGGTGTGTGTACCTGTACCCAGGTGTGTGCCTGTACCAGGTGTGTGTGCCTGTACCAGGTGTGTGTGTCTGTACCCAGGTGTGTGTACCTGTACCAGGTGTGTGTGCCTGTACCAGGTGTGTGTACCTGTACCCAGGTGTGTGTACCTGTACCAAGTGTGTGTGTCTGTACCCAGGTGTGTGTACCTGTACCAGGTGTGTGCCTGTACCAGGTGTGTGTGCCTGTACCAGGTGTGTGTGTCTGTACCAGGTGTGTGTATCTGTACCAGGTGTGTGTATCTGTACCCAGGTGTGTGTATCTGTACCAGGTGTGTGTACCTGTACCCAGGTGTGTGTGCCTGTACCCAGGTGTGTGTACCTGTACCCAGGTGTGTGCCTGTACCAGGTGTGTGTGCCTGTACCAGGTGTGTGTACCTGTACCAGGTGTGTGTATCTGTACCAGGTGTGTGTACCTGTACCAGGTGTGTGTGTCTGTACCCAGGTGTGTATCTGTACCCAGGTGTGTGTACCTGTACCAGGTGTGTGTGTCTGTACCCAGGTGTGTGTGCCTGTACCAGGTGTGTGTGCCTGTACCCAGGTGTGTGCCTGTACCAGGTGTGTGTGCCTGTACCAGGTGTGTGTACCTGTACCAGGTGTGTGTATCTGTACCAGGTGTGTGTGCCTGTACCAGGTGTGTGTGCCTGTACCAGGTGTGTGTATCTGTACCAGGTGTGTGTATCTGTACCAGGTGTGTGTGCCTGTACCAGGTGTGTGTGCCTGTACCAGGTGTGTGTACCTGTACCAGGTGTGTGTATCTGTACCAGGTGTGTGTGCCTGTACCAGGTGTGTGTATCTGTACCAGGTGTGTGTGCCTGTACCAGGTGTGTGTGTCTGTACCAGGTGTGTGTGTCTGTACCAGGTGTGTGTGCCTGTACCAGGTGTGTGTATCTGTACCCAGGTGTGTGTACCTGTACCAGGTGTGTGTATCTGTACCCAGGTGTGTGTGTCTGTACCCAGGTGTGTGTGTCTGTACCAGGTGTGTGTGCCTCTACCCAGGTGTGTGTGCCTGTACCAGGTGTGTGTACCTGTACCAGGTGTGTACCTGTACCAGATGTGTGTACCTGTACCCAGGTGTGTGTACCTGTACCAGATGTGTGTACCTGTACCCAGGTGTGTGTCTGTACCCAGGTGTGTGTACCTGTACCAGGTGTGTGTGCCTGTACCCAGGTGTGTGTGTCTGTACCCAGGTGTGTGTACCTGTACCCAGGTGTGTGTACCTGTACCAGGTGTGTGTACCTGTACCCAGGTGTGTATCTGTACCCAGGTGTGTACCTGTACCAGGTGTGTGTACCTGTACCCAGGTGTGTATCTGTACCCAGGTGTGTGTCTGTACCCAGGTGTGTGTACCTGTACCAGGTGTGTGTGCCTGTACCCAGGTGTGTGTACCTGTACCAGGTGTGTGTGCCTGTACCCAGGTGTGTGTGCCTGTACCAGGTGTGTGTACCTGTACCCAGGTGTGTGTGTCTGTACCAGGTGTGTGTGCCTGTACCAGGTGTGTGTACCTGTACCCAGGTGTGTGTGTCTGTACCAGGTGTGTGTGCCTGTACCAGATGTGTGTACCTGTACCCAGGTGTGTATCTGTACCCAGGTGTGTGTACCTGTACCCAGGTGTGTGTCTGTACCCAGGTGTGTGTACCTGTACCAGGTGTGTGTGCCTGTACCCAGGTGTGTGTATCTGTACCCAGGTGTGTGTATCTGTACCCAGGTGTGTGCCCCTGCAGCCAAACACCGCTGCTCTCAAGGTGAAGAACAGGGCAGTTTATTTTCTGACTCCAACATTTACAGATTTCCAGAAGTGACAGTGGATTGGAGGGTGACAGCGCCACCTCTCCCATGACACTGGACAAACCAACAGCCCATCGAATTTCTCCTCCTCCATAAAGGAATGCAAAACAATGAGTTATTTACAGGAAGTGTGTGAGAAATTTGCTACAAGACTGCAAACATCAGAAGGCTTAGAAAATCTTAAACAAACCAGGGCAGCAGTGTGCAATGGCACCGCCAGGGGTGCGGGTGACACCGAGCTGGGTGTCCCAGTGTGGGGCTGACACCGAGCCGGGTGTCCCTGTGCTGTGGGTGGCTCTGGGGAGCTGTGGGGAATGAATGTGTCCCAGGAGAGCATCCCTGGCGGGCAGAGCTGCGTGCCCGTCACCCCGCGGTGCCAGGGGGATCCCAGCCCCTCCGGCTGCCCGGCACAGCTGCGCTCCCCCTCCATCCCCTCTGCGCGTCCCAGACACGGATCCGCGCTGCCCCTGCGGCCACCCGAGCTCCTCGGCGGCTCAGAGTGACAGGGCCACCCCCTCTGCCGCTTACCGGCAATGTGTGCCCCGAGGGAGCCAGCGCTGCCCCGCCGGAGCCGGGGCTCTGCGGCCGTGCGGGGCACAGCTCGGCGCTCTCGGTGATGGAGAAGCGACACCGGCACCCACACCGCCCTCTGGAGCCCGGTGAAACGGGATGGCCTCCGCTGCTGAGGGGCTGGCACGGCTCCCGGGGGTTCCCAAAGGTCGGGGATGTGTGACACTCGGTCTCTGCTCCGTTTTCCTGCTCCCCGGGAAAAGCAGCAGCTGGCAATGGGTCTGTGCTCGAGGGGTGACGGAGGGGGTTTCACCAGGACAGGCGGTGATGGGGCAGGGGCACGGATGGAGCCTCTGCAGGGCAGCACCCTGAGGGATCCTCTCTGCAGGGCTGGCAGCTCCCACCGCTCGGGACCCCAGGGCAGGAGCAGCTGGAGCTGCTGGGGTGGGTCTGGAGGGGCTGCCCCAGGGCTGGAGCCCCTCTGAGCCGGGCTGGGAGAGCTGGGGGTGCTCACCTGGAGAGGAGAACTCCAGGGAGAGCTCAGAGCCCTGCCAGGGGCACTTTGGGCTGTTGGAGCACTGGTCCTGCAGGGCGCAGAGGGTGGGAAGCACATCCATGCTGCAGTGATCTCCTCAGAGGAGCACACGGAGCACCCGGGGCTGCAGTTCTTCCTGCTTTGTCAGCAGCAGCGTCTCCTTGTGCAGAGCTGCAGCTCCCAGCAGCTTTCTGGGGGCACCAGAGGCTCTTTTCCAAGCACTGCCACGGGCACGGCCCCGTGGTGGGTGAGGGCATCAGCCACCCCTCTCTGAGGTCAGGGCTGAGGAGCCTCCTCACCTTTATTTCCCTGTCCCATCTGCGTGTGCCTGTGAAGCACACTGGTCTGAGCGCCTTCATGTTTCTGGTAGGACAAATAGCACCCCAGAGAGAGAAAATGTGATCAGAGGGTTTATTGGGGGTTAAAATAATTAGAGAATTGTGGAAGTTGGAGGCTGGAGTTGGGAGGGTCTTTGAAGCTCACCTGTCCCAGCCCTGCCATGGCAGGGACACCTCCCACCCTGCCACGTTGCTCCAAGCCCTGTCCAGCCTGGCCTGGGACACGTCCAGGGATGGAAGGGGGCAGCCACAAACCTGTGCAGCAAACCAGTGTGCACACAAACCAGTGTGCAGCCACAAACCTGTGCAGCAAACCAGTGTGCACACAAACCAGTGTGCAGCCACAAACCTGTGCTACAAACCAGTGTGCACAGAAACCAGTGTGCAGCCACAAACCTGTGCAGCAAACCAGTGTGCACACAAACCAGTGTGCAGCCACAAACCTGTGCAGCAAACCAGTGTGCACAGAAACCAGCGTGCAGCCACAAACCTGTGCTACAAACCAGTGTGCACACAAACCAGTGCCAGTTGCACTGCTTTCCCTACAGGTGTCCCAGAGGTTTAATTCCATTTGTGTTCCTGCAGCTCTCCCGGAGCATCCCTTTCCTTTAGCAGGGCTGCACTAATCCCTGGTGAAACCCACTCTGATGTGAGTAACTGGAACAGACAGGCAGAGCCTTTCCTGCGTTACACCGGAGACATGGAAACTTGTGCACGCACAGGGTGTGATCCCAGACAGGATCCCTGTTCCACACCCAGGGTGACCCCAGACAGGATCCTGGTTACACACAGGGTGTGATCAAGAGAGGATCCCTGTTCCACACCCAGTATGATCCCAGACAGGATCCTGGTTATACACAGGGTGTGATCCCAGAATGATCCTGCTTATACACAGGGTGTGATCCCAGACAGGATCCTGGTTATACACAGATTGATCCCAGACAGGATCCCTGTTACACCCCCAGTGTGATCCCTGTGACACAGCCAGGGTGATCCCAGACCTGCTCCCCGGGTGTTGCACATCTGGAGCAGCGCAGCTCCATCCCTGCCCTCTCTGGCTGCCTTCAGAGGGACAGCATGAAATGAGAAGCTCTCACAGCAGCAAGCCTCTCCATCACCAGCAGCAGCTTGGATCACAAAGCCTGAAATCATTTTAATTGGATGCAGGGCTCACAAGAGATTTTTTTGTGCCGTGGAGGAGCTGGACCAGTTTCTCATCCACCACCAGTCATGAGAGCAGGGGAGAGGGGAGAGGCCCTGCTTGGCTTCAGGTGCCTCTGGATTGTGAGCTGTTGTGTCTACCTCAGCACCAAACTGGGTTAGAGATGGAGAGATGAATATTTTCCTTGCCTTGGAGTGGATTAACCTCCCTGGGAAAGCCCGAAGGGTTGATTTAAGTCCTTGACAGGAATTCTCCAGCTCATTGCAGTGACAAGCTGCTGACACCCTGTGTGTGCCATGGGTGGGAATGTGGGGAGGAGCATCCCCAGCTCCGTGGGTGCTTTGGGGGTAGGAATCCAGTTAACCATGCTGTGTGTCCCCATTAAAATGAGGTGTTTGTCTGTGCAAACGGGGGGTGGATCTGTGGCCCTCGCCCACACAGGCTTCCCAGGCAATGTGGACAACAACACATGGGCTCTTCCAAACGAGCCAGGAATTCATCAGACCGAGGTGATTCAGCACAGTCACTGCGCAGAGAGGCGAGGTAAAACATAAACATCAAAAATTCAGTTTAAATAGAGAGCCCTGGTGGCATTTGCAGCCAATCCCACATGCCCTGGCTGAGGGGAGCCAGGAGGATGCTGCAGAATTCGTGGGGTTTATGGCAGGACAGGGAATTCCTCTGGCCACAGCCTGACGTGGCTGGGGATGCTTTGCTTCCAGCACAGGAGTAACCAGGGGCTGTTTTAAAATGTAGACAGAACAGTCCCAGAGGGCATCAGAGATTTAACTGTGTTTGAGGAGGATTCAGGTGCACAAACAGCACTTGGTATTTGCTCCATGGTCTAAATTCCTTGCTGAGATTGCATGGTGGTTATAGAACCCTTGAACTGCAGAATCCTCGCTGGGTTTGCATCCTGGAGCCCTTCCCAGTGCCCCAGGGTGCTGGATGTGAGCAGACTCTGGCTCAGCTGCCAAGCAGCAGTGCCAGCCCCCAGGCCAGGCCGGGCTGCTGCGAGCCCAGATCAGACCAGGAAGCCTCTTCAGCTGCTTTATTTCCCTAGGATTAGTAACCACAATCTTTATTATGAAATACTAACACCAAAAAAAAAAAAATTCCCAAGGCCGGGCTCCTCCACTGCCAATTCCATCGGTGCCAGGGCCCCCGGCTGGCAGCTCCTGCAGAGCGTTATCTCCAGGAGAAATCATTACACAATCCTCATTCCCATGCTGCAAACGGCTCCTGGTGGAACCCGCACTTCAAAGCAGACCCAGAAACAACCAAGTTGCTGTTCAGAATCCAGGATGTTCGGGGAGGATCGGGATTTAGGCTTTGCAAACTGCTCCAGAGAGCACGTTGGGCTCGATCCTGGGGATGGGAAGCACCTCCTGTGTTTGTGAGGGGAGAGGAATGTGAAAATCCTTTCCTGACCCAGTAGGTGCAGGGGATTAACTGGGAGCAAAGGTGAATCGTGTGGACAAGTGAACAAAGAGTCTCCATTCTGCTACCTGGACAGTGGGAAGGAGCTGGGATGGCAGAGCGGGATGGCAGAGTGGGATATAGGAGTGGGATATAGGAGTGGGATACTGGAGTGGGATACTGGAGCAGGATGCTGGATTGGGATGCTAAATTGAGATATAGGAGTGGGTACTGCAGTGGGATTCTGGAGTGGGTACTAGAGTGGGTACTGGAGTGGGATTTTGCAGTGGGATGCTGGAGCAGGATGCTGGAGTGGGATACTGGAGTGGGTACTGGAGCAGGATGCTGGAGTGGGAAGAGTGCTCCCTCTGTGTCTCTGCTGCCTGCATTCCTCCCTGCAGCTGCCCAGAGGACTCTCCCAGGGCCAGAAAATCCCCCAGTTGTGATGTGTGGGAGGCTGCAGGGTGCAGAGCTGTCCGTGCCAGGGGGAAGCTGTGCCAGAGCTGCCCAGGGCTGTGCCTGGGAGGTGTCTCCGTGCCTCAGAGCTCACCCTGCATCACCCTGCAGCCTGAAGGAGCTGCTTCCCCAGTCCATGCACAGACCAATTTGGCTCTGTCTCCCGGGGAATGAGGCCGTGGCTCGTGACCCTGCTGGCTCCTGATCTGCTGGGAAGCCGCTGTGGCTCCGCCAGGGTGACCACATCGTTATCCCTGCCGTGCCCATCAGCCCTGATGGGAAGGAATGGCTCTGTAGCTTCCCATTAGAGCTAATGGGCATCAGCAGAGCCGCCTGGCCGGCACAGGGAAGCCGTGCCCAGCACACAGGGAAGCTGTGCCTGGCACTGGGAAGCCGTGCCCAGCACACAGAAGCTGTGCCATGCCGTGCCATGCCATGCCGTGCCCAGCACACAGAAGCTGTGCCATGCCATGCCATGCTGCGCCATGGGGAGCAGGAGCAGGGATAGCCCTGCAGGGACCTGCCCCACGCGGGCAGGGGTTGATCCCACTGAGGAGGGATGAAGAAGGGACACAGCTTCCCTGAGATGCAGGTCCCAGAGCTCCTGGGCAGTGGGGCTGCACCAGACACTGCAGAGATGGGTCAGAGCCTTCAGATCCCCACCACGAGATCCGGGCTAAGGCACAACCATTCCAGGATTTTCAGAGCAGCTTTTAGTTTTGGGGGATCCATGAAAGAAGAGCCAAGCCCACAGGTCCTGCCAGGCCTGTAATCTTCACACCAGCATCAGCACCCCAGCTGCTGGATTAACCTTTGTTCCCTGGTTTTCCCTGAGCAGCCAGTTCCATCCCCGGCAGCGGGCAGGGATGCAGTGCCAGCACAAAATACAACTACCTGCTCTCTTTTCCTCCAAAATTCAGCATTTTTGATGAAGGAGGAGGCCAGTCAAGGTCAACTTTGACTGGTTTTAGCAAAACTGCTTCCTTCAGATTTGGATGAGGCTGAGAATTTTGGAATTACAGTGGATCCGACATAAGAATTAATGACTTGATGTGTGCTCCCTGGCAGAGGGTGGGCTTAGGCGGGATATTGGGAAGAAATTCTTCCTTGTGAGGGGTGTAAGGCCCTGGCACATGGTGCCCAGAGAAGCTGTGGGTTTCCCTGGTTCCCTGGAAGTGTCCAAAGCCTGGCTTTGGATGAGGCTTGGAGCAGCCAGGGATGGTGAAAGGTGTCCCTGCCCATGGCAGGGATGGGGTGAGAGGGGCTTTGAGGCCCCTTCCTACCCATATCTGTGATTACTCAGTCTCCATCATTTCTTCTCTTGCCCAGCGGGGCTGGTGAGGAGGGCAGGGGCTGAGGCTTGTTGGCAGGGTGAGCCTGGCTGTGTTGTTGGCACAGCAGCCAATGCCCAGCAGGGCTGGTGAGGAGGGCAGGGGCTGTGGCTGTTGGCAGGGTGAGCCTGGCTGTGTTGTTGGCACAGCAGCCAATGCCCAGCAGGGCTGGTGAGGAGGGGGCTGAGGCTGTGGCTGTTGGCAGGGTGAGCCTGGCTGTGTTGTTGGCACAGCAGCCAATGCCCAGCAGGGCTGGTGAGGAGGGGGCAGGGGCTGTGGCTGTTGGCAGGGTGAGCCTGGCTGTGTTGTTGGCACAGCCGCCCCTGCCCAGCGGCGCAGCTCTCCCGGGCACGGCTGCGGGGGCCAGCAGACAATGCCCACCGTGTGCCCACCACAAAGGGGCTCTTCTTCCCCAGAGCCCGCCTGGCCGCTCAGTTCAGCTCCTCCTTGGCCCAGGCAGCGCAGGGAGTCCTTCCTTTGGGCTGGAGCTCCCCTCAGCTGGCTCGGCTGAGCTCACACCTGGGTGTTCCAAGCCTCTAAAGCCCCACCGGGCACTGGTGACTTCCCACACTTCTCTTGGGCGCCCAGATCATTGCGGATGTCACGACAGCAATTAACAAAACCCCCTTTCCATGGTTAAACCCATTGCTGTTACCCTGCTGAGCCCCTCCTGGCTCAGCCCGTGCCCAGCACAGGGAGCTGGGCTGGTGTCCCACGGCTGCTGCTCCTGCTTGGTCATTCTGCTCAGGAGCTCAGCCCTGCAGCCCTTGACAGTCTCCATCCTTATGGCTTATTTCATGTTTTGAAAGATTTATTTGAATAAATTGCCAGATGAAATACTGCTTTCAACCAGCTGACCTGCTGGGCTGCTGTAGCCTTCCAGCAGCGCCATCAGGGAAAATTCCAGCCTCAGAAGTTCTCCTGGTATAAACGAATTGCCTCCGAGGTGTTTTGACGCAGAGCTGCATTAAGCAGAAAGGGGGCTTAGTGACAGTGCTTGTTGGTTAAAGAAGAAAAGAAAACTTCTGTGCCTGTTTGAAGGGTCGGGTTGTTTGGCACGGCTGGCACGGGCTGCTCAGGGAGTGGGGAGCTGGGAATGCTGAGGAGGGATGGCACTCAGGGCAGCAGCTGCATGGAAACCAGGGCTGCTGCCTGGCTCCTGTGCCTGGGAGAGTCTCACTGGAGTGTGGTGATGGCTGGGATGGGAGCTGCTCAGAGCACAGTGAATTTGACAGGACAAGAGGACACAGCCTGAAGCTGTGCCAGGGGAGGTTCAGGCTGGGCATCAGGAGGAATAGCTGGGGATGCTTTCACCCCAATTCACTCCCTCCCACCTCCCCACTCACTGGGGAGATGCTGTGAGCAGCAGATCTGCAGGGAAAAGTGACACAGGGAGAACTGGCACAGGGAAAACTGGCACAGGGAAAATGGACATGGGGAAAATGGACATGGGGAAAACTGACCCAGGGAAAACTGACCCAGCGAAAACTGACACCCCAGTTTCTGACATCCAGGAACAGCTTCCTCCTCTGAACAGGCCTGGGCACCTTCCCTGCTGCACGGTGGCATTTGTGCTCCTGCCCAAAGACTGAAGAGGGGGCCTGGCCATGCTCATCCAACAGAATGAGTTCTGGGACCATAACAAACACCATCGAGTGCTGCTGCTGTGCTCAGACACTCAGAGCTCCCAAAGTGCTGCCGAATCCTTGCCTTTCCTGTGTGGGGCTGTTCTGGGCTCCCAGGCACGGTGGAGCTCCCTGGCCTCATGGCAGGTTTCAGCAGCTGTAGCAGCACAGGGATGCTGAAGGGACAAGGGATTGGATTCACTGGAGCCAGACCTTGCTGGGGAGGACCAAGATTTCCTTCTATGCAGGAAATAATTTAACAGCACAGTAATATTATCAAGGTATTTCACAGAACCATGGGATCATTTTTGTGGGAAAAAACCTCCAGGATCATTGAGTCCAACCCTCTGTAAGTAGGAAAGTAATTCCAGGCTTTACTCACGTGGCTGGGGCGTTATCCTTGGGGGCACTGGGCAGATTTGTGTGCACACACAGCCATGCCCTGTCATCCATCATCACCATCAGCATCCACCTCAGCTGATCCTCTCCCAGAGCACAGCAGTGTGCAGCTCCGGGGCAGTGCCAGGGCAGGGCACAGCGGGCAGGCTGGGGTGACCATGGTGTGTCCCACCCCGGCAGGGTGAGCAGCGTCCCTGCAGCCCCACGAGAGCTCCGGGGACCCGGGAGCAAGTGGCACAAACTGGGGCGGACCGTGCGGCTTGTCGGTGCCCTGTTATTAATAGTTAACCAGGCTGCTCTGCGTTTCAAAGCGTGTGGGCATGGCAGGGAATTGCCGGCGAGGCAAACCACTTAACTGGAGTCGCGTTTCTGGCGCGGCGCCTCCGAGGAAACGCTCTCCAGGAAAACCTGGAGAGCTCATTACGGGCACAACGCGGGCCCGGGATAAACAGGATGGAACTGCTATTAGCACGCAGTCCCCAGGAGCGGGGCTCAAACATCCTCGGCGCTCGGACAATGGAATCGCGTCCTCGATCCGCGGCGGCGTGCTCGTCCCGTTGCCATGGCAATGGCATCCTCCGGCGATGCTCCCAGCTGCTCCTCACGCCCTGGGCCGGGCATTTGCATGAGAAACCATCGGCGTTACCGCCACAGCCCATCCTTTTCACCGTGTCCCCATTTATCCCCGCCTCCTTTCCCACACTTGGTGATCCCGGAGCAGAGCACCCTGCCCCAAGGCAAACCCGTCCTGCTGGGCACCGAGAGCGGCCTCCAGAGGGAGAATTTACTGCAAATCGCATCGTTTGGCTTTGTTCAGAAATCTGTGTCTGTGGAAACCGGTGGTGGACAGGGCTGGGTACCACGGGCCACCTCCTCACCTTTTCACCTCTCCCTCTTTGCGCAGAAGCCACGTGTGCCACCACCTGTGCTCAGGGAATCCTGGAATGGTTTGGGCTGGAAGGGACCTTAAAGCTCATCCAGCTCCATGAGGGAGCCTCATGGGGCAGGGACACCTCGCACTGTCCCAGGGTGCTCCAAATCCTGTCCAGCCTGGCCCTGGGCCCTGCCGGGGATGGGGCAGCGGGTGACAATGGCAGCTGGCTCAGAGGCTGGTGCGGATCAGGACACGGAGCCAGGGCTGGGCACAGGGACGTGTCCTGGGTCCCCTCTGTGCCAGGGACCGCCCTGGTGGTGTCCGGGCCCCCGGAGCCCTCTCTGCTGCCCGGGCTGTGGGGCTGGCAGCGCTGGGGAGGCAGCCCGGGCTGTGAGCTGAGCTCCTCTCCCCTGGGCTGTGAGCTGAGCTCCTCTCCCCTGGGCTGTGAGCTGAGCTCCTCTCCCCTGGGCTGTGAGCTGAGCTCCTCTCCCCGCACCGCCAGCTGCGGGATCCACCGCCCCCAGGGCGCTTCATTCCGCTACTTAATCGCTCTTGTTTTTAAAAACTGCATCTTGTTCCTAATCCAGGCGCGGCTGCTGCAGCCCCTGGGGGCTGGGTCTGCGCTGCCTCTCTTCACTTGACTGAAGAGCCCTTTAGCAGCTGATATTTTCTCTCCGTGAAGGCATTTGGGGATGATGGCCGTGTCACCTCTCACTCTGCTCTCTGAGGATGAGAGGCTGAGCTCCTGGCACTCCCTGGCAGGCAGCTGCTCCCACTCCATCCCCATCCCCATCCCATCCCATCCCATCCCATCCCATCCCCATCCCACTGATCCCATCCCATCCCATCCCATCCCATCCCATCCCATCCCATCCCATCCCATCCCATCCCATCCCATCCCATCCCTTAAAGCCCACCTTATCCCACCCCTGCCATGGGCAGGGCTCCAAGCCCAGTCCAGCCCGGCCTGGAGCAGCTCCCTGGGGCAGGGATGGAGGTGCCCTGGCTGCTGGGATGCTCCTGCAGTGGGGAAGGGATGTCAGAGCTGGGAGCTGTCAGGATGTCAGGATGTCAGGATGTCAGGATGGGGATGGGATGGGATGGGATGGGATGGGATGGGATGGGATGGGATGGGATGGGATGGGATGGGGATGGGATGGGATGGGATGGGATGGGATGGGATGGGGATGGGATGGGATGGGATGGGATGGGATGGGATGGGATGGGATGGGGTGGGATGGGATGGGGATGCTCCTGCAGTGGGGAAGGGATGTCAGAGCTGGGAGCAGCCCTGTGGGTGCAGCTGTGCCCCGGTGCTACAGCCCCTGGGCCCGTGCAGGATTTCTCAGCTCCTTGCTCACCCAATGGGTTTTTGCTGGGGAAATCAGTGGAGGTGAAAATTTAAATGCAAACACAAAGCCAGGCTTTGGAGTGAACAAATTGGAAACCCAAGGCAGTGGAGGAAGGGGAAGAGGCCGTGACATGAAAGAGATTTTGTGGTCAGAAACAGCTCAGCCAAAAATGAGCTCGTTGTGGTTTTTTCCCCAGGACAATTAATGGATGGTTAATTGCTCTGTTTTTGCGGGATTTCTGGGTTACTCTGGCCACGCTGCTCCCTCTGAATCTGATTTTGAGGTTTTGATTTTAGCAGGGCTGCCCTGGCAGGTCTGGGCTGGGGCTGCCCCGGATCCCTGGCAGTGCCCCAGGCCAGGCTGGGCAGGGCTGGAGCACCTGGGACAGAGGGAGCTGTCCTGCCATGGCAGGGGTGGCACTGGGTGAGCTCCAATGTCCCTTCCCACCCAGCCAAGCTATCCTGTGATTCTGTGATTCTGACAGCAGAACCCCTGGGGCCAAACCCTCCTCTGGGCCTCCTGCTGCCCTGGCCTGTCCTGCACCTTCCACCTCCTTTCCCCTGCATCCAGGGCATTTTGGGATGGGTGCAGCAATAATGGCATTGCTGGGTGCTGCAGGGGCTGAGTTAATCCTTGCAGGCACCGCTGGAGTCTGAAGGGGCACCATTTCCTCTCAGACGTGTCTCTGTTTCACTCTCGCAGGAGCTGAATAATTCTCTCTGACAGCTTTTTGCTTTTTATAGCAGTAATTAGTCAAAAAGCATCGGCGTGACGAGCGCTGCCCTGGCACTGCTGCTCCAGGCACACGGCTGGGGAGGGCACTGCTGCAGAGCTGGGGGTGGTGACGGGCCAGGGGTGAGCGGGGTGAGGGGCTCTGATGCTAAAATGGGCAAAACCTTGGCCTTCTTTCCTACCTAAATTTGCACTTGTGCTTTAAGGCACCTGGAGGGATCTGGGACGGCTGCTGGAGCCAGGCTGCTCATCCAGCCTGGAGTGGCTGCTACACAGAACAACAGAAAGTCAAAAACAGGAGACTGGGAACTGTGATTTCACGAGTTCAGCTGAGGTGGAAGGAGGGAGAGGGATCTGGGGGAGGAACCAGGTGTTAAATGTGGTTTGGATCCCAGTTAGCCCAGAACACCACCAGATCTGGTCACGGGGGTGACGCTGGTGTAACGCTGGCAGGACTGGGTGTCACTTCAGCAGCAAGTGTTCGAGGTGTGGGAAGGATTCACTGAGGGAAAAGATGGAGGTTTAGTGTGTCTGTGTTTGACTGAAGCTCCCAGGAGCCACGGGCCTGGCTTATCACACACTGCTGGTAATGCACACCTGTCATTTGGTGGGGCTTCTTGCCTTGTTTTATTCCACAGATAAAATTAGAAGTCAGAGTTATCTGGTGGCTTCAAAATAGCAGAGTCTGGGTGGAACTGGCCTGGTCTGTGGCTCTTTGCAGAAAGCCAGGATGGAATTAATCAGCTGGATGCTGCTTGTGCAGCATGGATGGAGCTCTGGAAGGGGCAGACACCACAATATTCCCATGCAATATTTCCATGCAATGTTCCCAGAGACAATATTCCCACACAATATTCCCATACAATATTTCCATACAATATTCCCAGAGACAATATTCCCATACAATATTCCCAGAGACAATATTCCCAGCTGTGTGCACCTGGCTTGGCAGAGAGAGGATCACAGAACCCAGGAAAGTTTGGGCTGGGAAGGACCTGGAAGGTTTGGGTTGGAAGGACCAGGCTGGGAAAGTTTCGGTTGGGAAGGTTTGGGTTGGAAGCACGTGGAGGGTTTGGGCTGGGAAGGACCCGGAAGGTTTGAGTTGGGAAGGACCCGGAAGGTTTGGGTTGGGAAGGTTTGGGCCGGGAAGGTTTGGGCTGGGAAGGTTTGGGCCGGGAAGGACCCAGAAGGTTTGGGCTGGGAAGGAGCTGGAAGGTTTGGGTTGGGAAGGTTTGGGCTGGGAAGGACCCGGAAGGTTTGGGTTGGGAAGGTTTGGGCTGGGAAGGACCCGGAAGGTTTGGGTTGGGAAGGTTTGGGTTGGGAAGGTTTGAGTTGGGAAGGTTTGGGCTGGGAAGGTTTGGGCCGGGAAGGTTTGGGCTGGGAAGGTTTGGGCTGGGAAGGTTTGGGCTGGGAAGGAGCTGGAATGTTTGGGTTGGGAAGGTTTGAGTTGGGAAGGTTTGGGCTGGGAAGGTTTGGGCTGGGAAGGTTTGAGTTGGGAAGGTTTGGGCTGGGAAGGTTTGGGCTGGGAAGGTTTGGGTTGGGAAGGACCCAGAAGGTTTGGGCTGGGAAGGTTTGGGCTGGGAAGGAGCTGGAAGGTTTGGGCTGGGAAGGTTTGGGTTGGGAAGGTTTGGGCTGGGAAGGTTTGAGTTGGGAAGGTTTGGGCTGGGAAGGACCCAGAAGGTTTGGGTTGGGAAGGTTTGGGCTGGGAAGGTTTGGGCTGGGAAGGTTTGGGCTGGGAAGGACCCAGAAGGTTTGGGTTGGGAAGGTTTGGGCTGGGAAGGTTTGGGCTGGGAAGGAGCTGGAAGGTTTGAGTTGGGAAGGTTTGGGCCGGGAAGGAGCTGGAAGCTCACCCAGGGGCAGGGACCCCTCCCACCACCCCAGGCTGCTCCAAGCCCCGTCCAGCCTGGCCTGGAACATTCCAGGGGATGCTGATGAACATTCCAGCTTGGACACTGATTGTTAACTTGCATTTAGTTCACAATTCCAGTTGCTCTGTACCAGACACCTGGCACCTCCCTGCTCTGTGCTCTCTGCCAAGTGCACAGCACTGCTTTGGCTTCTTGTGGCTTTTTGCTTAAAACCTTGGGAGTTGGAGCTGTTTTCCCTGTTAAGGATGCCTGTTAAACCGCCCAGTAGTTGCAGCATCCTAATTGTGCTGCAGCCAGCCTTTAATCCTGTTAGTGCGTGTCATGTTGCTCTTGTATCACTCTAATTTTTAATCAAAATGTCATGCCATACCAGGTTAAGTGTCTGCCAGAGTCTAAATCTATTACATTGGCACGGTTGCCTTTATTAACCAATTTTTAAACTCATCAGAAGCTCAAACAGATTTGACAGGGTTCATTTTTCACCAGTTTTGGTGCCTGTTCTCTGCTATCAGTGGATCCTTCCTTGGATCAGGGTCAGAGGATGGGTTTGCCCATGAAGACGCTCATCCTTCTCATTTACTGCCAAAGTCCTGTTTTCCATCAGGTTTTGGAGCCCTCTCCTGCAGAGGTGTAAAATAAGATGAGTTTCTGCATAACCCTGAAGGGCCCAAGGTCCCTGTCCCAAAGAAATTCCAATTTAAGTACTTAAACCTGGACTTTGCCAAGAGTTTTGTCTTCCTGGATGCAAATATTTGAATCCTGCCTTTGGATGCTGACTGGGAGCTGGGTCCTTGCTCCACAGGGCAGGGAAAACTAATTAGGCACTGACTGATTATTTCAGGTTTGGCCACATTGAGATCCACAACTGAGAGCGGGTTTGGGAGGCAGGGAAGTGTTTATTGTTATTTATTGGGGTGGAAGGGGTGGCAGAGCTGGGCTCTCCTGCCAGGTGGAGCAGATACCAGCCAGGCTCGTGGCTTTTCCTCCAAAACCTGTGGGAAGGCTCTTCCCCCCACCCGGGGCTCCCAGCCTAGCCGGGCCTAATTTACGATAATTATTTTTAATATTGCTTTTATGTGGCCATACATTGTCTGAATTCCAGAACAATGCAGCAGCAGATATGAAGAGTTTCCAGGCCGGCTCTGGGCTCCCCGAGGCAGCATTTATTAAAATCTCCTTTTGTCCATATTTCATGTTTATGGCTGCCATCTTTAATTAAGGGAGGTAAATACTGCCGAGGGGGGCCGAGGGCCCTTTGTAAGGCGGATAATCAGAAATAATCCGTGGCACAGGATGCTGTGGGAGGGGGAAGGAGCTCCGGGGTGCTCCTGCTGCCTCCTCCTGCTCTGGGATGGGGCAGCTGGGCAGGGAAGGGTCTCTGCCCCCAGGGACTGGTGGTTGCTTACCATGAGCAATGAGGGAGGAGCTGAGCTCGGCTGGAATTGAATTATTTACAGATTTCCTGCAGACTGGTGTGGCTGGGAAGGGACCTTAAAGCCCATCTTGTCCTGGGCAGGGGCACCTTCCTCTGTCCCAGGCTGCTCCAAGCCCATCCAGCCTGGCCAGGGGCACTGCCAGGGATCCAGGGTGGGCACCCTGTGCCAGGGCTGCCCACCCTGCCAGGGAACAATTCCCAATCTCCCATCCATCCCTGCCGCTGGCACTGGGAGCCATTCCCTGCGTCCTGTCCCTCCAGACCTTGTCCCCAGTTCCTCTGCAGCTCCCTGAGGTCTCCCCAGAGCCTCCCCCAGACTGAACCCGGGTGTTCCCCCTGCTCTGGCTGCTGCAGAGGGCGAGAACCCACAGAAACCTGCTGCTGTGGCTGAGCAGGGCCCTGCCTGGAGAGGGGTTAACCCAGAGGAGGGTTTAACCCAGAGGAGGGTTTAACCCAGAGGAGGGTTTAACCCAGAGGAGGGTTTAACCCAGGAGAGGGTCTAACCCAGGAGAGGGTTTAACCCAGGAGAGGGTTTAACCCAGAAGAGGGTTTAACCCAGGAGAGGGTTTAACCCAGAGGAGGGTTTAACCCAGGAGAGGGTTTAACTCAGGAGAGGGTTTAACCCAGGAGAGGGTTTAACCCAGGAGAGGGTTTAACCCAGAAGAGGGTTTAACCCAGGAGAGGGTTTAACCCAGAGGAGGGTTTAACCCAGGAGAGGGTTTAACCCAGGAGAGGGTTTAACCCAGAAGAGGGCTAAACCCAGGAGAGGGTTTAACTCAGGAGAGGGTTTAACCCAGGAGAGGGTTTAACCCAGGAGAGGGTTTAACCCAGGAGAGGGTTTAACCCAGGAGAGCATCCTCTGGGAGGGCTCAGCTGTCCCAGCTGTGCAGCCCAGGCTGGAGGCACGCTGGGGAGCTGCTGGGCGCTCTGCTGCCCCACAGGAGAGCGGTTCCTGTGCTGTTCTGCCTTTGCTGGGGCTCCTGCTCCCCTCGCACCCCTCAGGTGGATGTGGAGCTGCTGGGTCAGAGCTGAGTCACTGCTCAGCCCCAGGGGCTCCTCCTGCTGCCTGGGACAGGAGGGTTCCTGCTCCCAGCCCTGCTGCAGGGGCTGTCTCACCTGTCCCTGGTGGGACACAGGAGCTGGGCTGGGCTGGCACAGCCCCCAGGGTGCAGCGTGCCCCCAGCCAGCACAGAGCGCTCGGGACAGCAGCCAGAGGCACTCTGGGCCCGCTGACAGCTGGGACAGAGAGCAGCTGGAGCAGGGGCTGCAAAAGGGACATTGCTGCTGGGAGAGAGGGGCTGCAAAAGGGACATTGCTGCTGGGAGAGGGGCTGCAAAAGGGACATTTCTGCTGGGAGAGAGGGGCAGCAAAAAGGACATTGCTGCTGGGAGCAGGGGGCTGCAAAAAGGACATTGCTGCTGGGAGAGAGGGGCTGCAAAAAGGACATTGCTGCAGCGGAGGCTATGCTGGGAGAAGGTGGCTGCTCCTGCGGGGCATGGGGAGAGGGGCACAGGGAGGAAAGGGATGTTCCAGTGGAACTTCCATGGTGGCAGAGAGCCCAGCAGTGCCCGGGCTGTGATGGCAGTGATGATGAGGGGCTGTGCTGACCCTGGCAGTGGTGATGAGGGGCTGTGCTGGCCCTGGCAGTGCCCAGGCTGTGCTGGCAGTGATGATGAAGGGCTGTGCTGACCCTGGCAGTGGTGATGAGGGGCTGTGCTGGCCCTGGCAGTGCCCAGGCTGTGCTGGCAGTGATGATGAAGGGCTGTGCTGACCCTGGCAGTGGTGATGAGGGGCTGTGCTGGCCCTGGCAGTGCCCAGGCTGTGCTGGCAGTGATGATGAGGGGCTGTGCTGACCCTGGCAGTGGTGATGAGGGGCTGTGCTGGCCCTGGCAGTGCCCAGGCTGTGCTGGCAGCACTCCTGACTGGCTGAGGAAAGGGAGCCTTTTCCTCAGGGACTCATCTTCTGTCAGCCCTGAGATAATCCGATGTGATAGTGCAGGCACGATGACTTCATTATTGCAATTATTGTTATTGCCTCTGCAGGCCTCTGCTTTAAAATAAACTCGGGAGCCAGAGCATTCAATGCCATGCCAGTGCTGGGGGAAGGGTTGGACTCAGTGCTTGTGGAGGGCATTTCCAGTGGAAATGTTTGCGTGGTTCTACCACCTTCATCTCCTTCCTTGCATTGTATTGAGGGCCTGAGTGTTCAGTTTTGCCCAGCTTTGCTGGCTCTTTCCCCTCTCCAGGGGACTGGGTGGGCCCAGGTGCTGCCACACAGGGCACACCAAAACCAGGGGTTTCAGACTTGGGCTCCGGGGTGGGAATGTCCCCCAGAACTGGGACACCGTGGCACTGGCAGGATGGGTCACCTCAGGCCTGGGACCAGCCCTGGCTTCTGATGAGGTGAAACTTGCTGCTCTTGGAAGCAGCTGCCATGGTGGTGGCTGCGCAGCGCTCACCCTCTGCTGGGCTCCCACCCCGTTCCAGAGGGTTCTGCAGGGAATGCCCAGCCCACAGGCAGCTGAGCTGGCTCCTGAGAGTGCCCTGCTGCAGGGAGGCTGCTCTGGGCGCAGGGCAGGAGGAGCTGTGGGTGTGCAGTGTGTGTGCACTGTGTGTGCACTGTGTGTGCAGTGTGTGTGCAGTGTGTGTGCAGTGTGTGTGTGCAGTGTGTGTGCAGTGCTCCCTTTGGGATGCTCAGCCCCATCAGCTCAGCCCATGCCCAGCACAGCCCTGCCCTGTTCCCAGCCCAGCCTGGCACAGCCGTGCCCTGCTCCGGGCCATCTGGGCAGGGAGCAGACAGAGACGCTGCCCATCAACACGAGTAATCCCTGCCTGTAATCCGGGCTGCTCTGAGCTGCTGCCCTGAGGCTCCCGCTGCCCAGGGCCAGCCCGTGGGGCTGCTGGGGACACGGGCACAGCCCTGGTCCTGCTCTGGGAACACAGGGACACGGGCACAGCCTGGTCCTGCTCTGGGAACACAGGGACACGGGCACAGCCTGGTCCTGCTCTGGGGACACGGGGACAGCCTGGTCCTGCTCTGGGGACACGGGCACAGCCCTGGTCCTGCTCTGGGGACACGGGCACAGCCCTGGTCCTGCTCTGGGCTCATGGGCACAGCCCTGGTCCTGCTCTGGGGACACGGGCACAGCCCTGGTCCTGCTCTGGGGACACGGGCACAGCCTGGTCCTGCTCTGGGGACACGGGCACAGCCTGGTCCTGCTCTGGGGACACAGGCACAGCCTGGTCCTGCTCTGGGCTCATGGGCACAGCCCTGGTCCTGCTCTGGGGACACGGGCACAGCCCTGGTCCTGCTCTGGGGACACGGGCACAGCCTGGTCCTGCTCTGGGGACACGGACACAGCCTGGTCCTGCTCTGGGCCCACAGAGACACGGGCACAGCCCTGGTCCTGCTCTGGGGACACGGGCACAGCCCTGGTCCTGCTCTGGGGACACGGGCACAGCCTGGTCCTGCTCTGGGGACACGGGCACAGCCCTGGTCCTGCTCTGGGGACACGGGCACAGCCTGGTCCTGCTCTGGGCCCACGGGCACAGCTGGTCCTGCTCTGGGCTCACGGGCACAGCCCTGGTCCTGCTCTGGGGACACGGGCACAGCCTGGTCCTGCTCTGGGGGACATGGGCACAGCCTGGTCCTGCTCTGGGCTCACGGACACAGCCCTGGTCCTGCTCTGGGGACACGGGCACAGCCTGGTCCTGCTCTGGGGACACGGGGACAGCCTGGTCCTGCTCTGGGGACACGGGGACACGGGGACAGCCTGGTCCTGCTCTGGGGACACGGACACAGCCTGGTCCTGCTCTGGGGACAGGATGGGGCTCGGGGGCTGCCCTGCCCTGCCCTGGGGAGGCACAGCAGGGCAGGAGCTGCTGCTGTCAGCAGAGATCTGTCCTCAAACTCGGGTTGTGAACGAGCTCAGCTGCCTCTGGGCCCCTGGGAGAGCCCTGGGCCGTGCTGCTGTGGATTATTTTTATCTCTACATATGAAATTCTCTCGAAGCAGCATTTAGAGCAGTGTCGCTGCCCTGGCTGGGGTGGCTGTCTGGGACACTGACACAGACGTGGAATTCAGACAGTTCCTTTTCGTGGCTCTGATTTTCAGCGTTGCCAGGAGCTGGTTTGGAGCAGTGCTGAAGGAATTTGAGCTGGCCGGGCTCTGTCTATGAGCTGGCAGGGCGGGTGGCACTCTGTCCGTCTGCAGTCCCACATTCTTTCCAGGAGCAGAAAGGCTCCAGCGCTGTGGGCCCCCCGGAGCCCTCCCTCCCTGCCACCCACAGGTCTGGGCAGGGAATGGTTTGGATTTCATTGGAAATGGAAGCCCAGGGGGAGCTGGGAGCCCTGTGTGTGCTGTGCTGCCCAGCCTTCCCTGGCTGCCCTGTGCAAAGCAAGGCAGATCCCTACCTGCAGGGCAAGGGCTGAGCCCTGGATGTGCCCAGGTGGGGCAGGGAGGGCAGCTTTACATTGAATACAAAGGGATGGGGATGGGTGTCGGGGTCTCTGCTGCTCACAGTGACCCCGAGAAAAGTTCCAAAGTCTCTGTTCCCAGCCCGGCACTTGAAGGAGGAGTCAGGGCTCTTCATTTCTCGGTCTCAAGGTTGTTTATTGTGTCTTATCTATAAAAAATTTTCTCCTGCCCTGCCGAGGTCAGCTCAGCAGGACAGTTCCAGGCACTCTGCCTGCCCCAGGGCAGTGTTATGTCTTTATATTAAAAACTACGTATACAATATTTACAGTTACTTTCCAATACCCATCACCTGTGTTAGACAGTGAGCTTCTGCTCTAAACCAATTTGTGAGTGCCACCATCACAGCAGAAGATGGAGGCCAAGAAGAAGAAGAAGGAGAAAGGCTGGACACACCCAGTTCCCTCCATCTTGCCCCCTAAACCCCCATACTAAAAACCCCAAAATCTACTTTTCCACCCCGTGATAACTTCACTAATATTCTACTGACTGTGTATTTACTGTGAGTACTGTGTAGAAACTGCTGTGGCTTGCTGATCTGCATACAAGGTTGGTAACTTTCTCCACGGGTCACAATCAAACCCACAGGTGTTTTGGGCTCTGTGCCAGGGTCTCTGAGCCCCTGGCAGGGTCTGGGCCGCTCAGCACAGCCAGAGGGGTGTGCTGGGGGCTGACAGATTATGGGGATACAGGCAGGGATGGCGTGGAGATGGGTCAGGGAGCAGCTGCCCTGCAGGGACCCTGCCCTGCCTCTCTCGGGGAGGGCTCACGGCGGCATTCCCGGGCCTCGGGAGCTCCCTGTTTGCCCCGGAGTGTGGCACTGCCCCTGTTCCTCCCTGGTTCCTGGTGTGTGTGGCATCCTCACAATGGCATTCCTGGGAGCTCCGGGACCCGCTGGCCCTGTCCTGTTTGCCCCGGAGTGTGGCACTGCCCCTGTTCCTCCCTGGGCTCGGTGCGTGTGGCAGGGGATGGGTTTGGCACACGGTGATGCTGCGGGGGCTCTGTGGGTCCCCTCCCCTGGGACACCCCTCGCTGGGTGCCTGCGGAGCCTCGGCCGCCCCTCCAGGGCTGCTCTCCAGCCGCGGTGCCTCGTCAAACACGCTTCCTTCCGTGGAGAGGAGCTGCGATCCTTTATTCTGCCGGCTTTGATGTGCAGAGTAAACACGTTTGCATCAAGGCAGCTTCCCGGCGGCGCCTGGCATCTGGGATCTGGGATCTGGGATTTGGGATTTGGCTTCTGCTCCGGCGATGGGGGTGCTGCTCCCGGGGAATGGGATTGCTGAGAGCATTGGGGGTGCTGCTCAGGGTGATGGGGGTGCTGCTCCTGAGGAATGGGATTGCTGAGAGCATTGGGGTGCTGCTCAGAGCTTTGGGGGTGCTGCTCCTGGGAATGGGATTGCTGAGAGCATTGGGGGTGTTGCTCAGGGTGATGGGGGTGCTGCTCCTGAGGAATGGGATTACTGAGAGCATTGGGGGTGCTGCTCCCATGGAATGGGGCTGCTGAGAGTGATGGGGATGCTGCTCAGAGCAATGGGGGTGCTGCTCAGAGTGATGTGGGTGCTTCTCCTGGGAATGGGATTGCTGAGAGCATTGGGGGTGCTCCTCAGGGTGATGGGGATGCTGCTCCTGAGGAATGGGATTGCTGAGAGCATTGGGGGTGCTGCTCCCATGGAATGGGGCCGCTCAGGGTGATGGAGATGCTGCTCAGAGCAATTGGGGTGCTGCTCCTGGGGAATGGTGCTGTTCAGGGTGATGTGGGTGCTCCTCCTGAGGAATGGGATTGCTCAGAGCATTGGGGTGCTGTTCAGAGCTTTGGGGGTGCTGCTCCTGAGGAATGGGATTGCTCAGAGCATTGGGGTGCTGCTCAGAGCTTTGGGGGTGCTGCTCCTGAGGAATGGGATTACTGAGAGCATTGGGGGTGCTGCTCAGAGCTTTGGGGGTGCTGCTCCTGGGAATGGGATTACTGAGAGCATTGGGGGTGCTGCTCAGAGCTTTGGGGGTGCTGCTCCTGGGAATGGGATTACTGAGAGCATTGGGGGTGCTGCTCCCGGGGACCAGCGCTGCTCACAGCGATGGAAGCTCTGCCCGCGGGGTGGGATCCCTGACTCACAGAGTGTAACGTGGGAAATGGCTTTGCTGACAGAAACCCAGGCTGCCTTTGTGGGCTGCTCCTCCGTTCAGCAGCAGGGAGGGTGCAGGGGGTGCCGGGAGGCTCCTGCTCCCTTCCCTGGCTTTTCTGGGGCTTTTCCATGAAGGGAGGATGGCAGGGGAAGCCCTGGGGCTGGACTCACCCTGTGGAGTCACTGGAGCTGACCCCGGGGCTCAGAACAGAGCAGAGTGCCCTGGTGCCCGGCAGCAGGGACAGAGCCCAGCCCTGCCGTGTGCCCTGCCAGGACTGGTGCAGCCAAGGCAGGGCCGTGCCAGCGCTCAGGACAGAGCACAGGAATAAGGTCGCTCGTTTCTGTTTGAAAAAAAACACCAACAAAGCAAATAATCCTGCTGAAAAAAACCAACAGAGCAAGTAATCCCGCTGCTGGCGTTTTGTGGGCAGCTGGATGCTGCTGGACAGTCCGGGAAATGGATGGAATAGCAGCTTCCCTTGCCACGGAGGGTGGCACATCCTTCCTGCAGATGTGACTGCAGATCCTGCCCCAATCCAGGGCTCTGCCTGCCAGGCCCCTGCTGTGCTCCCTGTGGCGTGGGGGAACGTCCCCAGCTGGGGCTGAGCTGGGCTCAGCGTGGCCCTGGCACCCCTGGCTGGGCAGGGAGGGGGGGACACCCCGGGGGTGGCACTGGGACACCCTGGGGTAGCACTGGGACACCCCGGGGGTGGCACTGGGACACCCTGGGGTAGCACTGGGACATCCTGGGGGTGGTACTGGGACACCCTGGGGTGGCACTGGGACATCCTGGGGTGGCACTGGGACACCCTGGGGTGGCCCTGGGGCTGCATTGGCTGCTCTGAGTGAAAGGGCTGCAGTTCTGTGCCCTGCTCCTGCAGAATGCCCGTGCTGTGTCCCCTGGGTGTGTGCAGGGAGGTGCCAGCCCACATCACCATCCCCACATCAGCGCCTTGTGCTCCCAGGTTCATCTGGAAAGGTCGTGTGTGACATGGCGTGTGACTGCCGGGACAGAGGCGCCTTTTGGGGGCTTTGCTGTGAAAACAGAGCTGAGCAAAGGCCACCCCTCTGCAGCTGGGATGGGCCTGCTGGTGCTGTCCTGGGCTCTCTGCCCCTGGCACCCTGCCCTGCCAGGGCTGCAGGGAAGGGCAGGGCACAGAGGGCAGCAGGAAGGCGCCGTGCACACCCTGTCCTGCCCTGCCAGGGCTGCCCATCCTGGGCAGGGCACAGAGGGCAGCAGGATGGCACCCTGCACACCACTCTTCCCTGCCAGGTACAGCTCAGAGGGCAGCAGGATGGCACCGTGCACAGCCTGTCCTGCCCTGCCAGGTACAGCCCAGGGGGCAGCAGGATGGCACCATGTGCGCCCTGTCCTGCCCTGCCAGGGCTGCCCATCCTGGGCAGGGCACAGAGGGCAGCAGGATGGCACCGTGCACACCCTGTCCTGCCCTGCCAGGGCTGCAGGGAAGGGCAGGGCACGGGGGCAGCAGGATGGCACCATGCACAGCCTGTCCTGCCCTGCCAGGTACAGCTCAGGGGGCAGCAGGATGGCACCATGTGCACCCTGTCCTGCCCTGCCAGGTACAGCTCAGAGGGCAGCAGGATGGCACCATGTGCACCCTGTCCTGCCCTGCCAGGGCTGCTCATCCTGGGCAGGGCACGGGGGCAGCAGGATGGCACCATGTGCACCCTGTCCTGCCCTGCCAGGTACAGCTCAGAGGGCAGCAGGAAGGCACCGTGCACACCCTGTCCTGCCCTGCCAGGGCTGCAGGGAAGGGCAGGGCACAGAGGGCAGCAGGCTCCCCCTGGAAATCGCTCCCTGTGACAGGGGCCCTCCCACGCCCAGCGCTGGCTCTGGCTGTTGAAGCCAGTCCCGCGTTAATATTCAGGGAGCGGCGCCGCTTCTCCCAGGACAGAGATGCTGCGGTGGCCGGGCACGTCGGAGTTCATTATCATGTTAATCTGACTGATTGCGCCCTCCCCAGGGCTCCACATATGGTCGCTCATTCCTGCGGCACAGACAAAGCTGCTCGGCCTCACTCGCGGGCTCCGGCTCCGCTCTCGGTGCACGATGCTCTTTATTCTTGAGGTGCAGTTCTGGGAGATGGAAATACGAATTCTTTTTGAACCAGTTCTTAGTTTTGAGTCTGAATTGGGGTTTTGAGCGTGTGCCCTGTGTTTGCAGTCAGGATTTGCCCTTACTTTTGTTGCCTTATTTTGGCTCTGGTTTTAAATGGGGATCATGAGCTGAGCACCCCGCACAGTGCCCTGCAGGGACCCCCGTCTCTCCTGGGAAATCATGTGGGGCAAGCTGCAATCCTTGGCACCGCTCCTGGGGCAGGCCCGGGGCACAGGGCACCCCTCCCATGGGATTTGCTGCTTGACTGACCCTGCTGGCCCAGGGCTTCACTCTGACAGCTCACACCGAATGATTCCGCTGCTTTTTGTAATTCAGAAACAAAGCTTTGGGGGCACCTGGGTGGTACAAGCGAGTTAAAGGGCTCATTCCAGCCTGCTGGCACCTTGGGGTGCTCAGCATCCCCTCCAGCCCCACGGCCACGAGCTGGCCCGGGGTGGTTGGTCCAGGGTGGCCTGGGGACAGTTTGGGGACAGTTTGGGGACAGTTTGGGGCAGCAGCCTGGGGACCCTGGGGCTGTTTGGGGACAGTTTGTGGCAGCAGCCTGGGGACCCTGGGGCTGTTTGGGGACAGTTTGGGGACAGTTTGTGGCAGCAGCCTGGGGACCCCGGGGCTGTTTGGGGACGGTTTGGGGCCAGTTTGTGGCAGCAGCCTCCAGGCTGAGCCCCTTCCCAGCTCCCCCAGCCCCTCGTGGGGCTCCATTCCCGTCCCAGCCCCACCGCACAGCGCCGCAGGTTCCCAGGAGCCCAGGCTGCAGGAGCAGAGCTCTGCCCGCAGCAGGTAGGGCTGACTCCTGAGGAGAGCCATTCGTGCCATGAGCTCTCTGAACGCGCTTATTGGCCTCCAAACAATTCACACCGGCGCTGGTTGTGCCCAGAGCCTTTTGCATGCTAATGGCAGGGGAGTGCCAAATTCAACAAGAGCCACATGGAGCCACTCCAGGCTGCATGAATGAAAAAGGGGAGTTTGAGTTATTGGAAAAACCAATTTGGCTTTATGGAGAGAGATTTTCTGTGCCTCTCAATTATAGAGTTATAAATCCTAAATGCAATTCATAAAAGCTGCGTGGCAGCAGAGTGAAGGTGGCGTGCCATCAGTCACCGCCAGGGAAGGGCTGGCTTGTGCAGAGCTCTCGGAATATTCAGATATTCCCTGCATCCTCCGGGAGTCCGTGCAGGACCCGGCTGGTGCCAGCCCCGTCCAGGGCAGGGTTCGGAGGTGGGGATGTCCTGCCTTGCCCTGGTGGGTGCAGGGTGGGAGCTGGGAGAGCTGGGGCTCGGCACAGAGGAGCCTCTCACCCTGTCCCAGCCCCTGGGGGTGCTGCAGGGCGGGGAGCAGCTGTGCAGCCTCCTGGCAGCACCCCCGGCATGCTGCAGGGACCCCTGCCCCTCTGGGCGGGTGGCTGGGCAGGAGGGATGGCTCTTCTCTTTTCTCTTTTCTCTTTTCTCTTTTCTCTTTTCTCTTTTCTCTTTTCTCTTTTCTCTTTTCTCTTTTCTCTTTTCTCTTTTCTCCCTTCTCCCTTCTCTCTTCTCTCTTCTCTCTTCTCTCCTCTCCCTTCTCCCTTCTCCCTTCTCCCTTCTCTCCTCTCCCTTCTCCCTTCTCTCTCTTCTCCCCTTCTCTCTCCTCTCTTCTCTCCTCTCCCTTCTCCCTTCTCCCTTCTCCCTTCTCCCTTCTCTCCTCTCCCTTCTCCCTTCTCTCTCTTCTCCCCTTCTCCCTTCCCCTTCTTCCTTCTCCTTTCTCTCCTCTCTCTTCTCTCCTCTCCCTTCTCCCTTCTCCCTTCTCCCTTCTTCCTTCTCCCTTCTCCCTTTTCTCTTCTCTCTTCTCTCTTCTCCCTTCTCTCTCCTCTCCCTTCTCTCTCCTCTCCTCTCTCCTCTCTCCTCTCTCCTCTCTCCTCTCTCCTCTCCTCTCTCCCCTCTCCCCTCTGCTCCATCCAGGTCCTGCTCCCTGGAGCTCCCCCAGCCCCGGGGCTGTGCCTGCAGGGCTGCAGGGCTGTGCAAGCCCCGGGGAAAGCACAGAGTGAGTTTTGCAAAGCCCGTGGAAGCTGTGGGGAAAGCTCAGACAGACAAACCCTCCCCAGGTGCTGTGGGAGCTGGGAAATGCTCCCGGCACAGGTTCCTGACTATTAACGGGTGTGAAAACGTGCTGGGCTGCTGTCCCGCTGCAGACTTTGCTAAATGAGGACCTCGGTGGCTGAAATTCCATGACGGAGAGCCTGTGGATCCTTCTGCATATGGCAGCATGTCAAAGGTTTGGAAACCTGCTGAGGATTAGGAGGAGAATCGATAATCTGGAGTTTAAGGCTCCGTGGGGTCCTTCATTAGGAACTTTCCTCCTCAGGAGCTTTATAAACTTCTGGATCCAGCTGCCCAGATAAGTCCTGAAGACAGAAATTACTGTGTCAGCGAGGAGGAAGGATTAGAGATAACAGGGAATTAATACTGAAATGCATATGCTATAAATATAACAGGATTACACTGGAGTTATGTAAAAGCCCTTTTCCTTCCCCGAGTCTCCTTGGGTGGGCAGGGCTCTGCTGGCCAGGTGGGCAATCCCCCGAGGTTCTGCCTTCACCTGTGGCTCCCAGGGCATCCGTTCTTGTCCCCTTGACAGGACACAGGGAATGGCTTCCAGCGGGCAGTGTTCAGTGGGAGATGGGCAGGGAATGTTCCCTGGCAGGGTGGGCAGCCCTGGCACAGCTGTGGCTGCCCCTGGATCCCTGGAGTGCCCCAGGCCAGGCTGGACACTGGGCTGGAGCACCTGGGGCAGGGGGAGGTGTCCCTGCCATGGCAGGGGGGTCTCGCAGCCCCTTCCCCACTGCCCTGAGTGCTGAATCTCCCTCCTGCCCCACTCCCTGGGGCGCAGGCACAGCCCCAGCCCTGTCCCTGGGACCCCTCCCCAGGGAGCCCTCGGAGCCCTCAGCCCCAGCTCCTCCTGGACTCCAGGGCTGCTCGTTCCCTGCCTGCCAGTGAATATCCCCAGGCCTGGTTTTGCCCGTTTCCTCCTCGTTGCAGGCTGAGCAGAGGCTCTGGCTCACGGTGAGGGCTGGGAGCTGTCAGTCAGGACTCAGCCCTGCCTGCAGAGCCAACATTAACTTTGTCTGAGGGATGATAAATCCCGGGCTCCTACAGCACGGTGCTCAACTTGGAAAATGAAGCATTTAAACCACAATATTGCAGTCAAATTGCTGGTGAAAATCTCTTCATGTTGGCAGTGGAGCTGGAGGGTCTTTGATCTCTCCCAGCTCAGATGTTGCTGCCAAAGAGACTTAAGCTTAAACTTCACTTTGTAAAATAGACTTTTTTTGACGGTTTCCTTTAAAAAAATAATCTCCTCCTAAGCCCAGGAAGCAGGGACGAGTGGGCAGCCCACAAGGAGATTTCCAACCCAAATAACGCAGGAAGGAGCCACTTTCAGCTGCTTCCATTGCTTCTGTAAATCCTGGGCTTAATCCATGGAGCAGCTGGGAGGGGAACGTGGCATTTGAGCCCCGGGAGTGGGAATGCTGGGCTGGGGCTGGGGCTGCTGCAGGGGCTGTGCAGGTGGCAGCAGGGCTGGGCACAGGGTGGGAAGTGGAGATGTTTCCACAGCTCTGGGGTTGGGGCTGTGCCACCCCTGCCTGAGAGCTGGAGTGAAACAGCCCTGGGGAAAATGGTCTGGAAAAGGGCTGTGGCTCCCGTTCCTGCAGCCAGGACTGGGGGACAGGGCTCATTCTCAGTCACTGGGGTGGCACTGAGGGCTCCTGCCTGAACTGAGCCCTCTGCTCATTTGCAGATGAGCTGCTATTTTTAAATCTCTCTCTTTTTTTTTTTTTTTCATTTATTTTTCTGTCTGTGGATGACCCTAATTTTGGCTGAGAAGCTTAGGAAAGCAAAGAATGCAAGGTTACTTTAATCTTCTTAAAGTTTGGCACCCTGCTCCGGGTGCCCTGTGCCAGGCCCTCAGCACCCTCGCTGGGAGCAGCTCCCATCCCTGCCCCCTGGCATGGGCAGCTTTCCCCTGTCTGTCACTGATGGCTGTCCTGCAGTTCGTGACTGAGAGTCCCTCCCTGGCTCCCTCGGAGGCGCCTCCAGGCGCTGAGAGCCCTTGGCAGGTGCTGGCACTGGGAGCCAGCCCTGGTGCCAGCCTGGCACGTGGCACCCCAGCGTGTGCCAGAGGCCGCCCGAGCTGTCCCACCAGCCTGGGCACCCCAGAAGGCTGACCTCAAATCCTGCAGACAGACAGGAGTCTCATTTTATAAGAACATGTAAAGACCCAAACATGGACTATTTAAGCCGGTGTTATGCAATGGGAGCTCTTTTAAGTCGTGATTTGTAAAGGCAGTTCAGATAATTTCCTGAAAGACATTCTGCTAATGATTAATTTAGAATATGTTTAATTCAAGTTAGAGAGATCAAAGAGGGAGCGTTTTCCCTGTAATGCCATCCGTGGTTTCACACTTGCACCGGGGGGTGTCTGCTTTGTCCTTCCCTGCAATTCCTCTGTGGAGATGGCAGAGGAAAGTGTTCTGCAGGCTCTGTGCTGCTTTGGGGCAGGGGAGGGAGAGCAGCCTCCAGCACATCCCCGTGGGATCGGCTCTGGGGAGGGACAGGAGGCTGGGGATGCTGGGGATGTGCGATCAGCCCCCAGGATGCTGGGGATGTTGGGGATGTGCAATTTGCCCCCGGGATGTTGGGGATGCTCGGGATGCTGGGGATGCTGGGGATGCTGGGGACGTGCAGTCAGCCCCCAGGATGCTGGGGATGCTGGGGATGCTGGGGATGCTGGGGGTGCTGGGGATGTGCAATCTGCCCCCGGGATGTTGGGGATGCTGGGGATGCTGGGGATGCTGGGGATGCTGGGGATGCTCGGGATGCTGGGGATGCTCGGGATGCTGGGGATGCTCGGGATGTGCAATCAGCCCCCAGGATGCTGGGGATGCTGGGGATGCTCGGGATGCTGGGGATGCTGGGGATGCTGGGGATGCTGGGGATGCTGGGGACGTGCGATCCGCCCTCCCCTCCCGCAGCAGCGGCTCCAGGTGGGGCTGGCACTCCTTCCTTGGGGTCCAGCTGGGAATTGTTATAAATGATCAAATCGTGAGCCAAAATTATAAAAAATTTAACAAAGATTTATTAATTTGTCTGCGAGACCGAAGGTGGGTCTCCGAAACCACCAGGGCCGCAGAGTCAGCGTGGAGCCGGGATCGGCGCCGGGTGAACCTGGATCCGACCTCCCGAGGGTCAGAGTCTCCCCCGATCACGCTCGCGGCTCCGCGCAGCGCGGTTTTGCACAGTTTATTCTGCCCGAGGCAAAGATGACCGAATGTTCTTTGTGTCTCCTCACGGAATGATTCAGGAGTTTGAGCTCCCGCATCCTGTGCAGGGCCGGGCCAGCAGCGCGGCTGGGCCTCAGCAGCAGCAGCTCCAAAGCGCCGCTGCCCCTTCCAGGGCGTGCAGCCGCTGCCCCGAGCGCAGGGGAGAGCTGCGTGCCTGGGAAGGGCTGGGGAAAGGGGCTCGGGGGCCCCGGCAGCAGGAGGGACCCGGGAGGGAGCCCTGGGGAGAGCTGCGTGCCTGGGAAGGGCTGGGGAAAGGGGCTCGGGGGCCCCGGCAGCAGGAGGGACCCCGGGAGGGAGCCCTGGGGAGAGCTGCGTGCCTGGGAAGGGCCGGGGAAAGGGGCTCGGGGCCCCGGCAGCAGGAGGGACCCCGGGAGGGTCGGGCTCTGCCGCAGGGAGCAGCGGCAGCAGAGGGAACGGCCCGGGCCGGGCGCTGGGAGAGCCCCTCGGTGCCAAGGGCTCTGCAGTGCCCGGGGCAGGGCTGCAGCCCGTCCCTGCAGGATCTAAAGCCGTGCGGATGTGGCACTTGGTGGCACTGGGGGCACGGGGCGGTGCTGCCCGGGGCAGCGCTGGGGCTGCTCGGGCTCGGGGGTCTCGGGGGCTTTTCCCCCCCCGGTGCCAGGGCCGGGCTGGGGCTGCTCATCCCGTGCGAGGGGTGAAACCCTCTTTATTTACGGCACAGACGCATTCCTGAGCGGCACCGAGCCCCGGGCGCGGGCTCCTGGGTCCCGCGGGCTCCCCCGCTGCAGTGCGCGCTGCTGAGCGCCCGTTTGATCCGATAACGCGTTATCTGATCAGATACGGCGCGCGCTCCGTGTATTTGTCAGGGAGCGGCGTGTTCGCGGAGGGAAGCAGGCGGCGGCTGTCAGGAGCAGCCTTTGATCGGCGGGGATGCGGCGGCTCCCGCACGCCGGGGCTGCCGGAGCGGGAATGACTCACCCGGGAGCCCCGGGAAGCGGACGGGAGGCGGCGATGGCCCCAACCAGGGCCGTGGGCACAGCGGCGGCATCTGCAGCCCCCGGCCCAACGGGAGGAGCAGGAGGAGGAGAGTTTTGGGGAGGTGGTGGCCAAATCTCTGCACAGGAGCAGCCGGGGGCAGAGCGGGCTGGGCACACAAACCCACCTGTGTTTAGAACAGGCCGGGTGTGGAGAGGCCGCTACGGAGCGGATCCTGCAGGGGGATAATGGTTTTTATCAGGGCCGTGATCTCCCCTACAGACGGCTCGGGTGTGGAACTGCCTCCCGGGACATTCCCGCCTGGGCCTGGGGGTTCTCGTCCCTTCTCATGGGGCATCACCGACTCAGCTGCCCCTCGGGTGGGAGGGGAGAATGCTCCGGAGCCGAGAATGTCCCAGCGGGAGCTGTGCGGGGTTGGGGCTGCCCTTGGTGGCACTCCCAGCTCCGGACCCCGCACACACGTCCCCAGCTCTGCCCCACCGCCCCCGGGCTGTCACTGACGCTCTCTGTCCTGCAGAGAGATGCCAAGGGCCAGTACCTGTTCGACCTGCTGTGCCACCACCTGAACCTGCTGGAGAAGGATTACTTCGGCATCCGCTTCGTGGACCCCGACAAGCAAAGGGTGAGAGAGAGCCCCCTGCCCGGGCTGGGGAGCGGGCTCAGGCCTGGCCCTGCAGCTGGGAACCAGAACAGATTCACCATTTAACACCGCGGCCGGGCCGCTTGACAGCTCCGTGCCGAGAGCCGAGGCTCCAGCGCTGCCTCGGGCGATGCAGAGTGAGAGCAGGAGGCAGAGCCGGGCAGGAGCCTGGCCCAGCTCCCGGCTCGGGGCTGTGTCCTGCCGGCCCGGGCACAGGATGGGGCACAGCCCGCGGGGCTGGAGCCCCACGGCAGGGCGCTGGGGGTGCCCTGGGCACGGGCAGGGCTCTGGGGGTGCCCTGGGCACGGGCTGGGCTCTGGGGGTGCCCTGGGCACGGGCTGGGCTCTGGGGGTGCCCTGGGCTCAGGCAGGGCTGTGGGGATGCTCTGGGCACAGTCAGGGTTCTGGGGGTGCCCTGGGCACGGGCAAAGCTCTGGGGGTGCCCTGGGCACAGGCTGGGCTCTGGGGGTGCCCTGGGCACGGGCAGCTATGGATAACAGCCATGGATAACAGGCATGGATAGCAGCCATGGACAAGAGCCATTGATAACAGCCCCATGCCACACTCCCCACCGAGCAGTACAAGGCACGGGACAGCCAATTCCTGCTGCCAGAGCTCCTGTGCCGCCGCTGTCACAGGGAGCAGCCGAGGCTGGGCACGGAGCTGGGCACGGAGCTGGGCACGGAGCCGTGCCCTCACTGCGGATGGCACCCTCTGAGCCTCCCGCTCCCCCAGCCCCCTTCCGGGGCCACTCACCCACACTCAGAGGGCTTTTCTCACCCAGGGCAGGACCCTCCTCTTCCTCATCCTGCCCACCTTGCGCAGTCAGGGCTGTCAGGCGTGAATTGTCTTGTTTTCCTTGCAGCACTGGCTGGAGTTCACCAAGTCGGTTGTGAAGCAGATGCGGGGTGAGTGTTGCAGGAGCTCTGGGCAGGCTCTGCTCCTTGCACCCTAGATGCATTCCCGTTTTCTCGGGGGTCAGTTCCCAGCCCCGGTGCCAGGAGCAGCTCCCCAGGAGCCGTTCTGGAGGGTCGGGAGCAGGGTTCTCCCCACCAGCCCCACGGCCAGCGCAGGGCCGCAGCTCCAGGGAGAGCAGGACGGGAGGGACGGGCTGAGGGGGTGGCACTGGGGAGGGGGCAGTGGGCTGGGTGCTGGGCACAGAGCCACTGGCGCTTCCCCAGAGCTCTGCCGGGGACCTGCCCTGGCCTGGCCCTGCAGGGAGGGGTGCCTGCCCCTCCTCAGGTGGGACCCAGAGTGAGCTGGCAGTGCAGGGGCGCAGGGGACAGCCCTGGCCTCTGGTGACACGTGTCCTGCTCTCTGCAGCCCAGCCCCCCTTCACCATGTGCTTCCGAGTCAAGTTCTACCCCACGGACCCCGCGGCGCTGAAGGAGGAGATCACCAGGTGAGGCTGGCACTGCCAGGGGCCTGCCCAGCCCCAGCAGCGGGGCGGGAGCACACGGACAGGGGACAGGCTCCTTTGGCAGAGCCATTGGGATTTCCCAGCCAGCCCGGGTGCTTTGGGATTGTTCCTGCTGGGGGGAAAAGCACAGGAGTGCCCACCTGAGCTGGGTGAGCACCTGGAGCTGCTGTGCCTGGTGGGGAGCCCAGGCTGAGGGTGGGCACAGGTGCCAGAGCAGCTGTGGTTGTCCCTGATCCCTGGCAGTGCCCAAGGCCAGGCTGGATGGGGTTTGAAGCACCCTGGGACAGTGGAGGGGTCCCTGCCATGGCAGGGGTGGAATGAGATGGGCTTTAAGGTCCTCTCCAGCCTGAGGCATCCCTGGGCTCTGTGATTAAAGCCCCTGGCTTGGTCTTTGGGTGCAGTCAGCTCCAGACCCACATTGCAGGGCAGAGCACAGCCCCAGCTCCGTGGCACAATCAATCCCTGCTGCTCAGACTGCTCCAGTTCAGGGCAGGCACTGAGCCCTGCCCCAGCATGGCCCCAGCTCGGGTGTCCTTGCTGTGCTGGGCCTGCCGGGCAGGGCTGGAGTGGCCACAGCCCCTGGGATGATCCTGCACAGGCAGGTTGGAGTGGCTGCAGCCCTGGGATGATCCTTGGAGTGCCCACAGCCCCTGGGATGATCCTGCACAGGCAGGTTGCAGTGCCCACAGCCCCTGGGATGATCCTTGGAGTGCCCACAGCCCCTGGGATGATCCTTGCAGTGCCCACAGCCCCTGGGATGATCCTGCAGCAGGGTTGCAGTGCCCACAGCCCCTGGGATGATCCTTGCAGTGCCCACAGCCCCTGGGATGTTTCTGCAGGCAGGTTGGAGTTCTCCCAGCCCCTGGGATGTTCCTGCACAGCCAGGGTTGCAGTGCCCACAGCCCCTGGGATGATCCTGCACAGGCAGCGTGTCCCTGTGACGTCGGCAGCGCTGCACAGGGCTGGCAGCAGGGCAGGGCTGGCAGCACAGCCTCTCTTCAGTTCTATCTTTAGGGGCTCCTCGTGCTGCTCCTCCTGCCAGCAGGAAGGACACCGGGGCCCCAGGGAGCAGCTCTGGGAGCGGAGCTGTGGCTCCCCAGCAGCCCTGGGGAGCTGCCTGGAGCCTGCACGGATGGGCTCTGAGCTGGCACCTTCTGTGGGGGCACCTGAGAGCCCCCAGGGCCAGAGGGGTCCCTCTCACGGGAGCCCAGAGCCTGCGGTGCCAGCCAGGGGGAACGGCTCCCCACTGCCAGGGGCAGGCTGAGGGGGAACATGGGGAGAAATCCTCCTTTGCCAGGGTGGCGGGGCCCTGCCCATGGCAGGGGGTGCAATACTGAGAAGAATTTCCTCCCAAAAGCTGATCTAACTGTGCCTTCTGCCACCCCCACAGGCCCAGGCTGAGTGAGCTGCCCCTGCTTGCTGCCCTTTGAGGTGTGCCTGCAGCTGCAGCTGCAACCTGGGCTAAAAATTCACTTTTCCCTGCACTGACTGCACCCTAATACCAAGATTTCTCTTTAATGTATTTTTTCTGTGAAAACTAATGGTTCACCTCATCATAAACTCAGATTTGAGCAATGAGGCGGGACCAAGGACTGCAGAGTGCAAGTCTGGTTATTTAAATTCATTTCTGAGCGCTCCATTTTGCTCCTTTGCTCATGACTTATGTTTTACCAGCTAAAGGTTTTCTCAAACGCCACATGACGCAGCCCAAAATGTTACTTGGGTTTAAATTTATTGGAATGTGTAAATTTTTCCAACATACTTTGTCCTTTATCTGGGCACAGAGACAGGGATGGGGAGCACAGGAGGCAGCTGGCCCCGGTGATGCAGCGAGCACGGAGGAGGGACGTGGGTGCACACACCGAGACCTGGAAGGACACAGAAAGTTTGGGAAGGAGAAAATCACGTTTTGGGGAAGCTCAACAGCCAGGGGAGATGCAGCAGGCACTGGTGGGCTCTAGATCAGGAGACCCTGGCCAGGGCCAGCCCAGCAAGGCCACATTGGGCTGCTGGGGGAGAGCCAGTGCCTGGTGGCAGGTATTGCACGTCCAGATGGGCTGTTTGGGTAATGTGAGCTGTGCCTAATGAGGAGGCTCTCCCCCTGTGCCCAGGTACCTGGTTTTCCTGCAGATCAAGAGGGATCTGTACCACGGGCGGCTGCTGTGCAAGACATCGGACGCGGCGCTGCTGGCTGCCTACATCCTGCAGGGTGAGCCTGGGGCAGCAGGGACTGCCTCTCCCTGCCAGGACCTGCCCCTGCCCTGACAGCAGCGACCAGGGCACCTGCAGCGACCAGGGCACCCACCTGGGCTGGGCTGGGCTGGGCTGGGTGCTGGGCTGGGTGCTGGGCTGGGTGCTGGGCGCTCACCTGCCCCGCCACACCTGCACAGGGCGTCCCCAGGAGCAACCCCCGGGCTCATCCAGCCCCTGCCCTCCTGCCTGCCCCTGCACCGTGAGGAATTAATAAATCTGGGGCGGTGACCCTCTGCTGCCAGGTGACAGCCACACAAACTGCAAAATGGATTGGATGCAGCTAATGCCTGGCAAAGGATCCCTCCAGTGGGAAGCAGCGGGGTGGGAGCAGCATTCCCGGGCTGGGATGGGGATGGGGATGGGGATGCACGCTGTGCTCTGCTCCTGCTGCTCTTCCCCACTGGATCTGTCTCCCCCCAGCTGAGATTGGGGACTACGACCCGGGGAAGCACCCAGAGGGCTACAGCTCCAAGTTCCAGTTCTTCCCCAAGCACTCGGAGAAGCTGGAGAGGAAAATTGCAGAGATCCACAAGTCAGAGCTGAGGTAGGGGAGCTGCGGGGTCAGTGACACCCAGGGCACCTCTGTGTCCCTTTGGCATTGTCACTCATGTGTCACATCCAGCTGGGACCTGCTCCTGGCTCAGCCAGCACGGCCCAGGGGCTTCATGGGGACAGGGACCTTCATGGGAACAGGGACCCTTCATGGGGACAGGAATCTTCATGGGAACAGGGACCTTCATGGGAACAGGGACCTTCATGGGGACAGGGACCTTCATGGGAACAGGGAATCTTCATGGGGACAGGGACCTTCATAGGGACAGGGACCCTTCATGGGGACAGGGACCCTTCATAGGGACAGGGACCTTCATGGGAACAGGGACCCTTCATGGGGACAGGGACGAGGCCCTCACAAACCCCTGCTGCCCTGACCCTCTCCAGGGATGTGAGCTGTAGACACCATCAGCAATCCCCATTATCCCATGGCACTGCTGGTGCCTCTGGAGCTGTGTCCTGAAGGGTTCCCAGGTGGGTTTAACTTCCCAAAGACCCATCAGAGCTGTGTCCTTACGGGCCAGGGGCTGCTGCCCTCTGCCACCAAGCTCCCCTTTCCTTCCTCCCCAGTGTTTGTGCTGCAAATAGGGAATCCATCTCTAAATTTGGCAGATTTTTTGACCCTCCCCAGTGCTGCCAGTCCAGTGTGGCTGCTGTGGATGCAGCTGGCAGAGAGGGTGGGCCAGGCCTCAGTGCTGGGCTCCTGCTGATCCCGTAAAACTGCAGTGGGAATGTGCTGTGGTGATGGCTCCTCTTTAGCAGAGTCCCTGCAGCTGCCTTCCAGCTCCCCGTGTGCCATGGCATGTTCCTTTTCCCTCCTGCAGCGGGCAGACACCAGCCACTTCAGAGCTGAACTTCCTCCGGAAAGCCCAGACTCTGGAGACCTACGGGGTTGACCCACACCCGTGCAAGGTAAAGCAGCTCCTGAACCCTTCCTGAGGCTCTTGCTGGGCTTGGGCTCCTCTCTGTGCCCAGTGATGGCCGCTGAGGTGCTGGGGGCTGTCCCCAGCGCATTTGTCACCTGCCAGCAGCTCTGGGGCTGTGCCCAGGGGCTGTGCTGGGGCCGTCAGCCTTGTTCAGGGCCCATCCCTGGCCAGGGTGAGAGCACCAGGGCACAGGGGAGGTGAGTGCTCTGCCTCTCCCAGGGCAGCTCTAGGAAAGCGTTTTCAGCACAGACAGCTGGGACAGGGCGGTCGATGCCCTCCTGCAGAAGCAGGACTTGGAGGCAGGAACAAGGTCAGCGACGTGGCTGAGGAGCCACCAGGCATTCACCAGGCTGGGACAGCCCATCCCTCTGCCCTGCCCAGCCCATAATCCAGTTTGCCACTGGAAATGCTCCTTATTGACTGAGGATGTCACTGCCTGTGGCTCTCTGCGCCCTGGTAATCCCATCACACGCAGATGGACGTGGGATGCAGAGCAAACAGAAAACTCTGCTCTCAGGCAGTGCCTGTGCTGGGGCTTTTCCCTGGGGCTCTTCCCTGGATTGTGCCACACAAACACACAGCTAGAGTAAATCTGGGGGGGTCCCCGTTTATGGGCAGTTTCTGAGTGCCCAAGAGGTTGCTTTGCTCTGAATTCCTTCTGAAGCAATGGCCTTGCCAGCAGCCACCCACCTGTGACCTGTGCTGCTAGAGTCAGGTCATTGCCATCCTTTCACTTCAAGGACCCTTTGAACATATCTGAGTAACACTAATTAATGTTCCTATGAGGACAAACATACCCTCTTGTATGTCTATCAGCAGAATTTGCCTAATTCATCAAGAGCTGCTGTCAATGTGAGTAAAGGACCTGGAAACCAAAGCTAAATGAAGTTGATCCTTCTGTTCTCTCTTCCCCAGTGCACTGTGGAGGAGTTTGGATGAGGGGTTTTGCTCTCAGCATCCTCAGTTCAGTGTCCCTTGACTCAGTGCTGTCTGAAGTTTTCATGGTACTCTCATAGTACCCCAAAAAACAAACACAGAGAAAGATCTTCCTGTCTTAAGCAGGGCTCAGTGAGTCCTGGGCGGTCCTTGGTGCTCGTTTTGTATGTAAATCCCTGCAGGAATGTGTGTTTGTGTGTGAGAATAGCAGGGGTCCCTCTGTTTCTCTGTTTCTTGTCATGGACAGAACCTCTGGCCTGGCCAAAGAGAACCATGGAATGGTTTTGGTTGGAAAAGCCCTCAAAAAGGCCATTGAATCCAAACATCCCCCAAAGCCACCACTGTCCATGTCCCTGAGTGCCACATCCACACATTTTTTTGAGCCCATGTGGGGACCTGTGCCCCACCTGGCACCCCCAGGAGGACACATCCTTCTGCCAGACTCTGCTTCCTTCCCTGGAGCCTTTCCCAGATGTGGGGAAGGGCCAAAGCCCTTTGGGCAGCCAGGCCTGAGCTGTGGCTGTGGCTGGGGCACAGGCAGGCAGGAATGTCCCTCTTGTGCCAGGCAGGAATGTCCCTCGTGTGCCAGGCAGGAATGTCCTTCCTGTGCCAGCCTGGGGACGAGTTTGGGCTGCCCCCTTGGCGTGCAGGTGTGGGGCTGAGGCTCAGCCCTCTCTGCCTTCCTTTGGCCATCCAGCCTTGAGATGGACTTTGCTTCTGAGCACCCTCAAAAGCCCTCTGGGCATCTGCTGGCCAAATCTCCTGAGGATGGATCCAGCCAGTGCTGCTGCCTCCAGCTTCTGGGGCTTTTACAGCCCAGCCTGTCCCCGGGAGTCCCTGGGGCTGGGCTGGCACTGATGGGGCTGGGCTAAAGGCTGGCACTGATTGCTGGGTTTGGATGGGGCTGGGCTAAAGGCTGGCACTGATTGCTGGGCTTGGATGGCACTGGGCTAAAGGCTGGCACTGATTGCTGGGTTTGGATGGCACTGGGCTAAGGGCTGGCACTGATTGCTGGGTTTGGATGGCACTGGGCTAAAGGCTGGCACTGATTGCTGGGTTTGGATGGCACTGGGCTAAGGGCTGGCACTGATTGCTGGGCTTGCATGGGGCTGGGCTAAAGGCTGGCACTGATTGCTGGGTTTGCATGGGGCTGGGCTAAAGGCTGGCACTGATTGCTGGGTTTGGATGGCACTGGGCTAAAGGCTGGCACTGATTGCTGGGTTTGGATGGGGCTGGGCTAAAGGCTGGCTCTGATTGCTGGGTTTGGATGGCACTGGGCTAAAGGCTGGCTCTGATTGCTGGGTTTGACTGGCTCAGTGCCACCCGGGCACTGGCTGGGCAGGGCTCTGAGGGAGGCGAGTACAGCTGGGGGTTATCATGTTCTGGGCTAATTGCTATATATAATATATATATATTTAGGACTTGGACGTCAGCGATCCTTGTGGGTCCCTTCCGACTCAGGATATTCTGTGATAATATAATAAATAACCAAATTAAACTATATATATTATAGTAATTATATATACCAAATAAATAGTGTATATCTATATCATAATTATATATACTTACATGGAGTAATATAGTTACTATATATATATAAACACATAAATATATATATATATATATATATATATATATATATATATATATAAATAAATACACATTAATTGGAACAATTATAACATGGTATTATATTAATAGCCGGAATTCTATAAATGTCAGTATGACATTTAATGTAGACAATAACAGATAACTGTGACTCAGGATATTCTGTGATAATATAATAAATAACCATATTAAACTATATATATTATAGTAATTATATATACCAAATAAATAGCGTATATCTATATAATAACTATATATACCTACATGGAATAATAGTTACTATATATATATACACACATAAATATATATATTTATGTACATAAATATATAATATATAAAAATATATTAAAATAAAGTATATATTTTATATATAATATATAAAAATACGTATTAATTGCAAAAACTATAACATAATATTCTATTACCAGCAGGAATTCTATAAATGCCAATATGACATTTAGCGTGGACAATAACAGATAAGTGTGACACCCTGCTGGCAGCGCTGGCGCTCAGGGCAGGGCAGTGCCCGGCTCTGGGGCTCAGGGGACAGTGCCAGCCGTGCTGTGGCCAGCAGCTGCACGAGCCCCGGCTGTTGCCTTGCAGGACGTGTCCGGCAACGCCGCGTTCCTGGCCTTCACCCCCTTCGGCTTCGTCGTGCTGCAGGGGAACAAGAGAGTTCACTTCATCAAGTGGTGAGTTCACCTCATCAGCTGGGGAGTTCACTTCATCAGTGCTGAGCTCACTGCCAGTGTGAATTCACTGCCAGTGTGAGCTCACTGCCAGTGTGAGCTCACCCCCAGTGTGAGCTCATTCCCAGTGTGAATTCACTGCCAGTGTGAGCTCACTCCCAGTGTGAGCTCATTCCCAGTGTGAGCTCATTCCCAGTGTGATTTCACTCCCAGTATGAATTCACTCCCAGTGTGAGTTCACTCCCAGTGTGATTTCACTCCCAGTGTGAGCTCACTCCCAGTGTGAATTCACTGCCAGTGTGAGCTCACTCCCAGTGTGAGCTCGCTTGCAGTGTGAGCTCACTCCCACTATGAATTCACTCCCAGTATGAATTCACTCCCAGTATGAATTCACTCCCAGTGTGAATTCACTCCCCGCAGTGTGAGCTCACTCCCAGTGTGATTTCACTCCCAGTGTGAATTCACTCCCCGCAGTGTGAGTTTACTCCCAGTATGAATTCACTCCCATTGTGAATTCACTCCCAGTGTGAATTCACTCCCCGCAGTGTGAGCTCGCTCCCAGTGGTGATTTCCCCCCGGGGGCTCCCCTCGCTCCCTGGGCATCCCTGGGGTGGCCGAGGGGTGGCCAAGGCTGTGTGGCCGCTGGGCAGTGCTCGGTGCACCCAGAGCTCTGCTGCCCCAGGTCCTTGTTCCCTACATTTGTCCCCGTTAAACTCCACCATCCCCAGGTCGGCCTCATCCCAAACCCCCCCAGCCCCCGGGAGCCCTCTCAGCCGTGCCTGGGTCCCTGCAGGATGCCCAGTTGTGCCCGGGGTGTCCCTGGGGCCGGCACTGCCAGTGTCCATGGGTGAGCCCCCGCTGACCCTGGGCTCAGCCCGGGCTGTCCCTGCTCCAGGCGCGGGTTTGTGAGCCAGGGCTGCTCTCAGCCCCCTGCGGCACTCCTGGGATGGAACACAGCCTCTGGAGTGCTGGGGGCTCTGCGCTGGGCTGGCACAGCTCCCACCTGCCTGTCCTTGTCCCTGCAGGAACGAGGTGACCAAGATGAAGTTCGAGGGGAAGACTTTCTATCTGTACGTAAGCCAGAAGGAGGTGAGTGCAGGATTCACTGTGAATTCACTGCCAGTGTGAATTCATTCCCAGTGTGAGCTCATTCCCAGAGCTCATCCCTCGCCAGGGGCATCCTGGGCACGGCGTGCTCCTCCCTCAGCGGGTTCTCCAGAGTGGGACAGCAGCATCACCCTGGCCCTGCAGGGCGGGACATGGGGACAGCAGCCTCAGCTCAGTGCCACTGCTGGGGTCACCTCCCTGCCCCTGCTGCTGCCCAGATGTGGGCATTGGAGCCCACAGCCCCCTTAGCCCCAGGCCAGGCCACACAGGGCCTCTGCCAGGGCCCCCCAGCTCCTGGCCATGCTCTCCCTCGGGTTATTCCCAAGGTTCTTCTTCATTGCCATCATCCCTCCACGTCAGCCAGAGCTCCTCTGGCTGGGGCTGGCTCCCACAGCAGCAGGAATTTTTAACCTCCCTGTGTTTCTGGCTGTTCCCAAAGACTGGGAGCAGAGTGGGCACATCTGCCCGTCCCTCATGCCGGGTGCTGCCCAGGCTGATCCCTGCATCCCAGCTGGCTCCAGAGCAGGATCTGTCCATGCCAGTGCCACTCTCCAGCTCTGTTTACTCCACTCTGTGTCTGTGGCATGAGCACCATGCCCAGTCTTTCCTGACTCCCTGTCTTTCTCCCTTAGGAGAAGAAAATTGTTCTCACGTATTTTGCCCCGACACCAGAAGCCTGCAAACACCTCTGGAAGTGTGGGATTGAGAACCAGGCTTTCTACAAGTACGTGCTGCTTTGTTGGGTGTGCTGCAGCCCCACGGGTTGGTGCCCACCTCTGGGCTCCATCCAGGCACCAGGATTGCTCACTGCCACGTGGCACCTTGACCCAGTGGTCACTCACTGCTGTGTGGCACCTTGTCCCAGTGTCACTCATTGGCCATGTGGCACCTTGTCCCAGTGGTCACTCACTGCCACATGGCACCTTGTCCCTGTGGCCCTGGCAGTGCCACCAGCCACCAAAAGCACCCGTGCCCTGGATGGGGTATCTGCCCTCCTTTCCCAGCCCCTCTGTGCTCTTCCCTCCTCAGCAAACTCTCATCAGGAAATTATCACTAATTATCTGGGACGAAGCCCGGGGTGCCAAGCAGCGCCATCCTGTTCATGCCATTCTTAACCCAGGCCACTTTGTGCCTGGTAATGAGTTTTATTTTAATCAGCAAGCTGCGAGGCAGAGCCTGCCATGCATCCCCGCCGGGAATTCTGCAATCAGCAGCTGCAATCAGCAGGTTTCACTCCTCATTACATGAGCACGAAATGAAATTGCAATATTGCTTTACAAATCTCTCTGTGATTACCCGTGGCATGGATTGCTGCTGGGTCCTGCACCCCGCGGCCGGACCAGGGGCTGGCCTGAGGCTCTGCTGGGGTGAGGGATCAGCTCCTGGGCCATGGGCAGGAGATGGGATGGGCCCTCTGGGCAGCTTCACCCAGCCTGGCGAGTGCCCACCTGCCCAGGAGGGGCTGAGTCTGTCACCTGCAGTTCCCAGGCCAAGGGGGCTTTCAGACCCCCAGAGAGTGCCATGGGTGCTGGCGGCTGTCACTGCTGTCCCAGAGTGCCAGTCGCTGTTCATGGGTGTCACTGCTGGCCCTGGAGAGTACCATGGGTGCTCGTGGGTGTCACTGCTGTCCCAGAGTGCCAGTTCCTGTTCATGGGTGTCACTGCTGACCCCAGAGCACCAGTCTCTGCTCGTGGGTGTCACTGCTGACCCTGGAGAGTGCCAGTCCCTGTTCATGGGTGTCACTGCTGACCCTGGAGAGTGCCAGTCCCTGCTCGTGGGTGACACTGCTGTCCCAGAGTGCCAGTCCCTGCTCGTGGGTGTCACTGCTGACCCTGGAGAGTGCCAGTCCCTGTTCATGGGTGTCACTGCTGGCCCCAGAGCTCCAGTCTCTGTTCATGGGTGTCACTGCTGACCCTGGAGAGTGCCAGTCCCTGCTCGTGGGTGACACTGCTGTCCCAGAGCACCAGTCCCTTTCATGGATGTCACTGCTGACCCTGGAGAGTGCCATGGGTGCTCGTGGGTGACACTGCTGTCCCAGAGCACCAGTCCCTGTTCATGGGTGTCACTGCTGGCCCCAGAGCACCAGTCCCTGCTCGTGGCTGTCACTGCTGGCCCCGGGGGCCCGGCAGGAGCTGTGGCCCGAGCCCCTGCAGAGCCCTTGGCACTGGGTCGGTGCTGGCTGCCCCAGGGACGGGCTGTGTGGCTGCAGGGGCCGTGTCCCACCCTGCCAGCTGCGGGGTGACACTCCCAGGGCTATGCTGCGCCACCTGGCCTCGCTGCGACGCTCCAGAGCTCGGCAGGGCTCTCACAGCGCTCCTGGGCTCTTGCAGGTTGGAGAAGTCGAGCCAGGTGCGGACGGTGTCCAGCAGCAACCTGTTCTTCAAGGGAAGCCGCTTCCGCTACAGGTAAATCCCAGCACAGGGAAATCCTGCACAGGTAAATTGTGGTGCAGGTAAATCCTGCACAGGTAAATCCCAGTGCGGGTAAATCCCAGCACAGGTAAATCCTGCACAGGTAAATCCCGGTGCGGGTAAATCCTGGCACAGGTAAATCCCGCACAGGTAAATCCCACACAGGTAAATCCTGCACAGGTAAATCCTGCACAGGTAAATCCTGGCACAGGTAAATCCCGGCACAGGTAAATCCTGCACAGGTAAATCCTGCACAGGTAAATCCCAGCACAGGTAAATCCTGCACAGGTAAATCCTGCACAGGTAAATCCCAGCACAGGTAAATCCCAGCACAGGTAAATCCCGGCACAGGTAAATCCTGCACAGGTAAATCCCGTACAGGTAAATCCTGCACAGATAAATCCTGCACAGGTAAATCCTGCACAGGTAAATCCTGCACAGGTAAATCCTGCACAGGTAAATCCCAGCACAGGTAAATCCTGCACAGGTAAATCCTGGCACAGGTAAATCCTGCACAGGTAAATCCTGCACAGGTAAATCCCAGCACAGGTAAATCCTGCACAGGTAAATCCTGCACAGGTAAATCCTGCACAGGTAAATCCCAGCACAGGTAAATCCTGCACAGGTAAATCCCGCACAGGTAAATCCTGCACAGGTAAATCCCAGCACAGGTAAATCCTGCACAGGTAAATCCTGCACAGGTAAATCCCGGCACAGGGAAATCCTGCACAGGTACATCCCAGTACAGGTAAATCCCAGTACAGGTAAATCCCAGCACAGGTAAATCCCGGTGCAGGTAAATCCTGGCGCAGGTAAATCCCAGCACAGGTAAATCCTGGCGCAGGTAAATCCTGCACAGGTAAATCCCGCACAGGTAAATCCCACACAGGTAAATCCTGCACAGGTAAATCCTGCACAGGTAAATCCTGCACAGGTAAATCCTGCACAGGTAAATCCTGGCACAGGTAAATCCCGCACAGGTAAATCCTGCACAGGGAAATCCCAGCACAGGTAAATCCAGCACAGGTAAATCCTGCACAGGTAAATCCTGCACAGGTAAATCCCAGCACAGGTAAATCCTGCACAGGTAAATCCCAGCACAGGTAAATCCCAGCACAGGTAAATCCCGGCACAGATAAATCCCGCACAGGTAAATCCCAGCACAGGTAAATCCTGCGCAGGTAAATCCCAGCACAGGTAAATCCCGGCACAGGTAAATCCTGCACAGGTAAATCCCGGCACAGATAAATCCCGCACAGGTAAATCCCAGCACAGGTAAATCCTGCACAGGTAAATCCCAGCACAGGTAAATCCCGGCACAGATAAATCCCGCACAGGTAAATCCCAGCACAGGTAAATCCTGCGCAGGTAAATCCCAGCACAGGTAAATCCCGCACAGGTAAATCCCAGCACAGGTAAATCCCAGCACAGGTAAATCCTGGCACAGGTAAATTGTGGTGCAGGTAAATCCAGCACAGGTAAATCCCGGCACAGGTAAATCCCAGCACAGGTAAATCCTGCACAGGTAAATCCCGCACAGGTAAATCCCGGCACAGGTAAATCCTGCACAGGTAAATCCTGCACAGGTAAATCCTGGCAGGAGCAGCTGCTGGGTGTGCTGCCGTGGGCTCCCTGCGGAGCAGCCTGGGGCTGCAGCAGCCCAGGGACATCTCAGGCTCTTGCAGAGATCCCCACTGCAGTGCTGAGCCCACCAGGCCACCTCTGCCACGGTCTCTGTGTCACAGAGGCCACCCCTGCCCCAGCTGACAGGGAGGGTTTGGAGGGACAGGAGTGCAGGATGGGAGATCTGGGGGTTGAGAACAATGAGGTGTGAAACAAATCACCGCAATCCCTAAATTCCTGTGCCGAGCTGCTGGAGTGAGAGCCTGGACTGGGGACATCCTATCTGCAGGATGAGACACCCAGGGTGTCCCCTCACCCTCCTCGCTGGCACGGCAGGTCCTGGATGCCCATGGTGTGTCCATCTCAGCTGAGGGGAGGTGACCCCTGGTGTCCAGCATCCCGTGCCACAGGAAGCAGCGAGATTTGGTGGCAGAGGTGTCAGCCCAGCCTCCTCCATCACCCCCATTCCCCCGGAGAAAGCACTTCTGCTTTCCCCTGGAGCTGTGTGGGGAGGGGCCCAGGCTGTGCACGGGCCCTCTGTGTTGAGTCTGAAGAAGGATGCTTTGAACTACACATACCGAGCATTCTCCAGAACATCCCCACCAATGTTAGTACTGGGTTATAGGTATTACTTCAACCACGAACATCAAAA